>LR539966.1:54368-116022 GCA_900536315.3 Caenorhabditis becei | reverse complement strand
GACATCACTACTCAATCATAGTGAGTTCCCAAGTTCTATAAAAATCAGGGGGGTGTCATATCATTATGTGGAGCACTGTAGTTGCATTTTTCCGACTCCATTTCGATATTCTCGGCAATGTAATCGAGCTTGAGAATATGATCCTCCGCAAGTTCTTTATAGAAACTGTTGGTTTCACTGAGACGAACTCTGCAAATAAATGACTATTTTTATGGATAATCTTTTCGATTTCTCACTTTGTCTTGGCGTCCATTAGCTTGGTACACTCATCTCGCAAGCTCTTATTTTTGGGAAAATCTGAAATGGGTAGCTGGTTTAGGAATTCGTCCAGTTCGGGTCTCGACGCGAAAAATTCCACATTCCGTGCTGCGCCTTAAAAAAACGGTAGTCAGCACATAGATTGCGGTGGAAACCGTAGTTTTTTTAAAGGCGCAGCACGGAATTCGCAAATTTTTCGCTTCGAGACCTGGTGGCCGCACTGAACGGATTCCTAGGCCCGCTACGCATTTCAGATTTTATCAATAATACAATTATTATCCAAAAAATCCCAATTTATGTGGAACTCCGGATTGTAGCCGCATTTTTCATTCTCCAAGGCGATATTTTTGACAATTTCGTCGAATTGTGACATCTAAAACACATAAAGTTGTTGAAAACACGATGAATTTGCAGGAAAACAGCTGATTTAGGGAAACAATGAGGAAAACTCAATGAAAAATAAATATGAGCAAGTACCGTAATCTTAAAGGCGCAGCCTACATTTTGCCGGCGGGTCTCGCCACGGAAATAAGATTTTAGCAATTATTACGAGATTTTTGCGGAATTTGGGGAGATTACTAAAAAAATTAATAAAAAAATTAGATATTCCGAATCTCCCAAGCGAAGGGAATTTAAAAAGAAAAAAAAGAAGCAAAGCAACAAGGGAATTTATTGGGAACATTTCAACAGGGTAACAACAAAAATAACAAAAACAAAAAAACAGGACAAAATTTACAAAAAGCGCCAAATTTCTTTATCTTCGGCTTCAAGTTCTGGAACATTTTTCGATATTCCATTTCTTCTCAGCCATCGTCCCATAATTGCCTGAATCCATTCGTCTCCTTTTCCATATTCCGATGTCGGCACATCGATCGGAATCACCTTGCACGAACAGAACCAGACTACCGGATATCGTTCTTCTGAGCGGATGTTTCTTATCAGAATCTGTGTCTTTCCGTTGTTCATTCGAATTCGGAGCTCTTTGTCGGTTTTCTCGCTGAAATATGTGTTAGATTAGGAAAATAATATGACTTTTTTCGAAAATTACATGATTCTGGTTGCAAAATTTTCAGTGACCACATTGACAATTTCTCCGATTATGTCGTAAAATTGCACCGATTTCATGATTTCAACGTCGTTATCGATCCATTTTTGAACGAGTCCGGGCAAAAAAGCCAGCAAATCATATGGACTCACAAAGAACTTGAATTCTTTGATTTTCATGAGCGATGGAAGTTTGAGCATCTTTCTATACGGAAGATGATTGTCGACATCGATTTTCTCGAGATTCGGACAAGTTTGCATGAAGAAATCAGTGGATGGATTGTGGAAAATCGAGACTCTTTTGAATGGAAACGGTGCGAAATTTTGGAGTTGTTCCAGAATTGGGCGCACGTCACATTTGGCTGTTTTTGAGGTCGTCAAACGGAAATTCTTGACTTCGGCATACTTGAAAATCGCCGAAAGAAATTTTTCATTCAGGCAGCCTCTGGTTCGAATATGAAGTTCGGATTCCTTATTTCTGGATTTCGCAATAATGTTCCATCTGTTAATTTCATCATCGTCCTCGAAATTAATTTGTAAATGTTCGAATTTATACTTTTTCGAGTCGACAAGTGATTTTTCCGATTTCGAAACTCCTCGGAAGCCGCATCTGAACAAAAAAGTGAAAACTTCCAGAAATATCGAAATTTAGATCACCTTGTCTGGAAATCCAAGTGTTTCAGGCACTCGAGTCTCATTTCCATTGGCAAATTGCACCAATTCATATCGGTTTCCGGATTGTAATTGGATTTTTGAGATTCCATGGCGATATTTTCAACCACTTCGTCGAAATTTGATTTCAACGTCGGAGACAAGTCCACTGACTCGTATTTGTTGGGTTTCAGGGCACTTTTTTTGCAGGCACGATTGAGATATTGTCGTGACATCTGAAATATAAAAATTTAGGAGAAAATACACGAAAAACTAGCGAAAATAGGCTAAATTTCGAAGAGAAATTAGAATGAGCAAGTACCATAATCTTAAAGGCGCAACCTACAAATTGTCGGCGGGTCTCGCCACGAAAATGATATTTCTACAGCTTTTTAGGGAATTTAGGGTTTTTTCAGGGAAAAACGCTGAAAATGAAGCAATTAATCAGGTATTTGGAACTTCCCAATTAAAGGGAATCGAAAAACTTCGGTAAATTACAAAAAAGGAATGCGACAAGGGAATTTATTGGGAACATTTCAACAGGGAAGCAACAAAATATAACAAAAACAAAGAAAGAAATCATTCAGAAAAAGAACCAAATTTCTTTATCTTCGGCTTCAAGCTCTGGAGTGTTTCTCGGTATTCCATTTCTTCCCTGCCATCGTTCCATAATTGCCTGAATCCATTCGTCTCCTTTTCCATATTCCGATGTCGGCACATCGATCGGAATCACCTTGCACGAACAGAACCATCTTATAAAATAGCGTTCTTCTGAGCGGATGCTTCTCATCAGAATCTGCGTTTTCTCGTTGTTCATTCGAAGTCTGACTTCTTTGTCGGTTTTCTCGCTGAAATATGTGTTTGATTAGGAAAACATTATGAATTTTCAGAAGAATTACATGATTCTGTCTGCAAACTTTTCAGCGATCATATTGACAATTCCTCCGATTCCATAGTTGAATTGAACCGATTTTCCGACTTCCACATTGTTATCGATCCATTTTTGAACAAGTCCCGGCAAAAAATCCTGCAAATCCCATGCACTCACATTCCATAATTTGAATTCTTTGATTTTCATAAGCGATGGAAATTTGAGCATCTTTTTGTACGGAAAATGATGGTAGACATCGATTTTCTCGAGATTCGGACAAGTTTTCATGAAGAAATCCATGGATGTACTGCGAAAAACAGCAACTCTTTCGAATGGAAACGGTGCGAATTTCTCGAGTTGTTCCAGAATTGGACTCATATCACATCCGTTATAGGGTACGCACCACAAACGGAAATTTTTGATTTCTGAATGCTTGAAAATCGCCGAAAGACATTTTTCATTCGGGCGGTCTTTGGTTCGAATATGAATTTCAGATCGTCTATTTCCGGATTTCGCTTCAATATACCATATGTTTCCTCCATTAGCGACCATTTTGTCCTCGAAAGTAATTTGTAAATGTTCAAATTTATATTTTTTCGAGTCGATCAGTGCCTTTTCGAACTTCGAAACTCCTCGGAAGCCGCATCTGAACACACAAATTTAAATTTTCCGGCTATTTTGAAGTTTCGCTCACCTTGTTTTGAAGTTCAAGTGTTTCAGGCACTCGAGTCGAATTTCCGTTGGCAAATTGCACCAATTCATGCCAATTTTCGGGTTGTAATTGGATTTTTTGTTTTCCAAGTCGATATTCTTGACCACTTCGTCGAGATTTGATTTCAACGTCTTGGATATGTCCTCTGAATCGCTTTTTGAAGGTTTTGGTGCGCCCTTTTTGCAGGCACGGTGGAGATATTGTCGTGACATCTGAAACGTGGAAATTTAGCAGAAAAAAAAAACGGAAAACTGGCGAGAACGGGCAAAATTCCAATAAAAATCAAAAATGAGCAAGTACCGTAATTTTAAAGGCGCAGCCTACATTTTGTCGGCGGGTCTCGCCACGAAAACAGATTTTTGCATCTTCTACAGAAATTTGGTTAATTTAAGGGGAAAAAGCTGGAAAATAAAGCAATTAATCAGGTATTTGGAACTTCCCAATTAAAGGGAATCGAAAAACTTCGGTAAAAATAAATGCAACAAGTGATTTTATTGGGGTCATTTCGACAGAAAAACAACAAAATATATCAAAAACAAAAAAAACAGGAAAACATTTACAAAAAGCCCCAAATTTCTTTATCTTCGGCTTCAAGTTCTGGAGAGCTTACCAGACATCTATTTCTTTGCGATCGTTCCATCACCTGAATCCATCGGTCTCCATTTTCATATTCTGATTTTGGCAAATCGATCGGAATCACTTTGCACGTACAGTACCACATTACATGATCCTTTTTTTTTGAGCTGATGCTTCTCATCAGAATCTGTGTCTTCTCGTTGTTCATTCGAATGCGAAGCACTTTGTCGGTTTTCTCGCTGAAATATTTCAGCGAGCACGGCGTGTTGAAGCGTACCGAGTCAGCAAGTGCGCCCTTGGTTGAGTCGCTACGCAGCGAATTGGGTCTCGCAACGAAAGCAGAAACCGTAATACATTTTTCCCATTTTTTAATTAATTTTTGGAAATCCTACGAAAAGTGTGCATTCTAGCGTCGCGGTGTTTGCGGACTGCGCACCGTAGTTTGAAAGAAAATACGAAAATGTCTGACAAGTGAACTGATTTCGACGGGAAAAGCAACAAAACCAGAATATTTTCAAAAATTTTTGAGTTTTGAATATTTTTCAACCGGTCAGGAACAATTTTTCAGAAAAATCCAGACATTTTCATAATTGAAATTTTGAATTGCCGCTAAAAGAAATTAATTAGCGATAGAGCGCGCTAGCTGACTCGGTACGCTTCAACACGCCGTGTGAAATATGTGTTCGATTAGGAAAATACTATGAATTCTTCGAAGAATTACATGATTCTTTCTGCAAACTTTTCAAAAAACCTATCGACCAATCTTCGAGTGCCCGGTGGAACATTCCATTGAAACCCTGTGAAACATTGCACCGATTTCCCGACTTCTACATCGTTATCGATCCATTTTTTTACAAGTTCGGGCACAAAATCCTGCAAACAGCGTGCACCCACATGCCATAATTTGAATTCTTTGATTTTCATAAGCGACGGAAATTTGAGAATCTCTTTGTACGGAAGATTTCCGAAGATATCGACTTTCTCGAGATTCGGACAGTCTTGTATGAAGATATCCATGCATGGGTCGAGGAGAAGTGAGACTCTTTTGAATGGAAACGGTGCGAATTGTGCGAGTTGATCCAGAATACGGCGCACGTTACATCCGTTTTTGACAGACAAACGGAAATTCTCGACTTCTGCATACTTGAAAATCGCCGAGAGACATTTTTCATTGAGGCGGTCTTTGGTTCGAATATAAAGTTCAGATTCCGTATCTCCGGATTCCGCAATAATGTCCCAGCTCCTCCAATTATATCGTCCACCGACTAATTCTGGCTTCGAAACAATTCGTAAATGTTTGAATTTATACTTTCCCGAGTCAACCAGTGCTTTCTCGAGTGCTTTTTCGGTTTTCGAAACTCCTCGGAATCCGCATCTGAACAAAAAAGTAAAAATTTCCAAAAATATCGAAATTTACATGTCGGACTGCTTAGGCCGCAATCCGGAAATGACTCGGGACCTGGTTCATTCGAAAGAGAATCATCGACTTCCTATAGTGAACTGGGCTCAGATTTTGCCAAGAAGTCCTTATTTTGGCTCACGGAGCCATCAAAGTCCCAGCTAGCACTAAAATCCAGTAGAAATTATGGATCTATTCACGATGTAAAAAAATACATTTTTCCGCATTTTTCGACATATTCATTTCTGTCGAAAAATGTATTTTTTTACGAAAATTGTTTGACTGTTTTCAGCACGAAAAACCGAAGAGAAATGCAAACGTGGCCAAGACGTGCTCTAAAAACATAAACTTCCAGTACATTCCCAAAAAATTCCTAATTTTTCTATTCTTTCGAAAGGAATGAAATTTAAAAGTTGTTTCAGAGCACATCCAGGCCACGTTTGCATTTTTCTTCGGTTTTTCGTGCTGAAAACAGTCAAACAATTTTTGTAAAAAAATACATTTTTCGACAGAAATGAATATGTCGAAAAATGCGGAAAAATATATTTTTTTACATCGTGAATAGATCCATTAGCACTGAAAAACGCATTTTTCACGCGGAAAAATGAGTGCTAGAGACAATGGCCAAAATTAGTACTGACTGGACACTTTGATGGCTCCGTGAGCCAAAACAAGGACTTCTTGGCAAAATCTGAGCCCAGTTCACTATAGGAAGTCGATGATTCTCTTTCGAATGAACTAGGTCCCGAGTCATTTCCGGATTGCGGCCTAAGCAGTCCGACATGTTAGATAACCTTGTCTGGAATCTCATTCGTTTCACACACTCAAGTCGCATTTCCATTGGCAAATAGCACCAATTCGTGTCGATTTCCGGGTTGTAATCGGATTTTTTCGATTCCAAAGCGATATTTTCGACCACTTTGTCGAAATTTGATTTGAACGTCTTGGATATGTCCCTTGACTCGCTTTTTGGAGGTTTCCGGGCGCCTTTTTTGCAGGCACGGTGGAGATATTGTCGTGACATCTGAAAGGTAAAAATTCAGCAGAAAAAAACACGAAAAACTAACAAAAATAGGCGAAATTTCGATGAAAAATAAAGATGAGCAAGTACCGTAATCTTAAAGGCGCAGACCACAAATTGTCGACGGGTCTCGCCACGAAAACGATATTTCAACAACCTTATCAGGAATTCACGGCCTGTAAAAGTGTACGCAAACTGTCGCCACGAGAAAATTTCGAAATCTCTTAAAAGTTGAGATTTTGTCCCAAATTGAAGTCAAAAAGGAAAGATTACACATAATTTTATTGAAACAATCATAAAAATTGAAATACAATGAGAAATTTAATAATTCCTCTCGTTGATCGCGATTTGCCGATTTTGGCCTTTTTCGAGTCGTTGTCCCTTTAGAATCGCCTGAAATTCGATAACTTAGTGATAAATTAGACAGAAATTGGAGTAGTATCGAATTTTTGAGAAAAAAAACACGAAAAAATAGAGAAAAACGAGAAAAAACTAAGAAATTTAGAGAAAAAATGAATTAAAATTCAAAAATCGCGCTCGGCGCCCCGCCCCTTTGTTCGCAACAGGGCGCGCTTGCAGCGGCTTTCGCCAAAAAACTGTGGCGAAAATCTCAGTGGAAGCGCGTACACTTTTACAGGCCGTGGAATTCTAGCGGATTTTGAGGGAAAGTGTGCGAAATTAAATAGAAAACAAGGTATTCAGAACTATCAAAGCAGGTGGAATGAAGAAATTTGAGAAAACAAAGAAAATAGAATGCTATGAATGAATTTATTGACAAATTTTCAACAAAATAACAACAAAAACAAAACAAAAAAACAAATCAAAAAAAATCAACGATTTCTACCATTTGTCGCCCCAAATTGCTTGATCTTCCGCATCATATTCCATCGCATTCTCCAGTTCGTCAAGAATTTTCAGCGTTTTTTCAAAAACCGCCTGGATCCATCCGTCTCCATTTGCATATTCCGATTTCGGCATATCGATTGGAATAACTTTGCACGAACAGTAGTATGCTCCCCAATTGTACTCTTCTGATTCGAGGCTTCTCATCAGAATCTGCGTCTTCCCGTTGTTCATTCGAATTCGGAGCTCTTTGTCGGTTTTCTCGCTGAAAGATGTGTTTGGTTAGAGAATACTATGAAAATTCTGAAGAATTACATGATTCTGTCTGCAAACTTTTCCGCAAACTTATCGATGATTCCTAATGTCGCCACATGAAATTGCACCGATTTACCGATTTCCACGTCATTATCGATCCATTTTTCAACAAGTTCGGGCAAAAATTCCAGCAAATCCGATTCACTCACATCCCGTAATTTGAATTCTTTGATTTTCAAAAGCGATGGAAGTTCGAGAATCTCTTTGTACGGAAGCCATCCGCTCATATCGATTTTCTCGAGATTCGGACAGTTTTGGATGAAGAATTCAAAGAATCGATCGTCGAAAACTGCGACTCTTTTGAATGGAAACGGCGCGAATTGTGCGAGTTGTTTCAGAACGTCCACTTCACATGTACAGTGTCGGACAGTGAAAAGGAAATTCTTGACTTCGGCATACTTGAAAATCGCGGAGAGACATTTCTCATTGAGGCGGTTATCGGTTCGAATTTGAATTTCCGATTCCTCATTTCCGGATTTCGCAAAAATGTCCCAGTACATCCAAAGCATTCTACTACCACCTAATTCAAGATTGAAAGTGATCTGTAAATGTTCGAATTTGTACTTTTTCGAGTCGAACAGTGATTTTTCAGATTTCGAAACTGCTCGGAAGCCGCATCTGAACACACAAATTAAAATTTCCCGGCTAATTTGAAATTCCGTTTACCTTGTTTTGAAATTCAAGTGTTTCAGGCACTCGAGTCGCATTTCCATTGGCAAATTGCACCAATTCATGTCGATTTCCGGATTGTAGTTTGATTTTTTGGATTCCAAAGCTATATTTTTGACCACTTCGTCGAAATTTGATTCGAACGTCGGAGACAAGTCCACTGAGTCGCATTTTTTTGAGTTCAAACCGGCACTTATGCAGTCACAGAAGATATGTCGGGACATCTGAAAAGTAAAAATGCAGCAGAAAAAAAGGCGAAATTTCACGTCAATGAGTCAATGAGAAATTAGAATGAGCAAGTACCGTAATCTTAAAGGCGCAGACCACAAATTGTCGGCGGGTCTCGCCACGAAAACACAATTTGACTGTTTTTTTTTGGCGATATTAGCGGAATCTAAGCGGAAGTGTTCGAAATTAAGCAGAACACAAGGTATTCGAAACTATCCAAGGAAAAGGAATACGGAAATTCGAGAAAAATGGGGAAAGGGCTGCCAAAAATGAATTTATTGGCAAGTTTTCAACAAGGTAACAACAAAAAGAAAAAAATAACAAGAACAACAAATAAAACAAATCAACGATTGCTAAAAAAAATTATTGCCCCAAATTTTTCGATCTTCTGGGTCGTATTCCATTGGTTCCGTTTTCCACCATAGTTTTCTAGCAGATTTCAGGAAATGCTCGTGAATCGCCTGAACCCATTCGTATTCTTTTCCATATTCTGATTTTGGCAAATCGATCGGAACCACTTTGAGCGAAAAAATCTCCAAAGAGTAATTATTTCTATCCCCTCCTGGGCCGGGGAATCTCATCAGAATCTGAGTCGTCGGGTTGTTCATTCGAATTCTGACGTCTTTGTCGGTTTTCTCGCTGAAAATTTGTTATTTTTTGCAAAAGTTAGGGAAAAACCTTCACTCACATGATTCTATCTGCAAACATTTCAGCAAGCGTATTGCCCAATCGTTTCGTCTCCAGTTCAACATTCCATGACACCCCCTGAAGACATTGCACCGATTTCCCGAGTTCCGCGTCGTTATCGATCCAATTTTGAATAATTCCGTTCGAAAAATTCTGCAAATCCGATGAACTCACACACCGGATTTTGAATTCTTTAATTTTCATAAGCGATGGAAGTTTGAGCATCTCATTGTACGGAAGTTGACGGTATACATCGACTTTTTCGAGATTTGGACAAGTTTGCATGAAGAAATCGATGGATCGATTGTCGTAAACCGAGACTCTTTTGAATGGGAAAGGGGCGAATTGTGCGAGTTGTTTCAGAAGCACGTTACATTCGGGATTGTCTTCGGCATCCAAACGGAAATTCTTGACTTCGGCATATTTGAAAATCGACGAGAGGCATTTTTCATTCAAGCATTTTTTGGTTCGAATATGAATTTCAAGTTCCTTATTTCCAGATTTAATTTCCCATCCAATCCACCGACCAGCGTCTTCCCACACGAAGTTAATTATTAAAAGTTCGAATTTATACTTTTCCGAGTCGACCAGTGATTTTTCGGTTTTCGAAACTCCTCGGAAGCCGCATCTGAACACACAAATTGAAATATTCGGCTATTTTGAAATTCAGATCACCTTGTTTTGAAGTCCATTCGTTTCACACACTCGTATCGCAATTTTGGGGGCAAATTGCACCAATTCATGTCAATTTTTGAATTGTAGTTGCATTTTTCATTCTCCAAAGCGACATTTTTGACCACTTTGTCGAAATCTGATTTGGACGGCTTGAACAAGTCTGTTGACTCGTTTTTTGGAGGTTTTGGGGCGCCCTTTTTGCAGGCTCGGTGGAGATATTGTCGTGACATCTGAAAAGTAAAAGTTTAGCAGAAAAAACAAAAAAAAACAAGCGAAACACGGCGTGAGGAATCGTACGCGCGGCCGTGGATTTTCTTCCACCCGTCCCATGTCTGCGTCTCTCAGGCGAGAGAGTGTCGGCCACCAACTTTTTGGCGCCAAATTCAAATTTTAACGCTAAAGAACGGGAAAACGGCCTGGATACGTGATTTCTCCCTGATTTTTCAATTTTCTGTGCTGCAAACAATTTTTTCCGAATGAATAATTGTGAAAATCATGTTTTCAACTCAGAAAAAGCTCCGAAAACCTATTTTCACGAAATTTCGAGAAAGTCGGTAGAAATACATAAACGACCAAATTTTCGTGAGTGTAGACAGTAAAACTGTGTTTAGAATCTGTTTTTACCACTAGGGAATTTAACTTTCCGAAAATTGTGGGCCAGAAATCGAAATATCGTCAAAATAAAAAAAGTGAACAAAAGTGCGAAATTTCGAAAAAAAAATTTTCCGATGTGAAGGAGGGAAATTCACTGAAAACAGATTGTTGCAATCGATTCAGAAGGGTCCCTTACGTCTAGGAAAATTCTGTTTTCAAAAGTTCAGGGGCCAATCTTGAGATATTGCCGAAAGTTTAAAACCCTGAAAATACGCTGTCGCCAGGAACATTAATTTTTAGCGGTCAAGGAGGGAAATTCATGTAAAACCCATGGTCTTATCGTGTTCTTCCTAGTCTGTTATGTCTGCCAAAATTCTGTTTTCGAAATCTGAGGGGCAGAATTCGAGATATCCGTCGAAACGTGAAAAATTCCCAAATTATTCCAAAATTCGATGAAAATCGGGTGCTACCGTACCCCTCGTGGCCGCGGAAAAAATTTTCTAGGCCGCCGTACGCTTCCTCACGCCGTGGAAAATAGGCGAAATTTTAATGAAAACTAAAGATGAGCAAGTACCGTAACCTTAAAGGCGCAGCCTGCGTTTGGTCGGCGGGTCTCGCCACGAAAATGAGATTCTAGTATATTTTTGCTGAATTTAGGGAAAAGTGCACAAAATTAAGCAGAAAAAAAGGTATTCAGAACTATCCAAGAAAAAGGAATAGGAAAACTTGAGAAAAATTCGAAAAAGGAATGCCAAAAATGAATTCATTGGCAAATTTTTAACGAAGTAACAACAAAAAGAAATAAAAATAACAAGAACAAACAATCAACAATTGCTACAATTCACCGTCAAAGATTTCTTGATCTTCCGCATCAAATTCCATCGCTTTCTCCAGTCTTCCATAACTTTTCAGTCTTCTCTCGTAAAACACCTGAATCCATTCGTCTCCTTTTCCATATTCTGACTTTTGCAAATCGATCGGAATCACCTTGCACGAACACAAACTATAGTCCGAACTGTCCTCTTCCAAGTCAAGGTCTCTCACCAGAATCTGCTTCTTCTCATTGTTCATTCGAATTCTGACTTCTATGTCGGTTTTCTCGCTGAAAAATTGTTCTGCTTTTGCAATAGCTTAAAAAAACCGTCTCACATGACTCTGTCTGCAAACTTTTCAGCAAACGTATCGACTAATCTTCGAGTGCCCGGTGGAACTCTCCACTGCAACCCGTTGAGGCATTGCACCGATTTGCCGACTTCCGCGTCGTTATCGATCCATTTTTGAACGAGTCGGGGCACGAAATCCAGCAAATCCGATGGCCACACATTCCATAATTTGAATTCTTTGATTTTCATGAGCGAGCGAAGTTTGAGCATCTTTCTGTACGGAAGGTGAATGTCGACATCGACTTTTTCGAGATTTGGACAAGTTTGCATGAAGAAGTCAGTAGATCGATTGCCAAAAACCGCGACTCTTTTGAATGGAAACGGCGCGAAGTTTTCAAGTTGTTCCAGAATTGGGCGCACTTTATATTTGGCTCTGTTTGAGGTCGTCAAACGGAAATTTTTGACTTCTGCATACTTGAAAATCGCGGAGAGACATTTTTCATTCAGGCGGTCCTCGGTTCGAATATGAAGTTCAGGTTCCTTATGTCCGGATTTCGCAATAATGTCCCATCCTATCATTCTATTTTTAAATGAATCCCACACGAAGTTGATTTGGAAATGTTCGAATTTATACTTTTTCGAGTCGACTAGCGATTTTTCGAATTTCGAAACTTCTCGGAAGCCGCATCTGAACAAAAAAGTGAAAACTTCCAGAAATATCGAAATTTAGATAACCTTGTCTGGAAATCCATTCGTTTCACACACTCTCTACGCATTTCCATTGGCAAATTGCACCAATTCATATCGGTTTCCGGATTGTAATTGGATTTTTGAGATTCCTTGGTGATATTTTCAACCACTTCGTCGAAATTTGATTCGAACGGCTCGGACCAGTCCTCTGACTCGCCCTTTTTAGGTTTCGGAGCACCTTTTTTGCAGGCACGCCAGAGACGTTGTCGCGACATCTGAAATGTAAAAGATTAGCAGAAAAAATAAGAAAAATTAGCAAAAATAGGCGAAATTACAATGAGAAATTAGAATGAGCAAGTACCGTAATCTTAAAGGCGCAGCCCACATTTTGTCGGCGGGTCTCGCCACGAACATGAGATTTCGCCACTTTTTAGGGAATTTTAGCTGGATTTAGGGGAAAGTGTGCAAAATTATACAGAAAACAAGGTATTCAGAACTATCCAAGCGAAAGGAATAGGGAAATTCGATAAAAATGGGAAAAGGATTGCCAAAAATGAATGTATTGGAAAATTTTTAACAAAGTAACAACAAAAAGAAAAAAATAACAAGAACAACAAATAGAACAGATCAATAATCGCTACAATTCATCGCCCCAGATCGCTTGATCTTCCGCATCGAATTCCATCGCATTTTCCAGTTTTCCAAGACTTTTCAGCGATCTCTCGTAAACCGCCTGGATCCATTCGTCTCCGATCTGATATTTCGATTTTTGCAAATCGATTGGGACAACTTTGCACGAACAGAAGCATGTTCCCCAAAAGTACTTTTCCGAGTCGAGGCTTCTTATCAGAATCTGCGTCTTCTCATTGTTCATTCGAATTCGGAGCTCTTTGTCGGTTTTCTCGCTGAAAGATGTGTTCGATTAGGAAAACATCATGAAATTTCTGAAGAATTACATGATTCTGTCTGCAAACTTTTCAGCGATCATATTTACAATTCCTTCGTGTCTATTTTTGAATTGCACCGATTTGCCGACTTCCGCGTCGTTTTCGATCCATTTTTGAACGAGTTCGGGCAAAAAATGCAGCAAATACGATTGACTCAAATACAAGAACTTGAATTCTTTGACTTTCAGAAGCGACGGAAGATTGAGCACTTCTTTGTACGGAAGCCATAAGCTGACATCGATTTTCTCGAGATTCTGACAATTTCGCATAAAGAATTCTATGAATGGGTTGTTGAAAACAGCGACTCTTTTGAATGGAAACGGTGCGAACTTTTCTAGTTGTTCCATAATAGGGCGCACTCTATATCCGAACAAGGGTCCGTTCAACAAACGTAAATTCTTGACTTCTGCATGCTTGAAAATCGCCGAAAGACATTTTTCATTCAAGCAATCATTGGTTCGAATATAAATTTCAGACTTCCCATTTCCGGATTTCGCAATAATGTTCCAAACTTTCCAATTACTTCCACCACCGACTAATACTGGCTTGAAAGTAATTTGTAAATGTTTGAATTGATACTTTTCCAATTCGACCAGCGTTTTTTCCGATTTCGAAACTCCTCGGAAGCCGCATCTGAACAAAAAAGTCAAAACTTCCAGAAATATCGAAACTTAGATCACCTTGTCTTGAAATCCATCCGTTTCACACATTCGTATCGCATTTCCGTTGGCAAATAGCACCAATTCATGTCAATTTTTGGATTGTAATTGGATTTTTTGGATTCCAATGCGATATTTTTGACCACTTCGTCGAAATTTGATTTGAACGGCTCGGACCAGTCCACTGACTCGCCTTTTTTCGGTTTCGGTGCGCCATTCTTGTAAACCCGATTGAGATGTTGTCGCGACATCTGGAACGTGGAAAGTTAGCAGAAAAAACACGGAAATCTAGCTAAAATATTCTAGAGGTTGCGGCGAGGCAAACGCGCTCCACTGATTTCATCTTGGGGGGAAAATAAATTTTCAAATTCTGAAAGAGAAAGAAAGGGGGCCGCGGAGTTTCTAGTCCTTTGGCCTAAAATACCCCTGTCGGGAACTCGGCCGCGCCAAATTTCTCTTTCAGAATTTGAAAATTTATTTTCCCCCCAAGATGAATCAGTGGAGCGCGTTTGCCTCACCGCAACCTCTAGAATAGACGAAATTTCAATGAGAAAGTAGAATGAGCAAGTACCGTAATCTTAAAGGCACAGCCTACATTTTGTCGGCGGGTCTCGCCACGAAAACAAGATTTCGATAGTTTTCACAGAGTTTTAGCGGAATTTAAGGGTAAATCCGGCAAGTTAAGCAGAAATTCAAGTATTTAGAATCACCCAAACAAAGGGAATAAGTGAATTTCACAAAATTTAAAAAAAAAGAAATATAATTTGATTTATTAGCGAATTTTCAACAAAATCAGTGAAAAACAAAAGATTTTTAATGATAGTGATGACTCCAAACTTCTCGATCTTCCGCATCGAAGTCCATCGCTTTTTCCAGAACTCCATCCCTTTTCAGTCCTTTCTCGTAAACCGCCTGAATCCATCCGTCTCCAGTTGCATATTCCGATTCCGGCATATCGATTGGAATGACTTTACAGGAGAAATATTCCGCCACAAGTTGCGAAAATGATCTCGGAGCTTCTCTCCGGCCAACGCTCCGGAGTATAATTTGCGTCGTTTCGTTGTCCATTCGAATTCGAATAAATTTGTCGGTTTTTTCGCTGAAAAGCAGGCAATTTATCAGTTTTCAATGGATGAACTCACATAATTCTATTAGTAAACATTGCATCGAAAATGCCGAGAGTCCATTCAACATCACTATAGAATTCCACCGATTTCCCGACTTCCGCATCATTATCGATCCATTTTTTTAGAAGGGCATACAAAAAGTCGTCAAATCCAAGCATATAAATATGTGAAAATTGAAACTTTTTGATTTTCAAAAGCGATGGAAGTTTTAGAATATTATTGAAGGCGAAGAAAACGGTCCGTCCACTGACATCGACTTTTTCGAGATTCGGACAGTTTTCGATGAAAAAATCGATAAAACGGTTGCCGAAAACCGAGATTCTTTTGAATTGAAACGGCGCGAATTTCGAAAGTTTCTTCAGAACGGGCGGTACATCTTCGTCGTCGCCGACGGCTAAACAGAAGTTTTTGACTTCTCCCTTCTTGAAAATCGCCGAAATACAACCAAAATCTGGACTTTCTCGGGTTTTCACATCAACTTCGACCACAGAGTTTTGGGATTTCGCAATAATATTCCATTCGTTGCTGTTTTTGTCGAATTTTATCCGCAAATGCTCAAATTTGTACTTTTTCGGTTCAACCAGCGATTTTTCGGTTGTCGCAGTGGCTCCGAGACGAGTTCTACAAGAATTTTCAGTATTTTCAGCCAATTTTTGAAGTTTACTCACCTTGTTTTGAAATCCATCCACTTCACACACTCATTCCGCATTTCTATCGGCAAAATGTGCCAATTTGTGTCAATTTCCGGGTTGTAATTGCATTTTTCGCATTCCAGGGCAATATTTTTGATGATTTGATCAAATTTTAACATCTGAAACGTGAAAATTTAGCAAGAAATACGAAAAATTGCGGAAAAATTACGAAAATTCAAATGAAAGTGGTACTGTAATCTTAAAGGCGCAGCCTGCATTTTGTCGGCGGGTCTCGCCACGAAAATAAAAATCTGCCAGATTTTAAGGGATTTTTGCGGAATTTAGGGGAAATTGTATGAAATTTGGCAAAAAAAAAGGTATTCAGAACTATCCAAGCAAAAGGAATAGGGAAATTTGAGAAAAATAGGAAAAATTATGCCGAAAAATGAATTTATTGGCGAATTTTCAACAAAGTAACAACAAAAAGAGAAAAAATAACAAAAAACAAACCGACAATTTTTAAAAAATAACAAAAACAGATAAAACAAATCAAATAAATTTAAAAAAATTAAAAATACTTATCGCCCCAGACGTCTTGATCTTCCGCATCAAATTCCTTCGCTTTCTTCAGTTTTCCAAGTTTTTTCAGTCCTTTCTCGTAAATCGACTGAATCCATCCATCTCCTTTTCCATATTCTGAATATCGCGTATTGATTGGGATGATCTTGCACGAGTAGCAATATGAATATTCGACACCACGATAGAAATAATCGTTTTCACCGCCAATTCTTCTAAACAGAATCTGCTTCCTCCAGTTGTTCATTCGAATTCGGACGATTCCGTCGGTTCTTCCGCTGAAAATAAGATTATTTTTGGTATTTTGGAAAAAGTATCTGTAAGCTTACATTATTCTGCCAGCAAAGTGTTGAGCGAAAAAATACAAGTTTCTTTCTGTTTTTTGCCGAAGTTGAATCGATTTTCCGACTTCTGCATCATTATCGATCCATTTTTGAACAAGTTCGATGAGAAATTCCATGAATTGTCCGTTTCCGGTATCAAACAAGCGGTATTCCTTGACTTTCAGCACCGATGGAAGCTTAAGGAGCTTCCAGTAACAGCAGGCGAAGCTACCATTATAAAAGTCGACTTTCTCCAGATTCTCACAGTTTTTCATGAAGAAATATAGCATTTCGCTATGGAAAAGTGACAATCTTTTGAAGTGAAACGGAGCGAACTTGGCAATTTTCTTTTGCGAAAAACTTTCATAATTCCAGCTCTCGAACATTACTCCTTTTATCCAGAAATTCCGGATTTCACTGTTCATGAGAATCGCCGAAGCGAATCGAGATCTCACACGGCGAATCAGACCTCGTTCGAAATTCTTGGAAGTTTCGGAATACGGCTTCAAGATCCATTTTTCAGGGTAACTATCACAAAATAGTCGAACTTGATCGAACTTTTTCGGATTGATTAGTGATTTTTCGGTTTTTGAAGTGGCACTGAGACGAGTTCTGCAAGATTGTCCAGTTTTTAGAAAATTTTTGAGGTTTAGTAACCTTGTTTTGAAATCCATCCACTTCACACACTCATTCCGCATTTCCATTGGCAAACAGTCCCAATTCGTTCCGATTTCCGGGTTGTACTTGCATTTTTTGGATTCCAAGGCGATATTTTTGACGATTTGTTTGAATTGTGACATCTGAAACACTGAAAATTAGCTAAAACATGGGAAAATTGCAGAAAAACAACGAAAATAGGAGGAAAAATGACGAAAAATAAAAATGAGCGAGTACCGTAATCTTAAAGGCGCAGCCTACATTTTGTCAGCGGGTCTCGCCACGAAAATAAGATTTAACAACTTTTAGAGGATTTTTAACGGAATTAAGGGGAAAGTGGGCCAAATTAAGCAGAAAACAAGGTATTTAGAACTATCCAAGCAGGCGGAATGAGAAAGTTTGCGAAAAACAAAAAAATGGAATGCCAGAAATGGATTTATTGGCAAATTTTCAACAGAGTAACAAGAAAACAAGAAAAAAAAAACAAAAAAAAACAGATAAAACAAATCAAAGATATTTATAACTATTCTTCGCCCCAAATGGCTTGATCTTCCGCATCAAATTCCACTGGATTCTCCAGTTTTCCATCTTTTTTCAGTCCTTTCTCATAAATCGCCTGAATCCATCCATCTCCTTTTCCATATTCTGATTCCGGCATATCGATTGGGACAACTTTGCACGACAAGTAATCGAATTGATCTTTTAGAAGGTTAAACAAAACACGTCTCCATTCGGTTCTTGAACCAATTTTCCTGATCAGAATTTGCGATTTCTCGTTGTTCATTCGAATGCGGACGATTTCGTCGGTTTCCTCGCTGAAAAATGGAGAAATTATAAGAATGTGTCATTTTTCCTTTGAAAAATTATCCTAAAACCTAGAACTCACATAATTCTGTCCGCAAATTTTGAAGTGAAATCATTCAAAGTGTCCTCTGTTTTCGCAACAAATTGCACCGATTTTCCGATTTCCACATCATTATCGATCCATTTTTGAACGAGTCCGATAAGAAATTTCATGAAATCCAAGACTCCGGAAGCGAAAAAGCGGAATTCCTTAACATTCAGCACTGATGGAAGATCGAGGAGCATCTTGTAAGAGCAGCCGAAGTAGTTATTACAAAAGTCGACTTTTTCCAGGTTTTCGCAGTTTTTCATGAAGAAATAGAAGTTTTCGTTGCAGAAAACTGACAGTCTTTTGAATCGAAATGGAGCGAATTTGACGAGATTCTTCTGCGAAATATGCTGGTTAATCAGTCCCATGTACTTCACTCCTTTAATCCAGAAGTTCTTGATTTCACAATTCTTGAACATCGACGAAACAAATCCTTCTATGACATTTTCTTTTAAATTTTTAAAAGTTTCGGAATATGGCCTAAAAGTCCATTTTCCCGACGAACTGCCACAATAAAGTCGAACTTGATTGATCTTTTTCGCTCCGACTAGCGATTTTTCGGTTTTGGAAGTGGCACTGAGACGAGTTCTGCAAGGTTTTTTTTAGTTATTTCAGACAATTTCTGCAATTCACTCACCTCGTTTTGAAGTCCATCCACTTCACACACTCGTTTCGCATTTCCATTGGCAAACAGTCCCAATTTGTTCCGATTTCCGGGTTGTACTTGCATTTTTTTGATTCGGAAGCAATATTTGTGACAATTTGTTCAAATTTTGACATCTGGAACGCAAAAAATTAGCAGTAAACACGGAAAATCAGCGAAAATAGGAGAAATTTTGATGAAAAATGAAGATGAGCAACTACAGTAATCTTAAAGGCGCAGCCTACGTTTTGTCGGCGGGTCTCCCCACGAAAATGAGATTTTAACAGCTTTTTAGGGAAATTTAGTGGAATTTAGGGGAAAGTGGGCTAAATTAAGTAGAAAACACGGTATTTTGAACTATCCAAGCGAAAGGAAAAGGGAAATTTGAGAAAAGTAGAAAAAAAATGCGAAAAATGAATTTATTGGCAAATGTTCAACAAAGTAACAACAAGGTAACAAAAAGAAAGAGGAAAGTAACAAAAATAACAAATGAAACAAATCAACAATTTTCACAAATATTTATCGTCCCAAACGGCTTGATCTTCCGCATCGAATTCCACCGGATTCTCGAGTTTTCCATCTCTTTTCAGTCCTTTCTCGTAAACCGCCTGAATCCATCCATCTCCAACTGCATATTCCGATTTTGGCATATCGATTGGGATGACTTTGCACGAGTAGTGAAAGAGATGTTCTATGGAACCACGAACGAATACTTCTAAGCCAATGATTCTGAACAGAATCTGCTTCGTCGGGTTGTTCATTCGAATCCGAACTTCTTTCTCGGTTTTTTCGCTGAAAACAAGATTATTTTTGGTAATTTGGAAAAAATATATCTGTAAGCTTACATTATTCTATCAGCAAATTTTTCAGCGAACAGAACTGAGTTTGGAGTGTGCAGTCCAATAATCAAATTTCCCGTTATTTTATCTCGAAGTTGAATCGACTTTCCGACTTCCGCATCGTTTTTGATCCATTTTTGAACAAGTCCGATGAGAAATTCCATGAATTGTCCGTTTCCGGTGTCTAACAAGCGGAATTCCTTAACTTTCAGCACCGATGGAAGCTCGAGGAGTTTCCAGTAAAAGCAGGCGAAGATACCATTACAAAAGTCGACTTTTTCGAGATTTTTACAGTTTTTCATGAAGAAAAAGAGGTCTTCGTTGCGGAAAAGTGACAATCTTCTGAATCGAAACGGAGCGAACTGTGCGAGTTTCATCTGCGCAATATGCTCATATTCCCACCCTCCACTGTACTTCTTTCCTTCAATCCAAAAATTTTCGATTTCACAATTCTTGAAAATCGCCGAAACGAATGCATCTGTCACACCTGGTTCGAAACGTTCAACAGTTTCAGAATACGGCTTCAAAGTCCATTTTTCTAAAAAACTGTCCAAGCTTAGTCGAACTTGACGAACAACCAAAAGTATAACTCCATAAAGGTCTTGAACCAACTTTTCTGAGCAGAATTTGAGATTTTTCGTTGTTCATTCGAATGCGGACGTTTTCGTCGGTTTTTTCGCTGAAAATTTTTTTTCTAAACTGTAAAGTCAATAATCTAATACTTACATAATTCTGTCCGCAAACTTTGAAGCGAAAACGTTCAAAGTGGTTACCTTCGTTTCCACAACAAATTGCACTGATTTTCCGATTCCCACATCGTTTTCGATCCATTTTTGAACAAGTCCGTTCGAGAACTCCATGAAATGTTTGTCTCCGGGTATTAAAAAACGGAATTCCTTGACTTTTATCACTGATGGAAACCCAAGCCAATAGCAGGAAGAGTAGTCATTATAAAAGTCGACTTTTTCCAGATTCTCACTGTTTTTCAGGAAGAAATAGAAGTCTTCGTTGCGGAAAACTGACAGCCTTTTGAATCGAAATGGGGCAAACTCTTCGAGTGTTATCTGCGCAAAATGTTGATTCTTCCATCTTTCGTGCTTTGCTCCTTTTATCCAGAAATTCTTGATTTCACAATTCTTGAAAATCGCCGAAACGAATGCATCTGTCACATTTGGTTGGAAACGTGTGAATGTTTCGGAATTCGGCTCAAAAGTCCATTCGGTGAAAAAGTCCAAATCGAGTCGAACTTGATCGATGTTGTGCTTTTTCGCTTCGACCAGCGATTTTTCGGTTCTAGAAGTGGCTCCAAGACGAGTTCTGCAAAGTTTCTCAGTTATTTCAGACAATTTCTAAAGTTCACTAACCTTGTTTTGAAGTCCATCCACTTGACACACTCGTTTCGCATTTCCATTGGCAAACAGTCCCAATTCGTTCCGATTTCCGGTTTGTAATTGCATTTTTTGGATTCTAAGGCGATATTTTTGACGATTTGTTTGAATTTTGACATCTGAAAGACAAAAAATGAGCGAAAATGTGGCAAAACCTTTGAAAAGCAACAAAAATAAGAGGAAAAAAGACGGGAAATAAAGATGAGCAAGTACCGTAATCTTAAAGGCGCAGCCTACATTTTGTCGGCGGGTCTCGCCACGAAAACTATGTTTCAACAATTTTAATGATTTTTAGCAGAACTTAGCTGAACGTGTGCGAAAGTTAACCAAAAAACAAGATATTTAGAAGCATCCAAGGGAAAGGAATAGGGAAATTTGAGAAAAACTGAAAAAAATGCTAAAAATGAATTTATTGGCAAATTTTCAACAAGGTAACAAAAAAGAGGTACATAACAAAAATAACAAATGAAACAAATCAACAATTTTTACAAATATTTATCGTCCCAGACGGCTTGATCTTCCGCATCGAATTCCATCGCTTTCTCCAGTTTTCCGTCTCTTTTCAAACATTTCTCGTAAACCGCCTGAATCCATCCGTCTCCAACTGCATATTCTGATTTTTGCATATCGATTGGGACAATTTTGCACGAGTAGTGAAAGAAAGATTCTTTGGAACCACGAACGATCTCTTCGGAGCCAATGATTCTGAACAGAATCTGCTTCTTCTCGTTGTTCATTCGAATTCGGACGTCTTTGTCGGTTCTTTCGCTGAAAAAAAGATTTTTTCAGTATTTTCAGAAACATATCTGTAAGCTCACATTATTCTGTTAGCAAATTTTTCAGCGAACTGAACTGAGTTTGGAATGAGCAGTCCAGGAATCTCACTTCCCGATATTTTTTCTCGAAGTTGAATCGACTTTCCGACTTCCGCATCGTTTTCGATCCATTTTTGAACAAGTCCGGGCAAAAAATCAAAGTAGAATTCGCTTCCTTTTACTAAGCGGAATTCCATGACTTTCAGCACTGATGGAAGCTCGAGGAGCATCTTGTAGTAGCAGCCGAAGTAGTTATTACAAAAGTCGACTTTTTCCAAATTCACACAGTTTTTCATGAAGAAATAGAGGTCTTGGTTGCGGAAAAGTGACAGTCTTTTGAAGTGAAACGGGGCGAATTTGGCGAGTTCTGTTTGCGCAAAATCTGTACAAATATATCTGTTGAATTTTGCTTCTTTAATCCAGAAATTCTTGATTACACTATTCTTGAACATCGCCGAAAGGAATGCATCTCTTTCACATGATTGGTAATTGCTGAAAGTTTCGGAATACGGCTCCAATGTCCATTCTCCCGGACTCTCGAGTCGAACTTGATCAATGTTGCACTTTTTCGAGGCGACGAGCGATTTTTCGGTTTTGGAAGTGGCACTGAGACGAGTTCTGCAAGTTATTTCAGTTATTTCAAGTAATTTCTGAAGTTTGCTCACCTTGTCTTGAAATCCATCCACTTCACACACTCATTCCGCATTTCCATTGGCAAACAGTCCCAATTTGTTCCGATTTCTGGGTTGTAGTTGCATTTTTTGGATTCGGAAGAGATATTCCTGACTATTTCGTCGAATTGTGACATCTAAAACACTGAAAATTAGCGAAAACGTGGCGAAATCGCAGAAAAACGGCGAAAAATAGGAGAAAAAGACGAGAAATGAAGATGAGCAAGTACCGTAATCTTAAAGGCGCAGTCTACATTTTGTCGGCAGGTCTCGCCACGAGAATAGAATTGAGCAGGATTTCAGGTATTCAGCGGTCGAGTGCCACTTCGAACATATTCGCCGTTCGAATTTTTCGAATTCGTTCGCTTCGAAAAATTCGTTCGTTCGTGCAATTCGAAATTCGTTAAATTCGAATTTCGCGAATTTCGAACAGTTCGAAATTCGTTGTGTTCGAACGGCGAAATTCGACGAAATTCGAAGAAATTCGAACGAATTCCACGAGGAGTACACACGCGCGTGGCCGAGAAAGGGTCGAGAAATTGAAAAAAATTCGTTTTGTTCTTCGGCCATCGCGAAATTTTCTCGGCCACGCGCGCGTGTACTCCTCGTGGAATTCGTTCGAATTTCGTCGAATTTCGCCGTTCGAACTGTTCGAAATTCGCGAAATTCGTATTCAACGAATTTCGAATTGCACGAACGAACGAATTTTTCGAAGCGAACGAAGTTCGAACAATTCGATCGCGAAATTCGCGAACAATTTTCGAATTTCGTCGAAATTTCTATTTCGAAGAGGCTGAATCAGCGGTATGAATAGGAAAATTCGCGAAAATGGGAAGAAAATGCCAAAAATGAATTTATTGGCAAATTCTCAACAGGGTAACAACAACAACAACAACAATGAAAAGAAAAGTAAAACAAATCAAAAATGTTTAGGAATATTCCAGGCCCCAGACGGCTTGATCTTCCGCATCAAACTCCATCGCTTTTTCCAGAACTCCATCCGCTTTCAGTTCTTTCTCGTAAACCGCTTGAATCCATTCGTCTCCTTTTCCATATTCCGATTTCGGCATATCGAATGGGATCACTTTGCACGAAAAGTACTCAATACCCAAAGAGGGAGGAAAATGCGGCATATTATCATTGAATCCGATGATTCTCAACAGAATGTGAGTTTTGTCGTTGTTCATTCGAATGCGGACTTCTTCGTCAGTTTCCTCGCTGAAAATTGGGGGTTTTCAAAAAAATTTTCAAAAAAAATCGATAAGTTAACATACACAACTCTGTCAGCAAACTCGTCAACAAAACTTCCAACCATTCCTGGAGTGGACACATTAAATTGAATCGATTTTCCGATTTCCACGTCATTATCGATCCATTTTTGAACAAGTCCAATGAAAAATTCTTCGAACTCGCCGCTGCAGTCCAAATCTGAGATCCGGAATTCTTTGACATCCAAAACACTTGGAAGTTCGAGAATATTCGGGTCCGGAGTGAAATGTCCATAGAAATCGATTTTCTCCAGATTCACACAGTTTTCCATGAAGAAATAGAGGTCTCTTTCGCAAAAAACTGACACTCGTTTGAAGTGAAACGGAGCGAATTTGGCGATTTTCCTGTTCCGAGCACGTTGATCATACCATTGGCGCACTCTGTTCATCCAAAAGGTTTTGATTTCACAGTTCTTGAACATTGCCGAAACGAAAGCATCTGTCAAACCTGGGTCGGAACTTCTGAAAGATTCGGAACACGGCTCCAACATCCAACGTCTTAGGGTATAATTAATCATAAAAAGTTTAGCTTGATCAATTCGATACTTTTTCGCTTCAACCAGTGATTTTTCGGTTTTGGAAGTGGCGGAAAGACGAGTTCTGCAAGGTTTTTTCATTTTTTTTCAGGCAATTTTTGAGGTTTACTAACCTTGTTTTGAAATCCATCCATTTCACACACTCGAGTCGCATTTCCACTGGCAAAATGTCCCAATTCATGTCTTTTTCCGGGTTGTAGTTGCATTTTTTCGATTCCAAAGCGATAGTTTCGACAATGTAATAGGGCTTGAGATTATATTCCTTGGCATGTTCTTTATAGAAACTATTGGTTTCACTGAGACGAACTCTGCAAATTAATGAGTATTTTTATAAAGAATCATTTCGATATCTCACTTTGTCTTGGCATCCATGAGCTTGATACACTTATCTCGTATGTTCCAACTCAACTTGCCCCAATTCGTTCCGATCTCCGGATTGTAACCGTATTTTTCATTCTCCAAGGCGATATTTTTGACAATTTCGTCGAATTGTGACATCTGAAACACGAAAAATAGCAAAAAATGAGGCGAACTTGCGGGAAAATAACGAAATTTAGGAGGAAATGAGGAAAATTTGATGACAAATAAAGATGAGCAAGTACCGTAATCTTAAAGGCGCAGCTTGCATTTTGTCCGCGGGTCTCGCCACGAAAATGATTTTTTAACATCTTTTATGAGGTTTTATTGGAATTTAGGGAAAAGAATACAAAATTAAGCAAAAAACAAGGTATTGAGAACTATCCAAGCGAAAGGAATAGGAAAATTTGAGAAAAAAACGGAAAAACGAATGCCAATGGATTTATTGGTAAATTTTCAACAAAGTAACAACAAAAAAGAGGAAAACAACAAGAACAACAAAACAAAAAAATCAACATATTTTAAAAACATTAAAAAAAAACAGATAAACAAATCAAAGGTATTCACATATATTCTTCGCCCCAAACTTTCTGATCTTCCGCATCGAATTCCACCGGATTCTCCAGTTTTCCATCCATTTTCAGCTCTTTTTCGTAAACCGCCTGAATCCATCCATCTCCCGTTGCATATTCTGATTCCGGCATATCGATCGGGACAACTTTGCACGAAATGTATTCAAATGGATCTTCTAGAAGGTTACTAAAAAGACTTCTCCATCCGTAGAGTGTTGAACCAACTTTTCTGATGAGAACTTGCGATTTGCCGTTGTTCATTCGAATGCGGACGATTTCGTCTGTTTCTTCGCTGAAAACAAAGTTAAGTGAAAAAATCTATAATCTAAAACTTACATAATTCTGTCCGCAAACTTTGAAGCGAAATCTTTCAAAGTGTATTTTATTTTCGCAACAAATTGCACCGACTTTCCGACTTCCACATCGTTTTCGATCCATTTGTGAACGAGTCCGATGACAAAATCCAAGAAATGTCCGCTTCCGGTACGTAACAAGCGGAATTCCTTGACTTTCAGCACTGATGGAAGATCAAGGAGCTTTTTGTATGAGCAGCCGAAGTATTCATTACAAAAGTCAACTTTCTCCAAATTCTCACAGTTTTTCATGAAAAAATAGAGGGTTTCGTTGCAGAAAACTGACAATCTTTTGATCCGGAATGGAGCGAATTTGACGAGATTCATCTGCCATTTATCATGACTATCAAAGCTCATGTACTTTCTTCCTTTGACGCAGAGGTTCTCGATTTCACAATTCTTGAGCATCGCCAAAACGAATGCATCTGCCACAGGTCGGTTAGAACACATGAATATTTCGGAATACGGCTTCAAAGTCCATTTTTCCGAGAAACCGCCCAAATCAAGTCGAACTTGATCGATTCGATACTTTTTCGCTCCGACTAGCGATTTTTCGGTTTTGGAAGTGGCACTGAGACGAGTTCTGCAAGATTTCTCAGTTATTTAAGGCAATTTCTGAAATTTACTAACCTTGTTTCGAAATCCATCCACTTCACACACTCATTTCGCATTTCTATTGGCAAACAGTCCCAATTCGTGTCTTTTTCCGGGTTGTAATTGGATTTTTTAGATTCCGAAGCAATAGTTTTCACGACGTATCCAAAATTGCGGAATTCTACATTGAACATAAACTTTTCGGATATGCAGGTCTGACTGAGACGAATTCTGCAATTAATTAGCTATTTTGGATAAGTTTTCCGTTTTCTCACCTTGTTTTGAAGTCCATGTGTTCTAAACACTTATTTCGCGTGTCCCAACGCAAATCAGCCCAATTTGTGTCTTTTTTTGGGTTGTAACCGCATTTTTCGGATTCCACTGCGATATTTTTGATGATTTGTTTGAATTGTGACATCTCAAACACAAAAATTTAGCAAAAAACAAGGAAATTCAGCAAAAATAGGGGGAAATTCAATGAAAAATAAAGATGAGCAAGTACCGTAATCTTAAAGGCGCAGCCTGCATTTTGTCGGTGGGTCTCGCCACGAAAATTATTTTTCAACAGTTCTTGTGGAGTTTTATTGGAATTTAGGGGAAAGTGTTCGAAATTAAGCAGAAAATAAGGTATTCAAAACTATCCAATCAGAAAGAATAAAATTTAAGAAAAACGGAAAAACGAATGACAATAATGGATTTATTGGGAAATCTTTAACAGAGTAACAACAAGGTAACAACAAAAAAAGAGAAAAATAACAAAAGAAACAACTGAAATGAATCAACAATTTTTTTAAACAATACAAAAAACAGTTAAAACAAATCAAAGTTATTTTGAAAACATTCTTTGCCCCAAACTTTCTGATCTTCCGCATCAAATCCCACCGGATTCTCCAGTTTTCCATCATCTTGCAGTTCCCTCTCGTACATCGCCTGGATCCATCTGTCGCCGATTTCATATTCTGATCTTGGCATATCGATCGGGATGACTTTGCATGAGAAATATTCGAATGGATCTTCTCGGAGGTTATAAAAAACACGTCTCCATTCGATTCTTGAACCAACTCTTCTGATCAGAATTTGCGATTTCTCGTTGTTCATTCGAATGCGAACGATTTCGTCGGTTTCCTCGCTGAAAAATGAAACATTACACGCATCATCCAATAAAAGTCTCTGGCACTTACATAATTCTGTCTGCAAACTTTGAAGTGAAAACGTTCAAAGTGTCCTCTGTTCTCGCATCAAATTGCACCGATTTTCCGATTTCCACATCATTATCGATCCATTTTTGAACAAGTCCGATGAGAAAATTCATGAAATCCACGACTTCGGAAGCGAAAAAGCGGAACTCCTTGACTTTCAGCACTGATGGAAGATCGAGGAGCATCTTGTAAGAGCAGCCGAAGGAGCTATCACTAAAGTCGAATTTTTCCAAATTCTCACAGTTTTTCATGAAGAAATAGAGGGGTTCGTCGAAGAAAACTGACAATCTTTTGAATCGAAATGGAGCGAATTTGACGATATTCTTCTGCCAACTATCATGACGACCAGAGCCCGCGTACTGTCTTCCTTCAACCCAGAGGTTCTCGATTTCACAGTTCTTGAGCATCGCCGAAACGAATGCATTTGCCACATGGTTGGAACACCTTAATATTTCGGAATACCGCTGCAAAGTCCATTCTTCCCGAGAACCGCCCAAATCGAGTCTAACTTTATCGATGTTGTACTTTTTCGCTTCCACCAGCGATTTTTCGGTTTTGGAAGTGGCACTGAGACGAGTTCTGCAAGATTTTTCAGTTGTTTCAGACAATTTTTAAAGTTTACTCACCTTGTCTTGAAATCCATCCACTTCACACACTCGAGTCGCATTTCCATTGGCAAATTGCACCAATTCATGTCAATTTCCGGGTTATAATTGCATTTTTCGGATTCCAAAGCGATAGTTTTGACTATTTGTTTGAATTGTGACATCTGAAACGCGAAAATTGGGCAAAAACAAGGAAAATCAGCAAAAATAGGCGGAAATCCAGTGAAAAATAAAGATGAGCAAGTACCGTAATCTTAAAGGCGCAGCCTACATTTTGTCGGCGGGTCTCGCCACGAAAATAATTTTTCAACAGTTTTTGGGGAGTTTTATTGGAATTCAGGGGGAAGTGTTCGAAATTAAGCAGAAAAGAAGGTATTTAGAACTATCCAATCAGGAGGAGAAGGGAAATTTGAGAAAAGTAGGGGAAAAAAAATGCCAATAATGGATTTATTGGCACATTTTCAACAAAGTAACAACAAAAAGAGAAAATAACAAGAACAACAAATAAAACAAATCAAAATTTCTTAAATTGTTCTATGCCCCAAACGGCTTGATCTTCCGCATCGAATTCCACCGGATTCTCCAGTATTCCATTCCTTTTCAGCGTTCTCTCGTAAAACACCTGAATCCATCCATCTCCAGTTGCATATTCTGATTCCGGCATATCAATTGGGATGACTTTGCACGTATAGTGATCGAATGGATTTTTTAGACGGTTATTGGAAATACGTCTCCATTCGCGTCTTGAACCAACTTTTCTGAGCAAAACTTGCGATTTTTCGTTGTTCATTCGAATGCGGACGGTTTCGTCGGTTTCCTCGCTGAAAAATGAAACATTACACGGATTAATCAATAAAAGTCTCTGGCACTTACATAATTCTGTCTGCAAATTTTGTAGTGAAAACATTCAAAATGTCTCCTTTCGTAACAAATTGCACCGATTTTCCGATTTCCACATCGTTTTCGATCCATTTTTGAACGAGTCCGATAAGAAAATCTATGAAATCCCCGACCATCAAGCGAAATTCCTTGACTTTCAGCACTGATGGAAGATCGAGGAGCATCTTGTAAGAGCAGCCGAAGCAGTTACTACAAAAGTCGACTTTTTCCAGATTTTCACAGTTTTCCATGAAGAAATAGAAGTTTTCGTTGGAGAAAACGGACAATCTTTTGATCCGGAATGGAGCGAATTTGGCGAAATTCATCTGCCAAGTATGATGACTATCATAGCTCATACACTGTTTTCCTTGAATCCAGAGGTTCTTGATTTCACAATTCTTGAACATTGCCGAAACGAATGAATCTGCCACATGTCGATTGGGACACATGAACATTCCGGAATACCGCTTCAAAGTCCATTCTTCCCGAGAACCGCGCAAATTCAGTCGAACTTGATCGAATCTGTGTTTTTTCGTTTCGACCAGCGATTTTTCGGTTTTGGAAGTGGCTCGGAGACGAGTTCTGCAAGATTTTTCAGTTGTTTCAGACAATTTTTAAAGTTTACTCACCTTGTCTTGAAATCCATTCGTTTCACACACTCGAGTCGCATTTCCATTGGCAAACAGTCCCAATTTGTTCCGATTTCCGGATTGTAGTTGCATTTTTCATTCTCCAAAGCAATATTTCTGACGATTTGTCTGAATTGTGACATCTGAAACGCTAAAATTGCGCAAAAAACAAGAAAATTCAGCAAAAATAGGGGGAAATTCAGTGAAAAATAAAGATGAGCAAGTACCGTAATCTTAAAGGCGCAGCCTGCATTTTGTCGGCGGGTCTCGCCACGAAAATTATTTTTCAACAGTTTTGTGAAGTTTCATTGGAATTTAGGGGAAAGTGTTCGAAATTAAGCAGAAAATAAGGTATTCAAAACTATCCAATCAGAAAGAATAGGGAAAAAAAAAAAAACAAAATTTCAACAAAGTAACAACAAAAAGAGAAAAATAACAAAAAAAAACAGATAAAACAGATCAACAATTTTTACAAATATCCTTCGCCCCAAACGGCTTGATCTTCCGCATCGAAATCCATAGCTTTTTCCAGTTTCCCATCTTCTTTCAGTGATTTCTCATAAACCGCCTGAATCCATCCGTCTCCATTCGCATATTCTGACTTTGGCATATCGATCGGGATGATTTTGCAGGAAAAGTACTCGATTGAAATTTCTTCAATTCTATCAAAAATAGATCGCCATCCGAGTCTTGAGCCAACTTTTCTAAGCAAAATTTGCGATTTTCCGTTGTTCATTCGGATGCGGACAATTTCGTCGGTTTTTTCGCTGAAATAATGAGAAATTGATCATTTTTTAATTTAAAAAATCACCCAGGAACCCAAAAACTTACATAATTCTGTTTGCAAACTGTGAAGCGAAAACATCCAAAGTGACTCTTGTCTTCAAAACAAATTGCATCGATTTCCCAACTTCCGCATCGTTATCAATCCATTTTTGAACCAGTCCGATGAGAAATTCCAGAAAATGAGCAACGTGGACATGCGAGAATCGGAATTCCTTGACTTTTATGGTAGATGGGAGCTCGAGAAGCAGATTGAACGAACACCCGGCGTAGTTTCCACAAAAATCGACCTTTTCCAGGTTTTCGCAGTTTTTCATGAAGAAATACAGGTTGGAATTGCCGAATATCGATAGTCTTTTGAATCGAAACGGAGCGAATTTGACGAGATTCATTGGAACTCTTCTTTGGTTGAAACAGTGCTTGTACTCGTCGCCTTTGATGCAAAAATTGTCAATTTCGTGGTTTCCGAAAATCGCCGAAACGAAAAAATCAGTTCCTTTTGGATTTAATTCGATTTGACAGCTAATCTTCTCGGAATACGGCTCCAATGTCCATTCTTCGGGAACACTTTCCAAATTCAGTCGAATTTGATCGAATTTGTACTTTTTCGTGTCGACGAGCGATTTTTCGGTTTGAGAAGCGGTACTGAGACTGGTTCTGCAAATTATTTTTGGTTTATCTATTATTTTTCATCAATTTTTACCTTGTTCTATAATCCATCCACTTCACACACTCATTCCGCATTTCCATTGGCAAACAGTCCCAATTCGTTTCGATTTCTGGATTGTAATTGCATTTTTTCGATTCGGAAGCGATATTTGTGACGATTTGTTTGAATTTTGACATCTGAAACGCAAAAAATTAGCGAAAAATGCCGGAAATTGAAGAAAAATGGACGAAAATTCAATGAAAAATAAAGATAAGCAAGTACAGTAAGCTTAAAGGCGCAGCACTCATATTGTCGGCGGGTCTCGCCACGAAAATGCAATTTTACAGATTTGGAAGAATTTTTAGCGGCATTTTACTAGAATTAGCTAGAGAACTGCCAGAATGGTTTAGGAAAACGTAAAACATTCGAAAAACTAGGTGAAAATGCAAAAAACTCAACAAAAACCACTGAAAACTAGCGAAAATAGGCAAAATTCAAGTGGAAAATGAATGAGCGCAAGTACCGTATTCTTAAAGGCGCAGCCTACTAATTGTTCAGTGGGTCTCATCACGAAAAATAAATTTTGACAGTTTTAAGCGGAATTTTAGCGAAAATTACACAAAAAGCCCTAAAATCGGGGAGTAGATTTCAAAGAAAGCAAATTGATTTTCTGGCCGCGCGGTGATTGGCGTGAATAAGCTTCAGCTGTTCCGTCAACCAATAACCGCGCGGGACCATGCTTCCGCTGCCGAAAAGTTAGTCCGCAGCTGTCGATTTATTTTTTGATCCAAAAATGAGGTATTCCGAGTCACGAAACAGTTAAATTCACACGATATTTGCTGAATAAATGCGATTTTGAAAGAGGAAAAGTGCAAAAAGGGAAGAATGTGGTTGACTGATTACAAAGGTTGGATGAAAACACGGAAATTTAACAAAAAACGAGGAAAATCAGCGAAAATATCAGGAAATTCAGAGAAAAATAGAGATGAAAGAGTACTGTATTTTTAAAGGCGCATCCCGCAAATTGTCGACGGGTCTCGCCACGAAAACTAGATTTTACAGCTTTTGAAGAGTTTTTGTGGGAATTTCAGGAGAAAAATTAAAAATTAAGCAGGAAATCAGGTATTCAGAAGTATCCAAGCGAAAGGAATAGGAAAATTTTTTTGAATAGGAAAAAAAATGCCAAAAATGAATTTATTGGCAAATTCTCAACAGGGTAACAGGAAAACGTCTAAAATTTTTTTAAAAAATGCAATTTTTCTAGAAAAACAAACAAAAAAGAGCCATTTAGTCCAAATACTTGATAAGACTCTTATCGAACCATTCTTCCTCCTTGGTGTACTCGTGTTCTGGCGCGTCGATGGGAATAACTTTGGCCAAAGTGCACTTTCCACAATTGGTACTGTATTCAAGGGTTCTCATGATGATTTGAGCGGTGGAATTGTTCATTCGGATTCTGACCAAGTCGACTTTTATGTCGCTGTAATAAAAAAATTATATAAAATATGACCTAAATTTCCAAATTTTACATAATTCTGTCAGCAAACTTCTTGACGAACGACTCAACAATATCCCTGGCCTTCACACAAAACGCCAAAGAAGTCCCAATTTCCGCATCGCGTCGGATCCATTTTTCAACAAGTTTCCACATCAAATCGAGGTCATCGGCATAGCGAAAGCATAGTTTCTTGGCGTTGATAATCTGAAATGTCAAAATGATTCTATATTTTGAAAAAAAAAGAGAAATGTACCACTGGAAGATCAAAATATGGCTGGAGATATAGGTCATTGTCTTTGAAAACGATACTTCCCACTTTTTCGCATCGTTCCAGAAAGAACATGTAGATTTCGGGATCCACCCAGTCGAATGTGATTTTTTCGAAGCACAAATAGTAAGAATCTCGCAATTCATCCATTATATCTCGAAATTCATCACCCCAATGTTTGACATTCGTAATGTGAAACTCGTCGATTTTGCACCATGCAAGAAACCGGACCAAGCATTCGCCGGCGGCGTCTGCTCCACAGAAAGTTCTTTGGAATTCTGTTTTTCCGGTGACATAGGCGTTGATCATGAAATTTGAATATCCAAGGCATAGCAGCTGGAGGCCGTCGAGATGGTACTTTGGAGCTACAAAGACCAGAGAGTTCTCGTTTCTAGAACAGACGCTGAAACGATTTCTGAAATTAACATCGTTAGAAACTTGAATAATCTTAAGATTTTTTTGACCTAGTCTTCAAATCCATCCGCTTGATACACTCATATTGCAAGTTCTCCGGCAAAAAGTCCCAATTCACGTCGTTTTTTGGATCGTATCCGACGGTTTTCGATCTCAAAATCACATTGTCTCGAGCTTTATCGATATTGGATCTGCGATCCGGGCTTGAATAACGAAAACGGGCACGTTGTTGTCTTGTGTCTAGTTTCAGGAGTGATCTTTCCGTTGATGAAGCGGATTTGAGACGGGTTCTGAAGTTTTTAAATTTTTTTATTATTAGTTTTTTGAAATTTTTAAAAATTTCTTCTTACCCTGTTTTTGCATCCATTCGTTTGAAACATTCTTTCTTCAACTCCTCCGACAGATTATTCCAATTTGTGTCTTTTTCCGGGTTGTAGCCGACATTTTCGGATTCCCATTCAATTGCATCGACTAATCTGGCAAATTTACCCATCTGAAACGCAAAAATTTAGCGAAAAACGCGGGAAATTGAAGAAAAATGGGGAACTTTTAGTGAAAATTAAAAATGAGAAAGTACAGTAATTTTAAAGGCGCAGCACCCAATTTGTCGGCGGGTCTCGCAACGAAAAATAATTTTTATGATTATTAGGGATTTTGAGTTGAATTTTAATAAAATTTGCTAAAAAACTGAAAAAATGGTTCAGGAAATCGTAAAATATTCGGAAAACTAAGCGGAAATGCAAAAAAAACTCGACAAAAAACACGGAAAACTAGCGAAAATAGGCAAAATTCGAGTGGAAAATGAAAATGAGCAAGTACCGTTATTTTAAAGGCGCAGCCTACTAATTGTTCAATGGGTCTCACCACGAAAACAGATTTCTACAGTTTTATTGAATTTTTGGCGAATTTTAGAGAAAATTGGTATTAAAAAGCAAGATTTAGGTATTCAGAATCGCCGAAAATTACGGAATGGGGAATAAAATACAACAGACTTCGGTGTGCAAACGCGCTCTACCGCACTTCGCGGTTTCAATTTCGGAAAATCTTGATTTTGGAAGTTGGGGAGACCGTGCATGGAATTTTGGCGGGATTTTTTCGAAAAGTGGTGCAAAATTAAGGAAGAAATCAGGTATTCAGAGTCACCCGAGTGAAGGGAATTGGAAAATTCAAAGAAATGGTGGAAAATAATGCAACAAGGGAATTTATTGGTAAAATCTCAATAGGAATAACAAAAAAAAACAAAAAGTGTCAAAAAAATTAAGGAAAACGATGTCGCCAAACTAATTCATCTTCTGTATCAAATTCCACCGGATTCTCCAGTTTTCCATCCTCTTTCAGTCCTTTCTCATAAACCGCTTGAATCCATCCATCTCCGATTCCATATTCTGATTCCGGAATATCGATTGAGACAATTTTGCACGAACAGTAATCGAATAGCTCATTCTCGCCATACAGAAAAGAATCGTGGCGAGACCCGATGATTTTGAGCATAACTTGCGTCGTCTCGTTGTTCATTCGGATTCGCACGATTCTGGCGGTTTTTTCGCTGGAAAATGGCAAAAAATGGTCAAAAATGATGAAAAAAAACCAGTGCTTACATAATTCTGTCATCAAACTTGGAAGCGAATGCATCAACAATTCTGTTAGCTGTCACAACAAATTGCACCGATTTTCCGACTTCCGCATCGTTGTCGATCCATTTTTGAACAAGTTTTTCGAGAAAATCAATAATAGATCGGTACGGAACATCGGCGATTCGGAACTCTTCGATATTCAAAATATTCGGTTTTTCGGCAAGAAAACCCAGCGAAAACCGCCAGACATTGCCACCGAGTAAGTCGAATTTCTTCAGCGTCGGACAGTTATCGATAAAGAAGGAGACGAATGTATTTCCGAAAACCGAGGCTCTTTCGAATTGAAACGGAGCATATTTGGTGAGTTGTTTATCGATTCGGTTCCTCGCAAGTCTCTTCGGGTCATTATTAATTCGACAACATGGAAGCGATCCTTTTATACAGAAACTCTTGATTTCGCTGTTTTTGAACAATTCCGCCATGAATTCTTCGGCTTTTTTAGTTTTCCGTTCGTTTTGGAAACTGATTTTTTGGGAAAACGGCTCCAAAGTCCATTTTTCGGGGATGGTGTCGAAATCCAGTCGGACTAAATCGAATTGGTGTTTTCTCCCGTCAACTAGCGATTTTTCAGACTTCGAAACTTCTCGCAAGCGACATCTGAACAGAAATTTCTAGATTTTTCCAGGTTTTCAAGTTTAGATCACCTGTTCTTGAAATCCATTCGTTTCACACACTCGTATCGCATGTCTATTGGCAATTTGCACCAATTCATGCCGATTTCCGGGTTGTAGTTGCATTTTTTGGATTCCTCGTGAATATTGCTGACTGCTTCGTCGAGATTTGATTCGAACGTCGGGGACAAGTCCACTGACTCGATTTCTAGAGGTTTCGACGCAGTTTTTTTGCAGGCTCGATTGAGATGTTGTCGTGACATCTGAAAAGTGAAAATTTAGCAGAAAAACTACAAAAAACTAGCGCAAAAAGGAGGAAAAAACACAGAAATAGAGATGAGGAAGTACCGTAATCTTAAAGGCGCAGCCTACATTTTGTCAGCGGGTCTCGACACGAAAATGAGATTTTACAGCTTTTTAATGAATTTATGCTAATTTTTAGCGGAATTAAGGTAAATTGCAGAACGTTAAGCAAGACATTAGGTAAAAAACTATTATCGTTGCAACTCAAAATCGGAGTGGGTAGATTTACGGGGTTGCGGGTCTCGCATGGAATCCACGTATTTTTCACGCGAAAAATCACTTTGAACGGAATTGAAGCTCCAGTTTTATTTTTCCGGTGACCTAACACGTGGATTCCATGCGAGACCCGCAACCCCGTAAATCTACCCACTCCGATTTTGAGTTGCAACGATAATATCAAATAGACATTTTTTCAAAAATAACACGGAAAAGAAGCGGAAACATCCGGTCAAGGCCAGTCGGCTTGCGAACGAAGCCTAAGTGTCCTTCGTCTGCGAGAGATAGGAGAGAAATGTTGTAAAAGACGGCATCGGGGGTGGGGGCGGGGCTTGTAGAGCACTGTTTCTCCCTCGACAGTCTGCTAGAGAGTGTGTGAAAAGCGGAGACCATGTTTGCTGTTATGTCGGATGTGCTGCGTGGGCAGAAGCTATTGCAAGAAAACAACGGCTACTTGACCTGCACATCTAACTTCATGTTGATACGTAGCCAAGATTTTTGGAAATTTTCTTGGAAAAAATGCCGTCACATGATTTATTTTTGGCAAATTTATAACAGGGTCACAACAAGGTAACAACAGAAAGAAAATAGTGGAACTCCGAGTTGTGCGTCAAAACACGTTCCTCCACACTAACAAGGGCAGGTTGTGAGGTCGCAAACTTGGAAAATTCTGAAAAAATTCCCAAAACACGAGCTTCCCTGAAAAACCCTAGTTTGAATTCCCGCGCTGAGTCGATACTCAGCGAATTCGCAGTTTAAAGGCGCATGCCGAAACTTCTCAAAAAAGCTTAGGCCAGCAGTCCGCAAACACCAAAGTTCACGCGAAGTTGCGCCTCCGCAGTGAGGATTTCTGGAAAAAGTACGGTTGACAAGCCCCGTCCCTCAATTTTTGGCAGCTTTCCAAGTTGGCGCGCTGCCAAGGAAGTTTGTGCGACAGCGCGCGTTTGCTTCGCGTTACTCCGGGAAGCTCGTGCCAAAAATCCGATAAATAGTGAATAGTCACCAGATATTTTTAGTTTTTTCCGCCGATTTTTTTTTGAGCAAGTTATGAAGCTTTTTCCTTCTGGCTCAGTGCTAATTTTTCGAAAAATTGGCCTAAAAAATCGGAAAAAAAGTTCTGGCTGATTTCAATAAGTTTTTTGGGGTTTTCGGAACCTGTGAACTCATTTTTGACAATAAAAAAATGAAAAAAATTCTGAAAATTTTGCTCAAATTTTCATTATTTACCAAGTGTCGGATTTTCATCAAAATTTTCAGAAATTTTTTTATTGTCAAAAATGAGTTCACAGGTTCCGAAAACCCCAAAAAACTTATGGAAATCAGCCAAAACTTTTTTCCGATTTTTTAGGCTGCTTTTTCGAAAAATTAGCACTGAGCCAGAAGGAAAAAGCTTCATAACTTGCTCAAAAAAAATTGGCGGAAAAAACTGAAAATATCTGGTGACTATTCACTATTTATCGGATTTTTGGGAATTTTTTCAGAATTTTCCAAGTTTGCGACCTCACAACCTTCCCTTGTAAATTTTCGTTTCTAGACATCGTGAAAACTCAAACGTTCAGAATAAATACGTTCAAAATAGCGATGACCCCAAATGGATTCATCTTCCGCATCAAATTCCGCCGCATTTTCCAGTATTCCATGTTTTTTCAGGTCTTTTTCGTAAATCGCCTGAATCCATCCGTCTCCATTCGCATATTCCGAAGTTGGCATATCCATCGGAATAACTTTGCACGAACAGTACTCCGTCATCGAACCATTTTCTCGCGAGCCAATTTTTCTCAACAAAATCTGCTTTGTTCCGTCGATCATTCGAATGCGAACTTCACTGTCGGTTTGCTCGCTGGAATTGGGAAACATTAATGGACCTATCGACGATGTAAAAAAATACATTTTTCCGCATTTTTCGACCTATCGATTTGTGTCGAGAAATGTCGTTTTTTGTCGAGAAATTCGCATTTCTCCCGTAGAGAAATTGCAGAGAAATGGTAACTCGTGGCGAGACCCACCGGCGAAACTGCATGCGCCTTTAAACTTGTAGATTTACGGCATCTAGATTTACGGCATCTACAAGTTTAAAGGCGCATGCAGTTTCGCCGGTGGGTCTCGCCACGAGTTACCATTTCTCTGCAATTTCTCTACGGGAGAAATGCGAATTTCTCGACAAAAAACGACATTTCTCGACACAAATCGATAGGTCGAGAAATGCGGAAAAATGTATTTTTTTACATCGTCGATAGGTCCATAACCAAGATTTTCGCTTTTCGTGCTTACATGATTCTGCCGCAAAATTTGGTAGCGAACCAACTGAGAATTGAGTACGACTTCACATCAAACTGCATTGATTTCCCGATTTCCACATTCTGATCAATCCAATTTTCAACAAGTTCTTTCAGAAACATGAGGAAACTTCCGGTATCCTTGATTGACATACGAAATTCCTTAACTTTCCATGTCTGTGGGAGATCAATGAGCTTCTTCCCACGAACTGCGAAACAATCGAAAGTGAAATGAGAAAAATCGATTTTCTCCACATTTTCACAGGTTTTCAGGTAGAAGGGAAGAATTTCGATGTCGAAAACAGATAGTCTTTTGACTCGAAACGGAGCCAACTTTTCAAGTTTTCCCGGCACACGTCTTCCTGGAAATCCGTTCATCTCATCTCCTTTCATCCACAAATTGTTGATTTCACAACGATTGAATATCGCCGAAAGGAACTCAATATTCGAATTGCGAGTGCGAGCCAGATTCTGGATGAGGTCGACATTCGAAGTGAGCGTCCAGTGTTCGTATTTCGAGTGCAAATTCAGCTTAACCTGATCGATGTTGTACTTTTTCGATTCGACCAGCAATTTTTCGGTTTGGGAAGTGGCACTGAGACAAGTTCTGCAAGCTTTTCAAGTTTTTTAAGGTAAATTCTCTAGTTTACTCACCTTGTCTTGAAGTCCATTCGTTTCACACACTCGTTTCGCATTTCCATTGGCAAACAGTCCCAATTTGTTCCGATTTCCGGGTTGTAGTTGGATTTTTCGGTTTCCAATGCAATATTTTTGATAACGGTTTGGAAGTTCCTCGTTTTCTTATCGATAAGTCGTTGCGCGGATAGGAGACGCTCGAAAATAGACTTTCTTGCCAAAACCACGAATCTTTCGGTTTTCGATGTGAAACGGAGATGTTTTCTGCAAATTTCTAGTTTTTGCTGATGATTTCTCAAATTGGCTCACTTTGTGGGAGGAATCATCCACTTTACACATTCTTTGCGCATTTCTATTGGCAAATCACACCAATTCGTACCGATTTCCGGGTTGTAGTTGACTTCTTCCGATTTCGCAATCACATTTTCGACGGCTTTTCTGAGATTTTTATCGACTCTGTCGTGGTACGAAAACATCTGAAACAGATAAATGTCAAAAATTAACAAACATGGCGTTGTACGCAAGAAAATCGCTTTAAAAACGGGAGAAATCGGAGCAAAACTACGGAATTCGATGAGAATTAAGAATGGGGAAGTACCGTAATTTTAAAGGCGCAGCCTACAATTTGTCGGCTGGTCTCGCCACGAAAAGCAAACTTTTAGAGTTTACAAAGAATTTGTTGATGAATTGCGGTTTTTAGAAAAGGACAGTGCTGAGAACAAAGAACTTCAACGGTCAATACTCAGAAACTCAAAGGACATACAAAGAAATAACAAAAAACGCTGAAAAATAGCAAACATAGGAGAAAAGCCACGAAACTTTGATGAAAAATAAAGATGAGCAAGTACCGCAATCTTAAAGGCGCAGCATACATTTTGTCAGCGGGTCTCGCCACGAAAATACAATTTTACAGATTTTATGTTGAATTCATGGAAAAACTGCGATTTTCAAGCAAGAAAACAAAGTGAATACGCTAAAAAAAAATAGAAATTTATTAAATTACAAATTGATTAAGAATAGATTTGATATCTAGTCCACCGGAGTTTTGTGCACTCGGATTCCGGAAAATCGATCGGGACCACTTTGATGACGTAACAATGTCGATGAGGAAAATGTAATTGAGCAGATTCTCTTTGAATCACTCCAGAGTCGAGCCAGATGATTTGCTTGGATCTGTTGTCCATTCGAATTCGAAGTTTTGTCGCGGTTTTTTCGCTGAAAAAAAAGAATATTGAGTTTTCAAAGTGAAAATTAAATTTAAAAGAATACTCCACCCCAATTTTTTCGATTTTCATTTTTTGTATCAAAAAAATATTTTCACCCTTCCTGATTATGATTTGATAGAAAATATTGAGAAAAACCATTTTTCAGCGGAGAAATACGCGATTCTTTTAAAAATTTGAATCCTGTCGTTTGCCGCGAAAATTCCGTTAAACTGAGCGCGCTGAAATTTCGGAGCGTCGTAGTGTTGAATTTCTATTTTTAAAGCGGGTTACGGTACGCAGTGTCGTCAGTTCCCGCGCAAAGTGTACACTTTTTCTGCAAACACCGACAATTTCTGCAATTGTAGGAATTTGCCCGCGCGTTTGAAAATAGTTTTTTTGCAATGAAAAACCTGATTTTCTCGAAAAAAAAAATAATTTTTCCCGAAAAAAAATCCGGATTTGGTAAAAAGAGAGCGGAAGAAGAAGGAAAATGCAAAAATCTCAAAATTGATTTTTGGAGTGGAGTATTCTTAAAAGTTAAAAAAATTACATGAATCTCTGGAAAAATGTTTCGCCGTATTCGGTCACATATGCATCGCTCCGAAGTGTGAACTCTATCGTATTCCCAATTTCCGCATCGGTGTCGATCCATTTTTGAACGATCTGATCGAACATTCCCGGATTTTTAACTTCCAAAAATTTCGAGTGTTTGGAGTAGAGAACCTGCAAAAAATCGATAATTAATTAAAAAATCGATAAATCAAAAAAATTGATAATTTAGTGTCTTACCGCTGGAATGCTGATAATCCTTGAGGAGGGAAAGTTCTCATCAGAACGATCAAAACGATAAAAACTGATAGAAATCTTGTCCAGTTGTCCATTTCTGGAATTTTCCACTAAAAAGTGGGTCATTTCTGGGAATCCATTGCAAATTAGTTGCTCAAAGTTGAATGGAGCAAATTTTCGGAGCATTTTCGAGAGATCCCGGCGGAAAATTTGATATTTGTGGAGAAGTGTTGAAGCACGTTTTTCAGATTCCTCGTGGATTGAAAAGCAGCGAATTTGACATTTTTTGAAAATTTCTTCGAGAAAGTCGATAAATTGCTGATTGAATTCGAAATTCTTGGGTTTCAGTGTTAATCCTTCACGAGAAGATTTGAAATCCACTTGAATTCTGGCATTATCTTCGTAGAAGAATTTGAGGTTAAAAGTGTCCAAAACGTGTTTCGACGAGCTGTTGACCATGGCTTTTTCGGTTTTTGAAGTGGCGCCGAGACGGATTCTGGAGAAAAATTGATAATTGCATTGATTTTTTGAAAATAATTATTCTTGCCGCCCCGCGGCGAGTCACTTGGTGGGTCTCGCCACGAAAACGGTTTCTGGCTGAAATATGGCTTCTGGACAAGGTTTTTCACTATTTCTGATGAAAATAGATAAAATTAGGTGAATTCTACCATTTTCAGCCAAATTTCAGCAGTTTCCACAGATTTTCAGTGAAAATAAGGTGTTTCTGGTAAAAAGCGGAAAAATATCCAAAAATGCATGTTTTTCCACTGAAAATTGGTGGAAACTGCTGAAATTTGGCTGAAAATGGTTGAATTCACCTGATTTTACCTTTTTTGATAATAAAAAGTCAAAAAACCTTGCCCAGAAGCTGTATTACAGCCAGAAATCATTTTCGTGGCGAGACCCACCAGGTGACTCGCTGCGGGGCGGCAATAATACCTTGTCTTGAAATCCATCCGCATCACAACTTCCTCCTGCATTTCCTCCGGCAAATTCAGCCAATTCAAGTCACTTTTCGGGTTGTAGCCGTTTTTCGCCGATTCCACTTGCACATTTTTGACGGCTTTGTAGAGATTTGCTTGGAATGTTGAGTACATGTTGGGATTGTCTGGAAAATGGGAAAAATTAGAGAAAAAATGAGGAAAAGCGGTTTTGGTATGGGTCTCGCCACGAAAAGAGAATTTTTGAGGAGAAAAGTGAGAAAATCGGGTCAGATCGACGGGAAATGTGTGAAGAATGTGTATACACGAGGAGAAACGGAGAAGTGGGAATTAAGACTGAGCAATGCAAATATTTTCATGAAAATTGGATTTTTCTTTGAAAACTAAAAAGAAAAGTGACTTTCTATTCATTTTTCGAAAAATTTGCTTGAAAAGTGGATTTTATTGTGAAAAAAACAGTTATTTTAATGGAAAATGCGAAGAGAACGGCCAAAATCTGATATGAAACAAGGGTTAGCAAGGGAAGAAGTGCTAGAGAGAGAGACGCAGACGGAGAGAGTGCATGACACATTTCCGCTGATTTTTTTGATGTTACACAATGTTTATACTTATTTCGATGCGTTTCGGCGGAAAATATTGGGAAAAACAAGAAAACTTCACGAAATAAAAGGAAAAAGTTACTGTAAGTTTAAAGGCGCAGACCACAAATCGTCTACGGGTCTCGCCACGAAATATGATTTTCAGCAAATTAATTTGAATTAAACGGCGTTTGGACTTGAAAAGTTTAGTTTTAAAACGTTTTTATATAAATTAAGCAGGGTTAAATTGATTTTAAACTTTAGCAACACCAAATGCTAATTTTACAATGCGCAAGTACTAAAGGGCGCAGGAAACAATGAAGCTTTTAAATATTAAAAAGTTAGAAAGTCAAGCAGGAAGTTTTGGAGCATCGTACTCGAAGAAAAGATTGAAACGCGGAAGGGAATATTTGAACTTGTCGAAAGGAACTGTCTTGAATTCCGATTCTGGCAATCCAGTTGGGATGACTTTGATTAGGAAGTTGGCAATACGTTGATTATGATTATCGATTTTTTGAATCAGAATTTGCTTTGATTGATCTTTCATTCGAATTCGCAGTCTTTCGTCGGTTTTTTCACTGAAAATTTACCATTCTTGACAAAACCGTTTGGCGAACTTACGCAATGTTTCCCTGAAACTTCTCGGTAAACGAATCGATCATTCCAGCTTCTTCCACTTGAACTTCCATTGATTTATCGACTTCCGCATCAGAATTGAACCATTCTTGAACGATATTGTGAAGTCCAGGCAGATTTTTGACGTTGACAAGTTCCAAATGTTTAGCGTTGAGGACCTGAAATTTTCCAAAATGTTCTGAGATTTAAAAAAAGAAGAAAGACTCACACTTGGAATATTGAAAACAAATTCATAATCGTATCCGCTCCAGGTTGTCATGCGGTGTGTATCGATTGAGACACTCTCGAGATTTATGCAGTTTGTCAGTACAAAAAAGTTCATGTCCCAGTTCTCACAGCACACATATCGCTTGAATTTGAATGGAGCAAACTCTAAGAGAAAATCCGGCGACAATTGATCATAGGTAATGTAACTGTTGTGACAGAAACTTTGGATCTCGCATTTTTTGAAAATCTCAATATTTGCCTTTTTGAACCATTCGCCAAGTATTTCTTGTTTTGTCACCACAAATTCTTCACGAAGAAGACGATCTCCGACAATGTTGTAGGCACGGAAAGTGGAATTGAAACCATCGGTGAAGATTTCCAAACCGTTCAATTGGAACTTTTTCGCTTCATTCAGAGTTTTTTCGTTTTTCGAAGTGGCGCCGAGTTGGATTCTAAAAGAAAAATCAATAAAAACTTTTAAAAAATAGTTTTTTTTCACTTTTTATAATAAAAACTAGAAGTTTCTATTATTGCCGCCCCGCGACGAGTCACCTGGTGGGTCTCGCCACGAAAATGGTTTCTGGCTGTAATACGGCTTACGGGCAAGGTTTTTGTACTTTTTCTGAGGAAAATGGGTGAAATGAGGTAAATTCGATCATTTCCAGCAAAATTCCAGCAATTTCCACCGATTTTCAGTGAAAATTAGGTGTTTTTGGTAAAAAGCGGCAAAATAACCAATAATGCATGTTTTCGTACTGAAAATTGGTTGGAAATGTTTGAAAACATGCTTTCGTACCCATTTTCAATAGAAAAAGTAAAAATAACCTTGTCCAGAAGCCGTATTTCAGTCAGAAATCATTTTCGTGGCGAGACCCACCAAGTGACTCGCCGCCAGACGGCAACAATACCTTGACAAGAAATCCATCCGATCCACAATTTCCTTCTTCATTTCCTTTGGCAAATCCATCCAATTCGTGTCATTTTCCGGGTCGTAGTTGACTTCTTCCGATTTCGCAATCACATTTTCAACAGCTTTTGCCAGATTTTCCGGGATTCTTGGGCAAAGTTTGAATGGGTTTTCTCTGGACATCTGGAATGGAAAAAATGGATTAGAAATGTTCGAAAGAGGAAAAGAAGAAGAGAAATCGCAAAAATCTGATAAAAATGAGGTTGTGAGCAATGCATAAAGAAAGTACTGATAATTTTGTGCGAATTTTCAATTTGGCTGCGGTAGCTTCGCATCTGAAATAGTTAATTTGAAATGGAGAGGAATTCAGCAGAAATAAGAAGAGAAAAGAGAAAAAAGGCTTTGAACAGACAGAATATTGGAATGGGCTTGCGGTACGTTGTCCGTCGTAGGCGTTGCTTTTTCTCGCCTGCGTCTCGCTCTGTGTCTGCGTCTCTCTAGGCGCCCACACTATTTCTCTAATTTCGTGGCGAGTCTCATAATGTTTTTGATGAGTGGGTCTCGCAACGAAACGAATCTCGAAGAGACAATGTGTATTTTAATCAATTTCGACAGCATTTAGGAAAGAAAATCAATTTCGAGGCATACGAAGGAAACCAATTGAATTATATACAAGAGAAACAATAATGGACGAATATAAACATGAACATAATTTAGGCGGGAAGTTTTGGAGCAGCATATGTGGAGCAAACTTTGAAACGTGGCATAGAGTATTTGAATTTGTCGAACGGAACTGTTTTGTATTCGAATTCTGGCAATCCGGTTGGGATGATTTTGATTAGGAAGTTGGCAATGCGTGGATTAGGATTAAAATTATCGATTTTTTGAATCAAAATCTGCTTCGATAGATCTTCCATTCGAATTCGCACTCTTTCGTCGGTTTTCTCACTGAAAATTCGCCGTTTTCTGAGAAAACTGTTTCGGGAGCCTACGCAATGTTCCCCAGAAAAATTTCGGCAAACGAATCAATCATTCCGGCTTCTTCCATTTCAACTTCCAACGATTTATCGATTTCCGCATCGGAATTGAACCGATCTTGAACGATTTTCTGGAGTACTGGCAGGTCATTGATGTTGACAAGTTCCAAATGTTTAACATTGAAGACCTGAAATTTTACAGAAATGCTTTGAGCGAGAAAAATAGCAAACTCACACTTGGAATACTGAAAATCTGATCAACATCGTACCCTCTTCCACTTCCCCGTGTCAGGCGGAACGCATCGATCGAGATACTTTCGAGATTTTTGCTGTTATTCAGAATATACTCGTTCAGTTTCCAGTCGTCACCGCACACAAACCGCTTGAATGTGAATGGAGCAACCTGTTGGAGGAGTTTTTTCGACAGTGTCTGCAAGGGGCCGAAACTGTGGTGACAGAAACTTTGAATCTCGCATTTTTTGAAAATCTCTGCATGTGCCTTCTTGTACCATTCTTCAAGTGGTTTCCATTCACCAGTTTCGTTTTTTGTCACCACAAACTCTTTGCGAAGAAGACGATGCCCGACAATGTTGTAGGCACGGAAAGTGATCTTGTAACAATCAACGTAAATTTCCAGACTGTTCAATCGATACTTTTCTGCTTCAGCTAGAGTTTTCTCATCTTTTGCAGTGGCGGCGAAACGGATTCTGAAAGCAAAATCAATGAAATCGAAATTTGTAAGTTATACCTTGTCAGGAAATCCATTTGTTTCACAATTTCCTCTTTCATTTCCTTTGGCATATCCATCCAATTCCTGTCTTTTTTTTGGTTGTTTTTGACTTTTTTTGATTTCGCAACCACATTTTTAATGGTTTTCTCCAGATTTTCCGGGATTCTTGGGCATAAGTCGAATGGGTTCCGGAGCATCTGGAACTGGAGTCGGCAATTTGAAATTGAGAGGAAATCGCAGAAAGAAAGAGAGAAAATGGTGAGAATTCGCTGAAAATTTTTCAAATTTGAAAAAAGTTCGCCAGTTCAGTGGAGCGCGCTTGCATTACCAAAGAATTTTTAAAAATTTAGTGTCGGAAACAGCTCCAAAACGGGGAAAGTAGCGGAAATTTCGAAAATAGAAGTTGTTGACTGTATTCAGCGACATTGAAAACCTATGTTCGCCATGTTTATTAAAAATTATTACTCCCGTAATCACTTGAATCGAGCTCAAACTGTCTAATTTTAAAATAACATTTTTCAGAATCGAATTCCTTCTTCAATTCTCACTTTTCAGCTTTTGTGGTATTTTTCTTATGAAAACACGGATTTTTGGGAGATGAAGCAGATTTATTTGTACATATTTATTAATAACAGTTAGAAAATCAAGCAGAAAGTTTTGGAGTATCGTACTGGAGGAAAAGATTGAAACGTGGCATAGAGTATTTGAACTTGTCGAACGGAACTGTCTTGTATTCTGATTCTGGCAATCCGGTTGGGATGACTTTGATTAGGAAGTTACTGATGCATTGATTGAGATTTTCGATTTTTTGAATCAGAATCTGCTTTTCTAGATTTTCCATTCGAATTCGGACGGTTTCGGCAGTTTTTTCACTGAAAAATTGGCCCAGTTTTGAGAAATCTGTTTCAGGGGCTTACGCAATGTTTCCCTGGAACTTTTCAGCGAACGAATCGATCATTCCGGCTTCTTCCATTTGAACTTCTATCGATTTATTGATATCAGCATCGGATTCGATCCAGTTTCCCACAAGTTTTTGAAGTGCTGGCAGATCTTTGACGTTGACAAGTTCCAAATGTTTAGCGTTTCGAACCTGGAAATTTGCAGAATGTTTCAAGCTAAGAAAATATAAAACTCACACTCGGAATATTGAAAATACTTTCATAGTTGAAGCGACTCTGCGGTTTCAGGCGGAATGTATCAATTGAGATACTCTCGAGGTTTCCGCAATCTTCCAGAATATACGTGTTCAGAAACCAATTCTCACAGCACACATATCGCTTAAATGTGAGTGGAGCAAACTGTTCGAAGAGATCCGTGGACATTTTTGGATGGATGCTGCGACTGTTGTGACAGAAGCTTTGGATCTCGCATTTTTTGAAAATCTCCATATTTGCGTTCTTGAACCAGTTGCCAGGAGGTTTTTGCTTCTTCATCACAAATTCTTCGCGAAGAAGACGATCTCTGACAATGTTATAAGCACGGAAAGTGGCATTGAAACCATCGACGTAGATTTCCAAACCGTTTAATTGGTACTTTTTCGCTTCAGCTAGAGTTTTCTCATCTTTTGCAGTGGCGCCGAGTTGGATTCTGAAAGCAAGTCAATAAAATCTAAATTTTCAATAAAATCATACCGTAAAACCTCTATTAGAAGGGCGCCTCTAATAGAAGGGCGCCTCCAATAGAAGGGCACTTGGAGGAGACTCACGGAAAATAGAAAGGCAGCCTCTAATAGAAGGGCGTTTCCATCAAAAGGGGCCTGTTTTCAGCCGTTTTCGGCCGTTTTTCGTGCATTTTTGCTTGATTTTGGGCTATTTTTTCCCAAAAAAAAGTGTTTGAAAAATAAAAGGGCGCCTCTAATAGAAGGGCGTCCGGGAGAAGCTGTTGAAAAATAGAAGGGCATGCCCTTCTAATAGAGGTTTTACGGTACCTTGACAAGAAATCCATCCGATCCACAATTTCCTCCTTCATTTCCTTTGGCAAATCCATCCAATTCGTGTCATTTTCCGGGTCGTACTTGACTTCTTCCGATTTCGCAATCACATTTTCAATGGCCTTTGAAAGATTTTTAGGGATTCTGGGGCACAGGGTGAATGGGTTGGGGACCATCTGAAATTGCAGAAATTTTGGTTTGGGTCTCGCCACGAAAAGGGAGATTTTCGAGAAAAAAGTCAGAAAATTGGGTCAGATAGACGGGAAATGTGTGAAGAATGTGTAAACACGAGGAGAAACGGAGAAGTGGGAATTAAGACTGAGCAATGCAAATATTTTCATGAAATTTGGATTTTTCTTCGAAAACTAAGAAGAAAAGTGACTTTTTACTTTATTTTTTTGAAAATTTGTTTGAAAAGTGAATTTTATTGCGAATTATATTTATCTCGATTTTTTTCTGTGAAAAAAATTTAAAATTTGAAGATACCTAAGCCCGGAACTCGTCGGCGGGTCTCGCCACGAAAATTAATTCCCAACATTTTTACTGAGGGAAATTGAGGAAAAATAGGCGAATCTTGAAAAGAAAAGGTAACAATAATTGAATGAATTTTGCTGAAATTTAGATTCAGAGTGTACAAAGAGAAGAAATTGATTCATTTACAAGAGAAACAAAAATCGACGAATAAAAAAAAGATGAGCATAATTTAGGCGGGAAGTTCTGGAACAGCATATGGAACGAAAATATTGTAACGCGGAAAGGAATATTTGAACTTGTCGAAAGGAACTGTCTTGTATTCAGATTCTGGTAATCCGGTTGGGATGATTTTGATTAGGAAGTTGGCACTATGTGGATTAAGATCAAAATTATCGATTTTTTGAATCAGAATCTGCTTAGACTGATCTTCCATTCGAATTCGGACTCTTTCGTCGGTTTTTTCACTGAAAATTCGTCGATTTTTGAGAAATCTGTTCGGGGGCTTACGCGATTTTGTCCTGGAACTTTTCGGCGAACGAATTGATCATTCCGGCTTCGCCTATTTGAACTTCCATCGATTTATTGATTTCCGCATCGGAATCGAGCCATACTTGAACGATTTCGTGAAATCCAGGCAGGTTGAAAACGTTGACAAGTTCCAAATGCTTGGCGTTGCGGACCTGGGATTTAACCAAAATTTTTTGAGCTAAAACAAGAGCAAACTCACACTTGGAATACTGAAAATCTGATGAAAGTCATAGTCTCTTCGGAAGAGTGTGGGAAGTGGGAAGTGGGAAGCGAATCTTCCCATTGTCAGGTGGAACGCATCGATTGAGATACTCTCCAGATTTTCGCAGTTTTCCAGCACAAACGTGTTCACTTCCCAGTCGTGACCGCACACATATCGCTTAAATGTGAACGGAGCAAACTGTTCGAAGAGATCCGTCGACATTCCTGGATGGATGTTGCGACTGTTATGATAGAAACTTTGAATTTCGAATTTTTCGAAAATCTTCATAGTTGTCTTCACGAGCCATTCGCGAGTTGGTTTTTGTTTTTTCACTACAAATTCTTCGCGGAGAAGACGATTCCCGACAATGTTATAGGCACGGAAAGAGGCACTGTCACGACTGTAGTAGATTTGCAAACCGTTTAATTGGTACTTTTTTGCTTCAGCTAGAGTTTTCTCATCTTTCGCAGTGGCGCCGAGTTGGATTCTGAAAAAAAATCAATAAAACCGAAATTCGCAAGTCATACCTTGACAAGAAATCCATCCGATCCACAATTTCCTTCTTCATTTCCTTTGGCAAATCCATCCAATTCGTGTCATTTTCCGGGTCGTAGTTGACTTCTTCCGATTTCGCAATCACATTCTCAATGGCCTGCTTCAGATTTCCCGGGATTCTTGGGCACAAGTCGAATGGGTTCCGGAGGGTCGGCATCTGGAATCCGCAATATGAAATTGAGAGGAATAAAAAAATTGAGCGAGACATGACTGACGGAATATTGGCATATTAGTCGCCATTTTTGATTTAGTGGGTGTGACAATTTGCAGTCTTCAAAAAATCAACAAAAAATAGAGAAAATTGTACGAAAAAAAGTGAAAAACGAGAAAAATGAAGTTGAAAATCCAACTACGTCACTCCGAAATTACGCTATCGCTCCTTGTTTATCGGAAATCGACACGAAGCGCAATTTCATTATCGTTGTATTTCGAACTGAGAGTGCGGCGCACATTTTTCCGAACGACACTCCGCGATATCTCGCCACGAGCGAAAGCGCCTTTCGGGCGGGATACTGTAATTTTTTATTGCGACTTTTCACTTTTTTCATTGATTTTCTACCGATTTCTCGCGTTTTTCCGCATTTCTTTGCATAAAAATCATAAAATATGATTATTCCGGTGTATATCGGTAAAAAATCAATGAAAAAAGTGAAAATTCGCAATAAAAAACTACAGTATCCCGCCCGAGAGGCGCTTTCGCTCGTGGCGAGATCATAGCTGTCCCGGAGTGGGCCGATTTGAACTTTTTAAAAATTTGAAAAAATTTTTCTGAAAAGTGTTTGGTGCTACGCCCTTCAAAATTTGCACACGTTTCTAAAACCATGTCAGGAACCCCAGATAAAAAATGGAAGGGCTAGGCACCAAACACTGCAAACTTGCAAGGAATGCCCTATCACTGTCGCCCGCAACTTGGGACAGCTATGGGCGAGATATCGCGGAGTGTCGTTCGGAAAAAAGTGCGCCGCACTCTCAGTTTGAAATGCAACGATAATAGCTGATTTTAAATTTTGAAAGGATATTCACGTATTACCAGGGTATTTTTTCGACTTTGTCACAGAATTTTTTAAAGAAAAATTCAAAAAAAAAAATTGAGTTCAGTATTCCTTTTAGGCTGAGCAAGATCTTGCAAGAAAATAAGGTGTTCGAATGAGAAATAGCTCAAAAAAAGAAAATATCTCGATGAGAAAAGGTATAATTTCATCAATCGATCGATGACATTTAGGGAAAGAAAATAATCAATTTCGAGGTCAAAAAAGGTAAAAAAATTGATTTATTATTTGTCACCAGAAACAATAATCGTCGAACATGCGGTTGAACACAATTTAGGCGGGAAGTTTTGGAGCAGCGTATGAAAAGAAAATATTGAAACGTGGAAGGGAATATTTGAATTTGTCGAACGGAACTTTCTTGTATTCAGATTCTGGCAATCCGGTTGGGATGATTTTGATGAGGAAGTTGGCAATGCGTTGATTATGATTATCGATTTTTTGAATCAGAATCTGCTTTTCTAGATCTTCCATTCGAATTCGCAGTTTTTCCTCGGTTTTTTCACTAAAAATTCGCCGTATTTTTGAGAAATCTGATTGGTGAGCTTACGCAATTTTTCCCTGGAACTTTTCAGCGAACGAATCGATTATTCCGGCTTCTTCCATTTGAACTTCCATCGATTTATCGATTCCCGCATCGGAATTGAGCCATTCTTGAACGATTTTCTGGAGAGCTGGCAGGTTTTTGACGTTGACAAGTTCCAAATGCATAGCGTTACGAACCTGAAATTTTCCGGAACATTTCGAGTTAAAAAAGATAAAACTCACACTTGGAATAGTGAAAATACTTTTATAGTTGAAGCCACTCTCAGGTTTTAGGCGGAACGCATCAATTGAAATACTCTCGAGATTTTCGCAGTTTTCCAGCACAAACGTGTTCAGAAACCAGTCCTCACAACACACGTATCGCTTGAATGTGAATGGAGCGAAATTTCTGAGCACATCTATAGTTACATCGTGATCAATCATGTAACTTTTGTGGCAGAAGCTTTGAATTTCGCATTTTTTGAAAATCTCCACATTTGCCTTCTTGAACCATTCAACACTTCCGTGTCGTTTTTTCACGGTAAATTCATTGCGAAAAATACGATCTCCGACAATATTATAGGCACGGAAAGCGGCATCCTGGTGATCAACATAGATTTCCAGACTGTTCAATCGATACTTTTCCTTTTCGGCCAGAATTTTCTCATCTTTCGCAGTGGCGGCGAGTTGGATTCTGGCATAAAATCGATAGAATCAGAACTTCAAAAAATAGTCATACCTTGACAAGAAATCCATCCGATCCACAATTTCTTTCTTCATTTCCTTCGGCAAATCCATCCAATTCGTGTCATTTTCCGGGTCGTAGTTGACTTCTTCCGATTTCGCAATCACATTTTCAACAGCTTTTGAAAGATTTTCCGGGATTCTTAGGGCAAGTTTAAATTTGTTGGGGAGCGTCCGATACATCTGAAAAAAGAGAAATTCAGAAGAGAAGATAGGAGATTGAAATGGAGAGGAATAAGAGTGAGAAATACCGATGGAATTTAGAAAAAAGGGAGAGAAAATGACATCGGATCGACGAAAGATTGGTATTTAAGGCTGAGCAATAACAGTTTTCGAAAAAAAAGGAGAAATTGATGGAAAATTGAGTGAAAAAATAGAAAAGATAGTACTGTAGTTTTAAAGGCGCAGCCGGGGAATTGTCGGTGGGTCTCGCCACGAAAATACAGTTCCAGCAATTTTAATACGATTTTTCTGAGAAATTTAGGAAAAAAACGAATCTCGAGAAGAAAAGGTATATTTTCATGAATGTCGCTGACATTTCGAAAGGAAAATCAATTTCGGGAGGAAAAAAAGAAAAAAATTCATTATTAATAAATTATTATGAACATGAACATAATATTTGAACTGTTCAAAAATATTAAGCGGTAAGTTTTGGAGCAGCGTATTGGAGGAAAGTGTTGTAGCACGGGAGGGAATATTTGAATTTGTCGAATGGCACTTTCTTGAATTCAGATTCTGGCAATCCGGTTGGGATGATTTTGAACAGGAAGTTGGCAATGCGTGGACTGAGATTTTCGATTTTTTGAATCAGAATCTGCTTTTCTAGATCTTCCATTCGAATTCGCACTCTTTCGTCGGTTTTTTCACTGAAAAATTCGCCCAATTTTGAGAAAACTGTTTGGGGAACTTACGCGATTTTCCCCTGGAACGTTTCGGTAAACGAATCGATCATTCCAGCTTCTTCCACCTGAACTTCTACCGATTTATCGATTTCCGCATTGGAATTGAGCCATTCTTGAACGATCTTGTGTAGTTCTGGCTGGTTTTTAACGTTGACAAGTTCTAAATGCTTAGCGTTCCGAACCTGAAATAATAGGTTTTTTGAGGTAAAAAAAACTATTCCGCTTACAATTGGAAGACTGAAAATCCTTTCATAGTCGCATGCTCTTCCCAGTGATAGGCGGAACGTATCGATTGAAATACTCTCGAGATTTTCGCAGTTCTCGAGCAAGAAGAGGTTCATGTGCCAGTCCTCACAGCACACAAGTCTCTTAAATTTGAACGGAGCATAGTTTCTGAGCACATTCGTCGATATTCCCGGGTGGATCATGTAGGTGTTGTAGGCGAAACTTTGGATTTCACATTTTTTGAAGATCTCAAATGTCGCTTGTTTGAGCCATTCGCCACTTTCATTTCGTTTTTTCAGGGTGAATTCTTTGCGGAGAAGGCGATCTCCGACAACGTTGTAGGCACGGAAAGTGGAATTGAAATCATTGGCATTGATTTCCAGACTGTTCAGTGTATACTTTTTCGCTTCGGCTAGAGTTTTCTCATCTTTCGCAGTGGCGGCGAATTGGATTCTGAAAGAAAAATCAATAAAATCAAAATTTGCGAGTCATACCTTGACAAGAAATCCATCCGATCCACAATTTCCTTCTTCATTTCCTTTGGCAAATCCATCCAATTCGTGTCATTTTCCGGGTCGTATTTGACTTCTTCCGATTTCGCAATCACATTTTCAATGGCTTTTGAAAGATTTTCAGGGATTCTTGGGGCAAGTTTGAATTTGTTGGGGAGCGTCCGATACATCTGAAAAATGAGGAATTTAATAGGAAAAATAGGAGATTGAAATGGAAAAGGAATAAGAGTGAGCAATATTAATGGAATTTAGGGAAAAAAGAGAGAGAAAATGGCATCGGATGACGAAAGATTGGTATTTTCAGCTGAGCAATAACAATTTTTGAAAAAAAAGGTGAAATTGATGAAAAATTGAGTGAAAAAATAGAAAAAATAGTACTGTAGTTTTAAAGGCGCAGCCTGGGAATTGTCGGTGGGTCTCGCCACGAAAATACATTTGTGGCAATTGCAAAAAGATTTTTCTGAGAAATTTAGGAAAAATAGACGAATCTCGAAGACAATAGGTATACTTTCATGAATGTCGCTGACATTTCGGAAGGAAAATCAATTTCGAGACGAAAAAAAAAAATTTATTATTTATTAATAAATTATTATGAACATGAATGTTATATTTTAACTGATCAAAAATCTCAAGCGGTAAGTTTTGGCGACACGTGAAGAATAGTGTTACTTTTCGAAACGGTTTTCGAACTATAGTTTCGCTCATGCGTTGTGCAAAGTGTTGTAGCACGGGAGGGAATACTTGAACTTGTCGAACGGCACTTTCTTGTATTCCGATTCTGGCAATCCGGTTAGGATGACTTTGATTAGGAAGTTGGCAAAGAATTGATTAAGATCGTCAATTTTCTGAATGAGAATCTGCTTCGTTTCATCTCTCATTCGAATTCGCACTGTTTCCTCGGTTTTTTCACTGAAAATTGGCCCAATTTTGAGAAATCTGTTTGGGGGCTTACGCAATTTTTCCCTGGAACTTTTCGGCGAACGAATCGATTATTCCGGCTTCTTCCATTTGAACTTCCATCGATTTACCGATGTGCGCATTGTAATAGAGCCAGTTTTCCACAATTTGGTGAAGTCCAGGCAGGTTGTTGACGTTGACAAGTTCCAAATGATGGAGGAAGCGGAACTGTAATCAAATTTTTTTTTTGAGATTGAAAAAGAGCAAACTCACACTTGGAATACTGAAAATATTTTCATAGTTGAAGCCTAGCTCCGGTTTTAGGCGAAATGTATCAATTGCTACACTCTCGAGATTTCTGCAATTTCGCAGCAGAAAATCGTTCACCTTCCAGTCCTCACAGCACACATATCGCTTGAATGTGAATGGAGCAAAGTTTCTGAGCACATCCCTCGATAAATTCAGCGTGGTCAACCCAAAAGTGTTGTAGGCGAAACTTTGGATTTCACATTTTTTGAAGAGCTCAGCTGTCGATTGTTTGATCCATTCGTCACATTTTTTCTCTTTTTTTAGGTTAAATTCCTCGCGAACAAGACGATTTCCAACAATGTTATAGGCCCGGAAGCTAGGAAACCGGCTAAAGGTGTTGATTCCCAAACTATTCAGTGTATACTTTTTCGCTTCGGCTAGAGTTTTCTCATATTTCGCAGTGGCGCCGAGTTGGATTCTGAAGGAAAATCAATGAAATCTAAAATTTAAAAAAAGGCATACCTTGACAAGAAATCCATCCGATCCACAATTTCCTCCTTCATTTCCTTTGGCAAATCCATCCAATTCGTGTCATTTTCCGGGTCGTAGTTGACTTCTTCCGATTTCGCAATCACATTTTCAACGGCTTTCTCCAGATTTTCCGGGATTCTCGGACACAAGTCGAATTGGTTGGGAAGCGTCCGAAACATCTGAAAAATGAGGAATTTATTAGGGAAAATAGGAGATTGAAATGGAAAAGGAATAAGAGTGAGCAATATTAATGGAATCTAGAAAAAAGGGAGAGAAAATGGCATTGGATGACGAAAGATTGGTATTTAAGGCTGAGCAATAACAATTTTCGAAAAAAAAAGTGGAATCGATGAAAATTGAGTGGAAAATTAGAAAAAAATAGTACTGTAGTTTTAAAGGCGCAGCCTGGGAATTGTCGGTGGGTCTCGCCACGAAGATACATTTCCAGCAATTTTTATACGATTTTTTTGAGAAATTTAGGAAAAATAGACGAATCTCGAAAAGAAAAGGTATATTTCATGAATGTCGCTGACATTTCGAGAGGAAAATCAAATTCGAGGTGAAAAAAAAGCAAAAATTAATTTATTAATCATAAATTATTATCAGCATTGGATGAAAATCGTATCAAACTTATTTTTCGGAAATCATTTTCATTAAACTATTATTGCCGTCCCGCGGCGAGTCACCTGGTGGGTCTTGCCACGAAAATGGTTTCTGACTGAAATACGGCTTACGGGCAAGGTTTTGGCACTTTTTCTGATGAAAGTATTATTGAATTCAAACGAAGTGGCACTTCGGAGGGGGGAAATGGCGGAACAGGCGCGCGGGTCTCGCCACGAAAATGTTTTGGATGATAGGATGGGCTGGGTTTGAACGGATTTGGTTAGATTTTGTGGACAAGTAGGTAAAACGACCCGGGCAAGACGATGAGCACACTGGATTTCCTGTACGACACCTATGAGCCGAGTTATAATCTGTTTCTCAGGAAGTTCCGCCAGATCGCAGTGTTTTCGGCCGGCGCGGCAGGCTGCCCCAAAACCGTCAACTTGTGTATCTTCGTGTGGGAGTACTAATGGACCGATTTGGCTGGATTTTAGGTTTTCCATTAGATAATTCACTCCTCTACAAAGTATATTCGTAAGAACCCAACATTGTTTGGGTGGTTCTCGCGAAATAGCTCGAAAACAGAAAAAAGTCTTGAAAATTTCACGAAAATGCAGCCGAAACTGCGTTTTGGTTTTAGAGCGATTTTGCGAAAATCACACGAACAATGTTATGTTCTGACGAAAATACTTTGTAGAGGAGTGAATTATCTATTGGAAAACCTAAAATCCAGCCAAATCGGTCTATTAGTACTCCCACACGAAGACACACAAGTTGAGGGTTTTGGGGCAGCCGCCGCGCCGACCGAAATCGTGGCGAGACCCGCCCGCCCGCTCGGCCGTTTTTCTCCCTTCGAAGTGCCACTTCGTTTGAATTCAATAATAGGTAGAATAAGGTGAATTCTACCATTTTCAGCCAAATTCCAGCAGTTTCCACCAATTTTCAGTACAAAAGCATGAATTTTTAGTTATTTTGCCGCTTTTGCCCAAAAACCACCCATTTTCACTAAAAATTGGTGGAAACTGCTGGAATTTGGCTGGAAATGATTAAATTCACATGATTTTACCCATTTTCATGAGAAAAAGTGTCAAAACCTTGTCCAGAAGCCGTATTTCAGCCAGAAATCATTTTCGTGGCGAGACCCACCAGGTGACTCGCCGCGGGGCGGCAATAATAATTAGACACGAAGTATCGGATCATCGTATGGTTTGGCAGCATTGAAACTCGGAAGGGAATACTTGAACTTATCGAACGGAACTTTTTTGTATTCCGATGCTGGCAATCCGGTTGGGATGACTTTGATCAGGAAGTGACTGAAATAAGACGATCCTGGAACATTGTCGATTTTTTGAATCAGAATCTGCTTGGATTCATCGTCCATTCGGATATTCGCCCTTTTGCTGGATTTCCCACTGAAAACGTTTCGTTTTTAAAATAAAATCGCGAGAAACTTACGCAATTTTTCTCTTGAACGTTTCGACGAACGGATCGATTTCGACGACTTCCTTCATCTGAACTTCCATCGATTTATCGATTTCCGCATTGGAATCCAGCCAATCTTGGATGATTTTATACAAAATTTTCTTCTTTTTGACGTTCACAAGCTCCAAATGCTTGACATTAAGGATCTGGAGAAAATTGTGGGATTTTTCAAAAAAAAATTACAAAAAAAACAGAATATTTACCGCTGGAATATGGAGCAAGTCATTGTAATCGTGAAAATGTCTTGGGCCAAGGCGAAATGCGTCAATCGCGATACTCTGAAGATTTGTGCAATTCCGAAGGAAGAAGAGGTTCATGTGCATGTTATCACAGCCAACGAGTCGTTCGAATCGGAATGGAGCGAACATTTTAAACGGTTCTGGTCCGAATTGCCAGGCCTTTTCCGAAGAGTTGTGAGAGAAACTTTGGATCTCGCATTTTTTGAAAATCTCCGCAACAGATCTCTCGAGCCAGACGGCATTTGAACGCGATTTTTGAAGAGAGAATTCTTCGCGAAGAAGACGATCCCCGGCAATGTTATAGGCACGAATCGTGATATTTTCGGAATCAATCTTAATCTCCAAGCCGTTCAATGTATACTTTTCCGCTCCAGCTAGAGTTTTTTCGTCTTTCGCAGTGGCGCCGAGTTGGATTCTGAGAGAAAAATCAATAAAATCTGAGTTTGAAAAAATTGATACCTTGTCTTGAAATCCATCCGATCCACAATTTCCTTCTTCATTTCCTTTGGCAAATCCATCCAATTCGTGTCATTTTCCGGGTCGTAGTTGACTTCTTCCGATTTCGCAATCACATTTTCAACAGCTTTCTCCAGATTTTCAGGGATTCTCGGACCTAGTTCGAATGGGTTTGGAAGTGTTCTTGGCATCTGGAATGGCGGAGATGAGGAAAAAATATTGAGAAGAAAAAAAAAAGAAAAATGATTGCGAATTGACGGAAAATGGATAAGAGTGACAGAAATTGGACGAAAATAAGGCTGAGCAATGGGAGGGCGGAGACACGAAAGTAGTTGTGCGAAATTTCGCATTTGAAAGATAACATAAAGGAAACCAGCTAAAAAAATGACGCATATTTATGTATTTGTACATATAAATATGAACAATCAGAAAGTCAAGCAGGAAGTTTTGGAGCAGCGTACCGCCAGAAGACATTGAAACTCGGAAGGGAGTACTTGAACTTGTCGAACGGAACTGTCTTGAATTCAGATTCTGGCAATCCGGTTGGGATGATTTTGATGAGGAAGTTGGCAATGCGTGGACTGAGATTTTCGATTGATCTTCCATTCGAATTCGCAGTCGTTCGTCGGTTTTTTCACTGAAAAATTCGCCCAATTCTCAGAAATCTGTTCGGGAAACTTACGCAATTTTTCCCTGGAACATTTCGGCGAACGAATCGATTATTCCAGCTTCTTCCATCTGAACTTCCATTGATTTATCGATTTCCGCATTGGAATTGAACCATTCTTGAACGATTTTGTGAAGTCCAGGCAGATTTTTGACGTTTACGATTTCCAAATGCTTAGCGTTGAAGACCTGAAATTCATGTGAATTTTGGGAAAAATAAGAATATCTCACACTTGGAATACTGAAAATCCTTTCATAGTCGTAGCCTCTCTCCGGTTTCAGGCGAAATGTATCGATCGAGATACTCTCGAGATTTTCGGGCAATAGGTGCGCCACTACCAATTTTTCACTACCTAAAAATTTTTCACTACCTTTTTCACATTTATTTTTCACTACCAGAGTTTTTCACTACCAAAAACTTTGAGAGTTTTTCACTACTAGAATTCTCTTTGCAAATTATTTTTCACTACCACAAAAAACTATTTATTTTTCACTACCTAAAGTTTTTCACTACCAAAAAATTATAAGCTTCCAATTTTCATTTTTTGTTCCGGCCTTCCATTCAGATTACTTTTTAGTCCAGACATCATGTTCTCTTTTTGTTTCAAAGTTTAGTACCGTATACCCTCTCTCCGCTCAGACATCATTTTAATGGATGGCTGGAGATTACTCAATCTATTCCAGAACGAAAACTCACAAGGGAAGGTTGTGAATTTTTCAAGTTGATCACCTCACAACCTTCCCTTGTGAGTTTCCGTTCTAGAATATATTGAGTAATCTCCAGCCATCCATTAAAACGATGTCTGACAAGGGAGGTGCGTAGGGTATAGATAGATTACTAGACAGATTTGGCTCAAACTTGGTTAGAGGGTGGCTTAGGACCCCAATAGTCGGAATCCAAAAGGATTTCCATGGGATAAGCTTCTGGAGTTCGCTACATGCAAAAAAGTGCGCTCAGAAGTTAGTTTTCAGGCTTTGTAAGCCATTGAAATGAGTAATTTTTCACTTGAAATGCAATCAGTGATGATTTCAAGCCTAAAAACTGGCTTTTGAGAGCACTTTTTTTGCATGTAGCGACCTCCAGAAGCTTTTCTCATGGAAATCCTTTTGGATTCCGACTATTGGGGTCCTAAGCCACCCTCTTACCAAGTTTGAGCCAAATCTATCTAGTTGACCCTACGCACCTCCCTCGTGAGCGGAGAGAGGGTATACGGTACTAAACTTTGAAAAAAAAAGAGAACATGATGTCTGGACTAAAAAGTAATCTGAATGGAAGGCCGGAACAAAAAATGAAAATTGGAAGCTTATAATTTTTTGGTAGTGAAAAACTTTAGGTAGTGAAAAATAAATAGTTTTTTGTGGTAGTGAAAAATAATTTGCAAAGAGAATTCTAGTAGTGAAAAACTCTCAAAGTTTTTGGTAGTGAAAAACTCTGGTAGTGAAAAATAAATGTGAAAAAGGTAGTGAAAAATTTTAGTAGTGAAAAATTTTTAGGTAGTGAAAAATTGGTAGTGGCGCACCTATTGCCAGATTTTCGCAATTTTCCAGAATATACTTGTTCAGCTTCCAGTCCTCACAGCACACAAGTCGCTTAAATGTGAACGGAGCATAGTCTTTTAGGACATTCGTCGATAACTGCGGGTGGATGTTGTAAGTGTTGTAGGCGAAACTTTGGATCTCGCATTTTTTGAAAATCTCCACACTTGCTTTCTTGAACCATTCGCAAGTTGGGTTTAGCTTCTTCACCACAAATTCTTCACGAAGAAGACGATCTCCGACAATGTTATAGGCACGGAATTTGGTATTCCGGCCATCGGTGTAGATTTCCAGACTGTTCAATGTGTACTTCTTCGTTAGAGATAGAATTTTCTCATCTTTCGCAGTGGCGCCGAGTTGAATTCTGACAGAAAAATCAATAAAATCGAAATTTGCAAGTCATACCTTGACAAGAAATCCATCCGTTCCACAATTTCCTTCTTCATTTCCTTTGGCAAATCCATCCAATTCGTGTCATTTTCCGGGTCGTAGTTGACTTCTTCCGATTTCGCAATCACATTTTCAATGGCTTTTTCCAGATTTTCCGGGATTCTTGGGCACAGGTCGAATGGGTTTTCTCTGGGCATCTGGAATGGAAAAAATGGATTTTGAAGGAGGAAAAGAAGAAGAAAAATCGACAAAATCTGATAAAAATAAAGCTGAGCAATGGAGAAAGAAAGTACTGATGTGCGAAAGTTCGCATGAATTTAAAAAAAAACCGAAACAATAGCAGCTAAAAATAGAATATCATTTATTTTTAGCGATTATTTGAATATGTACATGCGGAAATTCAATCCGGAAGTTTTGGAGCATCTTACTCAAATAGATTGAAACTTGGAAGGGAATACTTGAACTTGTCGAATGGAACTGTCTTGTATTCCGATTCTGGCAATCCGGTCGGGATGACCTTCATCAGGAACTGACTGATAGGACATTCTTCCCAGAGATTATCGATTTTTTGAATCAGAATTTGCTTTTCTAGATTTTCCATTCGAATTCGGACGGTTTCGTCGGTCTTTTCACTGGAAAATTGCCTTTTTTTTTAGGAAACTGTTCGAAGAACTTACGCAATTTTCCCCTGGAACTTTTCGGCAAACGAATTGATCATTCCGGCTTCCTTCATCTGAACTTCAACCGATTTATCGATTTCCGCATCGGAATCCAGCCAATTTTGGATTATCGAGTGTAGAACATCCAGGTTTTCAAAGTTGACGCATTCCAGATGTTTCGCACCGCGGACCTAGAGAAGAAATATCCTTTCAATTACATTTGATTATTATTTTTTAGTTAAAAAAAAAACTAACCGCCGGAAGATCGAACACATCCTTGTAATCGTGAAATTGTCCCCTGCGAAGACGGTGAGCATCAATCGCGATACTCTGAAGATTTTCGCATTGCCAAAGCATGAACACGTTGAAATTCCATACTCCAGAGCATACGAATCGTTCGAATTGCGAGAATCCGAATTTCATCAGTTGATTTTTCAGTGTTTTCATTGGAAATCCCCTCAGCGAGAGCAGTGAGCCGTGACTGACAAATGCGAAACTTTTAATTTCGCATTTTTTCAAAATTTCCGTAGTTCTTTCCATAAGCCAATCGC
>LR539966.1:37707-54263 GCA_900536315.3 Caenorhabditis becei | reverse complement strand
TTCATTTCCTTTGGCAAATCCATCCAATCCGTGTCATTTTCCGGGTCGTAGTTGACTTCTTCCGATTTCGCAATCACATTTTCAATGGCTTTCTCCAGATTTTCCGGGATTCTTGGGCACAAGTCGAATGGGTTTTCTCTGGGCATCTGGAATGGAAAAAATGGATTTTGAAACAGGAAAAAAAGAAGAAAAATCGACAAAATCTGATAAAAATAAAGCTTAGCAATGGAGAAAGAAAGTACTGATAATTATGTGCGAATTTTCGCATGAACAAAAAAACCAACAAAAAAAATGGCAAAAAAATAGAATATAGTTCATTTTTAGCGATTATTTGAATATGTACATGTGAAAATTCAATTTGGAAGTTTTGGAGCATCGTACTGGAGGAAAAGATGGAAACGTGGCATAGAATATTTGTACTTGTCGAACGGAATTGTCTTGAATTCTGATTCTGGCAATCCGGTTGGGATGACTTTGATCAGGAAGTTACCAATGATATGATTATGATTGTCAAGTTTTTGAATCAGAATCTGTTTTTCTAGATTTTCCGTTCGAATTCGGACGGTTTCGTCGGTTTTTTCACTGAAAAATCGTCGTGTTTTGAGAAAAATGTTCAGAGAACTTACGCAATGTTTCCCTGGAACTTTTCGGCAAACGAATTGATCATTCCGGCGTCTTCCATCATAACTTCCATGGATTTATCGATTTCCGCATCGGCTTCGATCCAATTCTGGACTATCGAGTGTAGAAATTCCAAATTTCCAAAGTTCACGCATTCCAGATGTTTTGCACCGCGGACCTGGAAAAAATTGATTTAAAAAAATTAGTTTTTCAAAAAAAAAAATAAAAACTAACCGCCGGAAGACCGAACACATCCTTGTAATCGTAAAGTTGTCTTGGGTCAAGACGAAATGCGTCAATCGCGATACTCTGAAGATTTGTGCAATTCCGAAGCATGAACATGTTAAAATCCCATGCTTCAGAGCATACAAATCGTTCGAATTGTGAAAATCCAAATTCAGTCAGTTGATTTTTCAGTGTTTTCATTGGAAATCCCCTCAGTGAGCCGTGACTGACAAATGCGAAACTTTTAATTTCGCATTTTTTCAAAATTTCCGTAGTTCTTTCCATAAGCCAATCGCCGTCTAGAGGCTTCTTTTCCAGTGAGATTTCTTCTCGAACTAATCGATAACCGACGAGATTATAGGCACGAATCGAGCATTTGTGCCATGAGGAATGGGAGATTTCCAGACTGTTCAAGCGATATTTTTTCGATTCGGTTAGGGTTTTTTCGTCTCTAGAGGCGGCGCCGAGGTTGTTTCTGGAACAAAAAAAATTGATTTTTTGAAAAATTATAAATGTTTATTTTTTTTTCGAAAATTAATTGTATTGTTTCAAGTATTTGTTTCTAAAATAGATAATTTTTTTTGTTAGTTAAAAAAAAGTTTTATTCAAATTTCGTTTTGAAAAATTTTTATATTTTTTTTTACATTTTTAAAAATAAAATTGTTTTTTTTTCAAATTTTCAAAAAAAAATTTTTTTAATTTTCAAAAAATTCGTCTTATTTTTTTCTATTTTTGGAAAATTATTTTCATTTTTTTTTTCAATATGCAGAAAAAGACCTTGACAAGAAATCCATCCGTTCCACAATTTCCTTCTTCATTTCCTTTGGCAAATCCATCCAATTCGTGTCTTTTTCCGGGTCGTAGTTGACTTCTTCCGATTTCGCAATCACATTTTCAACGGCTTTCTCCAGATTTTCCGGGATTTTTGGGCACAATTCGAATGGGTTGGGGATCATCTGAAATTACAGAAATTTTGGCTTGGGTCTCGCCACGAAAGGATTAATTTTCGAGAAAAAAGTGAGAAAATCGGGTCAGATCGACGGGGAATGTGTGAAGAATGTGTAAATACGAGGAGAAACGGAGAAGTGAGAATTAAGGCTGAGCAATGCAAACATTTTTATGAAAAGTGGATTTTTCTTTGAAAACTAAAAAGAAAAGTGACTTTTTATTCATTTTTTTGAAAATTAGCTTGAAAATTGAATTTTATTGCGAATAAAACAGTTATTTTAATGGAAAATGCGAAGAGAACGGCCAAAATCTGATATGAAACAAGGGTTAGCAAGGGAAGAGGTGCTTGAGAGAGAGAGACGCAGACGGAGAGAGTGCATGACACATTCACACAACTTTTTACGATGATTAGAATTTTTTGATTTACGAATTTTGTGGTTTTTCTGCGGAAAAACATGGAAGAAACGAGATAAATGGAGAAAAATTCGATAGTAAAGCTACTGTATTCTTAAAGGCGCATGCTACATTTTGTCGACGGGTCTCGTCACGAAAATAGGAAACTAACAATTTTACATGTGAGAATTGCACTAATTTTATGTTCTGAATTTGTAAAAAAAGGAAATTGCAGTATTTCATTGAAAATTTAAAAAAATAACTGAATTCCGCACAAAAATCAAAGAAAACGTGCGAAAAACTCGGAAAGTCCCAAAAGCACACAAATAACGACAGCTACCGTAATCTTAAAGGTGCAAACCTCAATTAGTCGCACGGGTCTCGCCACGAAATACAAAATCAGCAGTTTTTAACGTGTTATTTTAGGGTTTTTGCAACAAAAAAAACCACTTTCAAGTAAAAAAGAATTAAAACAGGTGAGATCCCTAAGAAAAAATGACAAAATCGATGATATTGAACAGAACAAAGCATTTATTTACTGATAGTTATGTGCGAATATTCACATGAACAAAAATATTTAAAAATGGCAAAGAATAGAATACAGTTCATTTTCAGCGATTATTTGAATATTTACATGTAAAAATTCAATTTGGAAGTTTTGGATCATCGTACTGGAGGAAAAGATGGAAACGTGGCATAGAGTATTTGAATTTGTCGAACGGAACTGTTTTGTATTCAGATTCTGGCAATCCGGTTGGGATGACTTTGATCAGGAAGTTATGTTCCAACTGATTATTGATTTTTTGAATCAGAATCTGCTTTGATTGGTTTTCCATTCGAATTCGCACTCTTTCAACGGTTTTTTCACTGAAAAATTCGCCCAATTTTGAGAAAGCTGTTCGGGGAGCTTACGCGATTTTCCCCAGGAACTTTTCGGCGAACGAATCGATTATTCCGGATAGATCCATTATCATCATAACTTCCATCGATTTATCGATTTCCGCATCGGAATTGATCCAGTTTTCCACAATTTTGTGAAGTCCAGGTAGGTTTTGGACGCTCAAGACTTCCAAATGCTTGGCGTTGAGCACCTGTAATAAACTGTTTTCTAGTTCAAAAAACCATTCCACTCACACTTGGAATATTGAAAATTTTTTCATAATCGTAGCTTCTCTCCGGTTTTAGGCGAAAAGTATCGATTGAAATACTCTCGAGATTTTCGCAGTTCTCGAGCAAGAAGAGGTTCATGTGCCAGTCCTCACAGCACACAAGTCTCTTAAATTTGAACGGAGCAAAGTTTCTGAGCACATTCGTCAATATTGCCGGGTGGATCATGTAGGTGTTGTAGGCAAAACTCTGGATTTCACATTTTTTGAAGATTTCAATTGTCGATTGTTTGAGCCATTCGCCACTTTCATTTCGTTTTTTCAGGGTGAATTCTTTGCGAAGAAGACGATTTCCGACAATGGTATAGGCACGGAAGCTGGAATTCTCTGGTTTATCGTTCCGCACAGACTGTTTTTTGCGTATAATTTTGAAATTTTCTAAAATTTTCAAGCCTTATTACTTCCAGTTCGAAACGAAGCGTGCATTAGATGCGAAAAACACACGAATTAGATGTGAACCGATTTACCAGAGATACCGGCCATGAGTCCTGATTTCCAGACCATTCAGTGTGTACTTTTTCGCTTCGGCTAGAGTTTTTTCATCTATTGCAGTGGCGCCGAGTTGGATTCTGGCAAAAAATCAATGGAATATGAGTTTTCAATAAAATCATACCTTGACAAGAAATCCATCCGTTCCACAATTTCCTTCTTCATTTCCTTTGGCAAATCCATCCAATTCGTGTCATTTTCCGGGTCGTAGTTGACTTCTTCCGATTTCGCAATCACATTTTCAATGGCTTTCTCCAAGTTTTCCGGGATTCTTGGGGCAAGTTTGAATGGGTTGGAGATCATCTGAAATTGCAGAAATTTTGGGTACGGTTTGCCACGAAAAGGGAGATTTTCGAGAAAAAAAATGAGACAAATGGGTCAGCTTGACGGGGAATGTGTGAAGAATGTGTAAACACGAGGAGAAACGGAGAAGTGGGAATTAAGGCTGAGAAATTCAAATATTTTTATGAAAATTGGGTGGTTTTTTTGAAAATCGGTAAGAAAAATGAATTTTCAATTAAACAAGGGCTAGCAAAAAAAAAAAGAGGTGCTAGAGAGAAAAACGCAGACACAGAGAGTGCATGACACATTTACGCAATTTTTACGATGTTAAGAATTTTTTGAATTAAAAATTTAATGGTTTTTGTGCGGAAAAACATGGGAAAAACAAGAAAATTGAAAAAAATGCAAGAGTGAAGTTACTGTATTTTTAAAGGCGCATACTACATTTTGTCGTCAGGGTCTCGCCACGAAAATAGGAAATTAGCAGTTTTACACGTGACAATTACATTAATTTTAAGTTCCAAGGTTGTAAAAAAAGGAGATCGCAGTTTTTAATTGAACATTTGAAAAAATAACTGAATTCCGCACAAAAATCGAAGAAAACCTGCAAAAAACTCACAAAAATCCCAAAAGCACACACATCACAACTGCTACCGTAATCTTAAAGGCGCATACCCCAATTTGTCGCACGGGTCTCGCCACGAAATACAAAAAAAACAGCTTTAACAGGATAATTTTGAGGTTTTTGCGGAAAATAGACAATTTCCAAGTAACAGAAAAGTAAAACAGGTGAAATACCTGATAAAAAATTGAAAAATCGCTGATATTGAACAGAAAAACACATTTATCAGTAGAAAATCATTGATTTGACGAAAAATTAGAGGAAAAAACATTTGAAATGCAGTAAAAATCGATTAATTAATGAATTAATCATCATAATCATCAGAAAGAATGCTGATATCGTTATCATCATCACTTTGCTCAAAATTGAGATTATCATGGTCAACATCACTATCACTTTCTCCATCCTCAAACTCCTCATCGCTGATTTCACTATCATCGCTATCACTCTCGCTGTCACTTTCTTCGTCTCTCAGTCCCAAATTGCCCATTGAAAAGGATTTGAGCTTCTTTTTGAGCCAATCACTGCCATCCGCGTATTGATTTTTCTTCAGTTTCGAATCGATCATTTTCACGGAGATGTATTGATTTCTGAACGAATCCGTGCCAATGTTGTGGAGAAGAATACGTTTTTCGGCGGTTGGATGACGGAGAACGGCGAATTCAGCGGTTTTTGAGCTGGAAAATGGGACTTTTAGAATATTATGGTGAATTTTTACGGTTTTCAGTGATTTTTGGCGGTTTTGAAGCAGGTAAATCAATTTTTGATTTTCCAAAATCAAAAACTGAATTAAAAATTTTTTTTTTTTGAAAATTTTGACGGTTTTAGGCAGTTTTTAAGCTGGATTTGTAATTTTTGATTTTTTTTTGGAATATAATTTTTAATAAATATTTTTACCGTTTTTGATAATTTTAGACGGGTTTTCAGCTGAAAATTTGGAATTTTGATTTTTTGGAAAAACAACGATTTTTTTCGAAATTTTGACAGTTTTCGGTGATTTTGGGCGGTTTTGGAGGTGAAAAATGCGATTTTTCTGGGATTTTTGAAATATTCTGGCGGTTAATCGTGATTTTCAGCTTAAAAGTTTGATTTTTGATTTTTTCGGGAAAATTTTTTTACGCGCTTCTGGCGGTTTGGGCAGAATTTTTTGTTTTTGAAAAATTGTTTTTTTTTTCAAATTTTCTGGCGGTTTGGGCAGAATTTTTTGTTTTTGAAAAATTGTTTTTTTTTTCAAATTATGATTTTTTGATATTTCCGGATTTTTTTTCTGTGATTTTTCCTAATTCTTACACATTTTTACTCACATGACAGTCTTCTCGGCCTCCTGGAGAAACGTTTCATAAACGTTTCTTTTGAAAATCAATTGAGCACATTTTCCAATTTCCGCATCGTTTCTCGTCCAATTTTCAACGATATTGTGGAGAATTCTTGTGGAATGAATGGTTTTGATGCGGATATCGAGGCATTTGATCATCTGGAAATGGCGGGAAAATTAAAATTTGAAAAAATAGGAGGAAACATTTTTTTTGCAAGGAAAAATACAAAAAATTTAGGAATTTCTGAGATTTTTAAAAATTTAATTCAAAAATTGAGAATAAAAATATATAAAAAAGTTTGAAAGAAAAAATTCAAGAAATTCAAAACTAAAAATATTTTTTTGATAAAATTAAAATTTTTTTCAATTTTTAGGATTTGAAAAATTATTGTATTCATTTTTTTTCAATTTTAAATTTTTTTTAAAAATTAAAAAAAAATTTTGAAAATCTTTTTTTTTTATTTTTCAATTTCAAATAAAATTCCAGAAAATCTTACCACTGGCAAATTCAAAATATCCTCAAAATCTAACTTTTTCGCAAATTCCCCATCAAAAAACACTCTTCCAGCACTCTGACAGCATCTCAACAGGCTCCAATACGTACTTCCATTGCAACTTTTAATATTGATTTTTTCCAGTGAAACTTTTGAAAAAAACAGAATTTTGCAGACTTCATCCATGAAAAACGTCTCTCCAAACTCTTTCGCATAGGGATTTCCCCAAGAAAATGTAGAAAACTCGCAATTTTCCAGGATTTTCTTCATGACTTCCGTCTTTTTCACGTAATCCAAACATCCGGAGCCCATTCTGATATCGTTATCAGCCCAAATCTTCCAATAAAACTTGTGATCTTCGATTCGCAACTCTTTGAAGCGGTGTTTATGAGAATCGACCAGCGATTTTTCGAGTTTGGCCGTTTGACGCAAGCGAGTTCTGAAAATTGAGTGATAAGTGATAAAGATTGATAAGAAATGATAAGAAACGCACTTTGACTTCAAATCCATCTCCTGAATGCACTTTAGCCGCATTTCCACCGGCAAATTGCACCAATTCGTGTCATATTTCGGTTTTTTCGCGTTTTTCTTCGCTTTTGAAATTGCTTTTCGCTTGTTTTTAGGCATTTTGAACTCGTGAACCTGGAAAAATCGGAAAAACATTTTTGGGGAATTTTTTCAATTTTTACCTTGTAAATGGAGTCGCGCTGAATTTTGACAGCTTTTATGAGTTTTTTGGGTGAATTCTGCAAATATTTCAATTGATTTTACTAAAAATTGGAAGAAAAAGCAGAAAAAATGAGCGAAAACTTAGAAAAACGAATGAAATTCGATGATTTTCGAAAATATTTGAAAGTCTACCGTAGTAAAGTTTAAAGGCGCATGCTCAGATTTGTGCGCGGGTCTCGACACGAAAATTAAATTTTACAGCTTTAAATTGTTTTTAGTGATTTTTGCAGGGATTTGTGCAGTTTTTATATTTTAAAATTAAAGTATCACGCAAAAATAACAGGAAAATTGAAAAAGCAACTTAAAAAATAACGAAAATCATTGAGTAATAAAGCAAATTGGGTGAAATCCCCAAAAACAAATGAAGATTGAAATCCACCGTAACCCAATCATTCTTAAAGGCGCATGCTCTGTTTTTTGTCGCGGGTCTCGCAGCGATTTCGCAAATTTTGCGATTTTTCGCATTTTCCAGCGATTTTTCACCAATTTTAGCCAATAAAAATAAATAAATAACAATTTATTCATTCCGCTTCCAAATTATCAATAACATCCTCCAAAACTTGCTTCAACTTCACTTCTTTGTGATAAAACCGAAATAAAAGCGTAAAACTTGTGATATCCTCCCATGTCGCATTGATAGCAGTGATAATGGATAACAAATCGCTGAATCTGGTGGGGCCAGAGTTCGGATAAGTGATAAGGCAGTATTGGAAAAGAGCCGAAGTGTAGATTTGACGGAATTTGGTTAGGGTAGAGCGGGAGTGATGGGACAAGGCGGGGACGTCTGGAAAATGGGAAAAATCAATAAAAATCAATAAAAAATCAATAGAAATAGAAATTTAATTTTTTCAGATTTTTTAAACCAAAAAAAATGTTTTTTTTTTACTTTAAATTTTTTTAAAATTTTGACCCACCTGGATTACAAAAAAAACAGTACTCCAATCAATAAAAACTCCTCCTCCTTCACTCGTAAATCAATAAATTTCGCAATAATCCGACACCTAATATTTTGAAGTAAATTCCCAGAAAATCGATAATTCGCCAGCACTTCCGGTATAAAAATGTCCATTCCACCCGGGAAAATCATTTTATCACTTTTATCACTGATAAGACTTCGATAGGCGGCTGATAAGATTTTAAATTTATAAGACATATTTTTGAGTAGTATTGATTGATCGGAAGCCTCCAAAAGTGGCATAAATTCCATTTTCTTCAAAAAATCAATACATGAAAAGTGATCGAGTAGGTCCCAGTCCTGACACGTGTATTTCTTATCATTCATATCACCTGGCTCCTTATCACTGATAAACTTTATCGATTGATTAATAGCATCATCCAAGTTGCAAATTCCACCCTCGATTTCGCAACAATTTGAAAAAATCGATTTTCTATAAGAATCCAGGTAGGTAAGGTGTTTGATGAAAAGTGATAAGTTAGTGATATCACTAGAACTTTCCGGATTTTTAAATGGTTTTGTAAGGTTAAAAAGTCGCATTCCAGCCTCTAGACACCATTGAAAACGGCATTTTCGGCAAGAATTATCGATTTTCGAGCATTTTCCGCCATTTTTGCAGTTTTTCGGGCGGTTTGAAATGCTGGCTCGTCGGAAGAACATTTTGCACGCATTACACGAAAAAACCTGAACTAGGTCACGGGTTACTGTAGGGGATACGGTAGGCATACCCCATAGTTGAAAGAAGCTGCAGGTTTGGAGCAAATTGAGCAGTTTTGGGGCATTTTTTGAGGGAAAATAAGTATGAAAAGGTCGGAATTGAATAAAAATAAAGAAAATTCCCGAAATCAGCCAACCGCTAATTAGGTGGTTAGACAAAATTTTTTGAAGAAAAAAAAATTTTTTTTTTTTTGGTGCTGAACTTTTTGTGGCGGAGATCTCTAGAGTGGAGTATTAGTCATTTTGCTTTTGAGATCACATGGTGATAAGGTGATAAGAGAGTCTAGGCGGATTTGGAAGGGATTTGCGAGCAAATTTTGCATTTTTTCACCAAATTTTATTTTTTTTTCGTCTTCTTTTCCAAGCGCTTTGGAGCGATGGGATTAGTGAATTTGAAATTTTCACAAATTTTGACGATTTTTGACACCTAAAATGGGCTATTTTTGGAAAGATTTGAAAAAATTTTTTTTTGCTTTTTTTTTAATGGAGTAGCAGGAATTCATGGTTTTTGGGTTTCGAAATTGTGAAATTAGGATTCAGCGTGTTATTTGGAAAGTTTTGACACCCAACATGACCCACTTCAGAGAAATTCACATTTTCACGTGGGACCCCTATGGGTCCCACGTGAAAATATGAATTTTCCCAAACTGGGTCATGTTGGGTGTCAAAACTCAACAAATCTTGTGAAAAACATGGTTTTTGTAGTCTCTAGACCAACAAAACAGAGTTTGACACAAATCACAAAGAAAAATTCCGAGAAAAAGAGGCATCCCGAGAATTAGGGAACTGCCGATGATTTCACTACCGGAAATGAACTCTGCTCATGATTCGGAGAGTTTTGACACCCAACATGACCCAGTTCCGTGATATTCATATTTTCACGTAAGACCCTAACGTTAGGGTCCCACGTGAAAATTAAATTTCTCGAAAATAGGTCGTGTTTGGTGTCAAAACTCATCAAATCTTGTGGAAAACGTGGTTTTCGTAGTCTCCAGACCAACGAAACACGAAAAATCCGAAAATAATCAGAGTCATCAAATTTCGGATTTATTAATGAAACAAAAATAACATTTCCAGCTTATAAGCTAATAATCAGTGATTATCAATCACTAGAACCTATAATTAAACAAATCCAAGTACAATTTTTTCATAGGAGCCGGCGGGAAGCACATCTTCAGCAAGAAGAAATAATGGCTGACGTCTTCGAAATTCTTATTGATAACATCGTGAAGTGATAACAAATCGACAAGTCTGGAGGGGGCGGAGCCTTGATAAGTGTTAAAACAGTAGCTGATAAGGGCATTGGAATACTTTTGACGTTGAGTTGATAGGATTTTTATGCCGTTTTGGGAGAGGTCAGGGATTCCTAGAAAATATGAGAGAATATGTAATTGAAAAATGGTAACTGATAAGAAGTGATAAAACTTGAAAAAAATTTCTCCAGAATGTTTTTCAAATATTTCCAAAAAATTTTTTTTAAATTTTTAATAAATTGAATTTGTAAAAATTTAAAAAAAATTCTGACTGAAATTTAAAAAATGTAAATTTTTTTTTCGACTGATAAGCACTGATAAACAACATGAAAAATTTTTGGAATTTTTTGGAAACAAGTTTTACAAAAAAAACGTTAAAAAATGGTTCAAAAATATTTTTTAAAAATTTTCTTCATTTTTTTTTTGAAAAATTTAGAATTTTGAAAACATTTTTTTTCGACTGATAAGCACTGATAAAAAACATGAAAAAATTTTGGAATTTTTTGGAAACAAATGTTTCAAAAAAAAAATTAGAAAAATGTTTTCTAATTTTTTTTTGAAAAATTTAGAGATTTGAAAAATTTTTTTTAATGATAAGAACTGATATAAAACATGAAAAATTTTTGGGAACAAATTTTCAAAAAATTTTTTAAAAAATTTATTCTAATTTTTTTTTGAAAAATTTTGAAAAAAAATGGAAATTTTTTTTTGAACTGATAAGAACTGATAAAAATCAGAAAAAAATTTTGAAATTTTTGGAAACAAATTTTTCAAGAAAAATTTTTTTAAAATGTATTATAATTTTTTCAAAATTTTTGATAATTCAGAAAATTTTTTCGACTGATAAGAACTGATTAATAAAACGAAAAAATTTGTGAATTGTTGAAAAAAAAATTTTTCAATCAAGAAAAAATTTTCTCAGATAAATTTTGAAATTTTCGAAAAAAAATTTTTTGACTGATAAAAACTAATAAAACCCACCTGGATTACAAAAAAGAACCATACTAATCAATAAAAATTCGGGTTTTTTGATATCCAATTGAATTAATTTCGCAATAACTTGTGATCGAATTCTGACAAACATATCCTCAGGAAATCCACCAAATCTCACAATTTCCTCAGGAAAAATGTCAAATTCTCCATGGAACCTCACAACTTCTCGTTTTTCCAGAAAATTCCGCATTGCAATGGTAAGTGAAGACCATTTGAAATAGGATTCCTTCATGAATATTTCATAATCCGAACTTGTGAAATTTTTGACAAAATCAAATTTTCGAATATAATCGATAATAGTGATTTGTTCCATGAATCCCCAATCCATTGCATCGTAAGGGACCACTTTTGGCTGAAAAGTGACTAGAGGTCCCGTGAAAAGTTCACTGATAGTGAGGTTATCAGGAAAATGACAAGTCAGAAGGCTATTCTCTCGAGAAGCATCTTGGGTTGATAACTGACTGATTAGCTTTGATAAGCCATAATTTTTAGTGGCGAGTTGGAATTCTGGCACTATAGGGTCCGGATTTCGCATTCCGACACGCAGACATTGAGCGTAACGGCAGTATTTGCATTCCCAGATGACTGGAGGGTTACTGTAGCAGAGTTTGTTATACTGACAGATTCTGGGATGTTTCCAGCATTGGGCTCGGCGGAAAAACATCTTGCAAGCATTGCAACTGGTGACCTGAATGGTGAGGTTCAGGAAATCACTGATAACTCGGGAGTGATAAGAGATAATGAAAGGTGATTAACAGCAAAAATCATAAACTGATAATGCTGATTATTTTTGCAGTTGGCAACTATTTTGTAGGAGTTCAAATTCTCGAGTTACAAGAGGTTGAAAAATTACATCGGTGTAAATTAGCCCAACAAAATGCTTTTAGGAAATCACTGATAACTCGATAGTGATAAGAGATAGGGAAAAGTGATCAACTACAAAATTGTTTAACTGATAATGCTTATCATTTTTGTAATTGTCAATTTTTTTGTAGGAGTTCAAATTCTCGAGATTGAACGGTTGAAAAATTGCATTAATGAAATTTTACCAAAAAGTGCTTTCAGGAAATCACTGATAACTCGAGAGTAATACAAGATAAGAAAAAGTGATCAACTACAAAAATGATGAGCTGATTATGCTGATTATGTTTGTAATTGATAACTTTTTTGTGGAACTTCAAATTCTCGAGATACAAGAGGTTGAAATGAGTAATTTAATTTTGCCCAAAAAAACGTTAGCTTTCAGGAAATCACTGATAACTCAATACTGATAAGAGATAGGAAAAAGTGATTAACAGCAAAACTGATCAGCTGATCATGCTGATTATTCTTGCAGTTGACAACTTTTTTGTAGCTTTCCAAATTCTCGAGATACAGAAAGTTGAAAAATTGCATTTTTTAGATTTCACTCAAAAAATGCTCTCAAGAAATCACTGATAACTCGGGAGTGATTAGAGATAGGGAAAAGTGATCAACAACAAAATTGTTTATCTAATGACGCGTATCAATTTTGCAATTGACAACTTTTTCCTATCTCTTATCAGTAACGAGATAAAGCTCAAAATCCGAACAACCAAATTTTGTTCTAGAAAAAAAGAGAAAAATGGGAATATCTCGGGACTGATAAGAGCTATCAAAAAGTGATAAACTGTCAATTTAATCAACACCCAATTACCCATAATACTAAAATACTCACCCCATAATTGAACAACGTAGTCGGTTTATAGCATACGACACAAACAGAAGACCTCTCCATCTCGTCACAACTACAATCTGATTTGAGCCTCCGAGCAGAAAAAAGAGGCTAAACTCCAGTGGCACACTGATAATCTGATGTCTCTAGACATATCAGGCACAAGAGATGTCTTGTGATTAGATGACGAGACTCTAAACACCCCAGAGGGGGATTTGAGTCAGAGCACGCGGAATGTGCTTGATAATGATATGGTGTGCTTTCTGATCAACTTTTATGCTGTTGGAGACTACGAATTTGGGATTAAGAATCAAAAATTAAAAATATCCTCTTGGCGGGGAATGGATCCCGAGAACCAGTTTTCCTGTGCATTGGGGGCCTTGAAATCTGGCCTCAGCACTTCATTTGAAGAGTTTTGACACCCAACATGACCCCTTTTGGGAAAATTTTCATTTTGACGTGGGACCCTAACGTAGGGGTCCCACGTCAAAATATGAATTTGACAGAATGGGGTCATGTTGGGTGTCAAAAGTTTCAGAATTGAGTGCTGAACTTGAATTTGATCATGTTATGCTTTGAAAGTGCTCTGGTCTCGTGATTTGCCAGTTTTCAGCAAAAAATCTGTCAAAATTCGATAAATGTTCAATTCTAGAAGTCTTTCTCTGTTTTCATTGATAAGAACGTTATCAGTAGGTGATTTCATGAGTTTTGACACCCAACATGACCAATTTTGGTGAAGTTTCAATTTTGACGTGGGACCCTGACGTAGGGGTCCCACGTGAAAATGGAAATTTGGCAGAATGGGGTCGTGTTGGGTGTCAAAACTTTCAGAATTGAGTGCTGAACATGAATTTGGTCATGATATGCTCTGGAAGTTCCCTGATTCCGTGGTTAACTGGTTTTTCAACCAAAAATCTGTCAAAATTTGACAAATTTTCAATTCTAGAAGGCCCTATCGGTTTTAACTGATAAGAACGTTATCAGTAGATGATTTTATAAGTTTTGACACCCAACATGACCTATTTTGGGGAAGTTTCTATTTCACGTGGGACCCCTACGATAGGGTCCCACGTGAAAACATGAACTTCACAGAATGGGGTCATGTTGGGTGTCAAAAATTTCAGAACTAAGTGCTGAACTTGAATTTGAAAATGATATGCTCTGAAAGTGACCTTGTCTCTTGATTGATCAATTTTTCAACGAAAAAGTTGTCAAAGTTGGATAAATTTTCAATTCTAGAAGTTTTTATCTGTTTTCATTGATAAGAATGTCATCAGAAGATGATTCCAAGAGTTTTGACACCCAACATGACCCATTTTAGGGAAATTTCAATTTCACGTGGGACCCCTACGTTAGGGTCCCACGTGAAAATATGAATTTGACAGAATGGGGTCGTGTTGGGTGTCAAAACTTTCAGAATGGAATGCTGAACTTGAATTTGAGCATGATATGCTCTAAAAGTACCCTGACTCCGTGGTTAGCTGGTTTTTCAGCGAAAATTCTGTCAAAATTGAGTAAATGTTCAATTCTAGAAGTCCCTATCAGTCATCACTGATAAGAACGTTATTTGCAGGTAATTTCATAGGTTTTGACACCCAACACGACCCCATTCGGTAAAGTTTCAATTTTGACGTCACGGGATTTCGGAGCATCGTACTGGAATGTCATTGATCTCTATTTTTTGTCACTGATCATTGATAACACTAAAAAATGCATATAAACTCGTTCATTTCCTGTGGCTCTTCTGCTCATATCATTGTTTTTCACCTGTTTTTCATTTTTTCTGATTTCCTGATAACTGATAACCGCTATCACTATAAATACTCGTATTCCGTCTAGAATTTTTTGTATGTCTAGCGTTCCACTTCCCTGTTCGGTATGCCAGAAATCTACGACTTTGTTCAATTTTGGGGTAAGTTTCGGAACTGATAACGTGATAAGGAGTGGAGATAGCAAAAAGGGATTAACTGACAAGTTGTAGCAAATTTGTTCCTTGACAACTTTGTAATTGATCACTTTTTTATATCTCTAATCTTTATCAAGTTATCAGTAAAATCCCAAACACCACAATTTTTGGCGTACGGTTCATGATTTCACTGATAACTTGATAAGGAGTGGAGATACAAGATTGTGGTCAACTACAAAGTTATAGAGGAGACAATTTCCTATTGATTCCTTTTTTATTTGCAAATTTTGAACAATTATTGATTTTTTAGAATTTTTTGAAAATTTTGAAATTAAAAAAAAAAAACTTTTCCGTCAAAAATTATGAAGCTTACAACTTTGGTGATAACTTGATAAGGAGTAGAGATGGCAAAAAGTGATCAACTACAAAGTTGTAGAGGAGACAATTTCCTATCGATTGGTTTTTTTACTTGCTAATTTCAAGTAGATATTGATTTTTTAGGATTTTTTTTAAAGATCAGTGTTCATTTTTTCAGGTCCCCAGCTGTAATTCCTGTAAATTTTTCTTCCGTCGAGCCCTGAGATCTTCTCGTCAAAAATATTGTAGAAGTGATAAATCATGCTTATCAGCACCTCAAAAAGATCTTTCGTGCCGATTCTGCCGCTTCCAACAGTGCTTGAAAGCCGGAATGACCGCGAATCTCTCTCTAGAGCTCAAAACGGCCAGTGATCCCTTATCAGTTGCTATCAGGGAGTTATCAGCGCTAGACACTCGAAGATCTCAACTATCAATCAGTTATCATATCACTGATAACCCATCAATTGAGCAAGTTATCACTGGATCTATGAATTTCCAATTGAAACCTGACAACCTACAGTATACCGTGGAAGACTGGGGGTTTATGGAGGCCATGTCAACTATTGATTTTTTCAAAAACTTGGATTTTATCAAAAGCTTATCAACAACTGATAAGATAACACTGATAAGCGAGATAAACTACAAAACAGTGATTTTACGACTTGCAATGTTATCAATTGGGAAAAATCTGGAATTTTTAGCTTTTCCAGATGGAATCGATATTTTACCTCTGGAAATTCTGGAAAATTCGAATTTTCCGAGAAATTTAAAAATCAGATATAGATCCAAATTGATCGGAAAATTGATTGATTTAAAAATCACCAAAGAAGAGTTCCTTCTTATCACAATCATTTTTATCAGTAATCCAGGTCTGACAAGCTATCTTATCACCTTATCACCACTTTTCAGCCATCTCTAACTTATCCAATCACGCTATCAATATCTTATCAGCTTATCAGAAAATATACTCCAATCATCTTTTCCAGTATTGTCTTATCAATTACCGGAATTCGGGACCTGGGAGATTTTCCGATTTGTTATCAATTTTTAACGTTATCAATGGGAATGTGGAAGATTGCAGAGCGATTTTTATATTTTCAAGCCTTCAGGAGGTCATAAGGGGTCCCAAGGATTCAGAAGAGCCAGGGGAGCTGAAAATTCTGATAGCTGATTTTATGAAATATTTGTGTCAATAAATTATTGATTTTTTATATTTTTAAAAATTTTTTAAAACATGTTTTAAAATTAAGAAAAAAAGGTTTTTTTAATTTTCAATTTTTTAAACATTTTTTGGAAATTTTTATATTTTTTTAATTATTATTTTACGAATTTTTATATTTTTTTAAAATCAGGAAAAAAATTCAATTTATTTTTTAAATCAAAAAAAAATTTTTTTTT
>LR539966.1:22037-34795 GCA_900536315.3 Caenorhabditis becei | reverse complement strand
CGCCGAAATCATGCTGAGTTGCCGTTTCTCGGCGATTCACCTGATGGGTCTCGCCACGAAAATGGTTTTTGGCTGAAATACAGCTTTTGGACAAGGTTTTGGCACTTTTTCTTATGAAAACAGGTAAGAAAACATGAATTCGGTGATTTTAAGCCAAATTCCAGCATTTCCCACCAATTTTTAGTGAAAAATCACAGATTTTGGCGTTTTTTGCGTTTTTCCACTAAAAATTGATGAAAACTGCTGGAACTTGGCTGAAAATGACTGAATTTGTGTTTTCTTACCTATTTTTCTCATAAAAATGTCGAAAACTGGTCTAGAAGCCTGGAATCATTTTTGTGGCGAGACCCAACAGGACCTTTTTTCCAGAACATTCCAAAAAATGCTCTCCACCTGTGCAATCTGCTCCAAACCAACAGTTGATTTCAATTCAGGCGTAAGTCCCCTTATCACCAATCCCTTATCACCAAACCCTTATCAGGTAATCTGTTGCAATGCCTGCAAGCTGTTCTATCGTCGAGCCCGTATCACTAATCGAGAAATGATATGTGATAACAAAGAGAACTGTTTCTCGGGTCCAAAAATCAATACTTCGTGTCGTCTCTGTCGGTTCCAACAATGCCTGCAATCCGGCATGAACCCATCCTTATCAGTAGAAGATTATCGGCTCTCCAGGAAATGGGATTCCTTATCACCAGTTATCATTCAGTTATCACAATGGGATAAGAGAAGATCAGAGTTAGCTGATAAGTTTCATATCACTGATAACCTGGGATTTGATCAATTCTTCAAAGAACCGCTTAAATTCAAAGAGAGGCCTGTTAACATTAGGTATACCGCTTACGACTGGGGCTCATTGGAGCAACTGATAACTATCGATTTTTTGCGGAAATTCGAATTTACCAATCAGCTTGGTGATAGTGATAAGAAGATTTTTATCAAGGACGCTTTCCATAAATTTTCCATTCTTCGGGTAGCAATGTCTTGTTTCGAGAAAGGCCTGGAATACTTGACATTTCCCAATGGAGTCGGTATTTTTCCGATTGGAGTTCGAGAATGTTCGGCGTTTTCTGATAAGTTATTGATTGATATGCAGAGTCGGCTGATTGCGAAATTGATAGAGTTGAGGATTACGAAAGAGGAATTCTTATTGGTCAATGCAGTTTTTATTTGTAATTCAGGTATAAGAATTTTTTCACATTTTTTCAAAAAATCCTAAAAAATCTGATTTTGTTCAAAATTTGCAAGTAAAAAAACCAATCGATAGGAAATTATCTCCTCTACAATTTCTCAGTTGATCACTTTTTTTTATTTTTATTCCTTATCAAGTTATCACTAAAATGCCAAACCGCGAGTCAAAAACTGTGTTGTTTGGGATTTTGATGATAACTTGATAAGGAGTAGAGATAGAAAGTTGTGATCAATTGAAAAGTCGTAGAGGAGACAATTTCCTACCGATTTGTTTTTTTTACTTGCGAATTTCGAGTAAATATTGATTTTTTTTTGGATTTTTTGAAAAAAAGAAAAAAAAATCGAGTTTTTGATCTTACTGTTCGGTTTCTCACTGATAACTTGATAAAAAGCAGAGATAAAAACTTGTGATCAACTGCAAAGTTGTAGAGGAGATAATTTTTCATCAATTGGTTTTTTTACTTGCACAATTTAAGCAAAAACCGATTTTTTAGGATTTTTTTGAAAAAAAAAGAAAAAAAAATCAAGTTTTTGATCTTATTACTCGGATTTTTAGTGATAACTTGATAAGGAGTAGAGATAGCAAAAAGTTATCAACTACAAAGTTGTAGAGGAGATAATTTCCTATCGATTGGTTGTTCTACTTGCAAATTTTAAACCAAAACTGATTTTTTAAAGGATTTTTTAAAGAATTTTAATTTTTGAAAATTTATTTTTTCAGCCATTCCCGGTCTTTCCGACACCGCCAGAAGTATCATCACCCCGGCCCAAAAAAGGTTCACAGACAATCTTTTCCAATACTGTCTTATCACTTATCAATCCTCCGGACCATCCAGATTTTCTGATCTCTTATCACTATTCCACGTTATCATTGCAAATATGGAGGATCGAAAGACGTTTTTTATTCTGATGAGCTTGTATGGACCGTTTCCAGAGAAGAAGTATTTGATAGAGGATTCGGCAAGATTTTTGACGGATTCTAGTGATAATCAGTGATAAAAATTATCAGTTGTGAATTCAATAAAGTCTGATATGAACTTTTCCAAAAAGTGGTCGAGATCTCGTTGTGCTCTTTGCTCCAGACATCATATTTCTTCGTGCTCTGATCCTTATCACCTTTTCTTATCAGTAATCCAATTTTCCAAGTAATTCCATCCCGCCCGCGACTAATCCCACTTCACCTGCCATTTCGGAGCATTTGGAGCATGTCTAGTGTGAGCTCCGAGTTGGTTTGTGTGGTTTGTCAACAGAAGACGTCGCTTTTTAATTATGGGGTGAGTTTTAGAAAAAACTGAGAATTTCAGGATGAATTTCAAAAAAAATGGGAAAAAAAAAGAAAAAAAAAATTTTTTTCAAAATTTCAAAACTTTCAAAAAATCCAAAAAAATCAGTTTTTGTTCTAATTTTGCAAGTAAAAAAACCAATCGATAGGAAATTATCTCCTCTACAACTTTGCTGTTGATCACTTTTTGCTATCTCTACTCCTTATCAAGTTATCAGCAAAAATCCGAGCAGTAATATCACAAACTCGATTTTTTTTTCAAATTTTTCAAAAAATCCTAAAAAATCAGTTTTTGCTCAAAATATGCAAGTAAAAAACCAATCGATAGAAAATTATCTCCTCTACAACTTTGCAGTTGATAACTTTTTGCTATCTTCATTCCTTATCAAGTTATCAGCAAAAATCCCAGCAGTAATATCACAAACTCGATTTTTTTCAATTTTTTTCAAAAAATCCTAAAGAATCAGTTTTTGCTTAAAACTTGCAAGTAAAAAAACCAATCGATAGGAAATTGTCTCCTCTACAACTTTGCAATTGATCACTTTTTGTTATTTTCACTCCTTATCAAGTTATCAGTAAAATCCTGAACTTGACGACAAAAAATTGTGGTGTCTGGGTTTTTAGTGATAACTTGATAAGGAGTGAAGATAGAAGGAAGTGATCAACTGGAAAGTTGTAGAGGAGATAATTTCCTATCGATTGGTTTTTTCACTTGCAAACTTTGAACAAAAGCTGATTTTTTAGGATTTTTTGAAAAAATTGAAAAATTAAAAAAAAACTTTTTTTTTCAAAATTTCCATTTTTCCAGGTTCCCAGCTGCAACGCCTGCATAACCTTCTTCCGTCGGGCCCTAACCTCCCCACGTAAAAAATACTGCAAAAATAATCAGTTGTGCTTATCAGGACCCAATCAGAACCCAAAATGCCGATTCTGCCGTTTCGAGCAGTGTCTCAAAGCCGGAATGGCCGCGAATCTCTCTCTAGAGCTTCGAGTCGCCAATGATCCCTTATCAGTGGCAATCAGGGAGTTATCAAAGCTTGATGATCATCGTGATGAGCTACTGTTCGGTTATCATATCAGTGATAACCTCAAATTCGGAAGTGCCACCGAGAAATCCATAAAATTTATAAAAAGACCCGCTAATCTGAAGTATACCTCGTTCGAATGGGGATTTCTGGAACAACTGACAACTATTGATTTTTTGAAAAAGTTGGATATCATGGAATCAATTGATAAGGGTCCACCAACTGATAAGCAAATCTTTATCATGAGCTCTTTCTTCAGTATGGGCTTCTTTCGGATTTCGATGATGTGTTATCAGAAGAAACTGGAAGTGACTTGTTTTCCAGATGGAACTGACCTATTTCCAGCGGGAATTGAACAGAATCCAAGGTATTCTGGAGCACTTTTGAATAAAATCAGATGTGAGCTGGTTGGGAGGCTCGCAGAGTTGAAGGTCACTAGAGATGAGTTCCTACTGCTCAGTTTGGTGTTTTTGTGTGATTTCGGTGAGTTTGGGGCTTATCAGTGATAAGGGGAGTCTTATCAGTGGCACCTTATCACTGACACACTATTTGTCAAGTCTTATCATTGATCTCCTTATCAGTCGCCCATTGCAAAGACCCCCAAAAACCAGTTGCTTTAGCGAAGGGTCTCTTACTGGGTGATCTTTATCAGTGAGCCATTATCAGTGATAGGGGTGTCTTATCATCTTATCAGTGGGTACTTATTATTGAACAACTATTAGTGAATTCTTATCACTGATCTCCTTATCAGTGACCCCCTTCCAGAGGTCCAAATGCCAGTGACAGGGGACCCCTTACCCTTTGCTAAGGATTTCTTATCACTGCTTTCTTATCAGTGATAAGGGCCCTGTATTATTTCATCAGCTCATCAGTGGCTCTTCATCACTGATCAGCTATCTGTGAATTCTTATCACTGATCTCCTTATCAATGGTCCATTACAAAGGACCCGATATCAGGGGTCTTGATCCTTTGCTCCTTTCTTTGGGAATCCTTATCAGTGAGCCATTATTAGTGATAAGCGTTTTTATAAGTTATATCAGTGGCTTCTTATCAATTACCCACTATCAGTCTGTTCTTATCACTGATCTTCTTATCAGTTGTTCAAAAAGGGAAAAAAGGACCTTCTTCAGGGATTCCGTTATCAGTGGGATCTTGGGTCACTTATCACTCCCTCCCTTATCAGTCCCTTTCTTATCACCACCTCCCCTTATCACTTCCAGGCCTTCCAAACCTCTCGGACTCTGCCCGAACCCACATCTCCAACTACCAGAAGCTCTACTCCTCCCATCTCCTCCAACACTGCCTTATCACCTACCCCAACCATGGACCCTCCAGATTCACTGATCTCTTATCACTATGCCATGTTATCAGTCGATCAATTCTCCAGATCTCCAGCATTGTCGCTTTATCAAATCTTCCTGGAAATCGCAACAAGTTGGATGACTATTTTGAGGACTTGTTGAACTTTTTGACTATTTGAATGATTGATAATTTGATAACAAATATTTATTTTTCTTATCAGTGATATAGTGATAAATTGATATAAACTTATTTATTTTGACTGATTTGATAATTTTCCCGCCGGAGACGCCAAGAAAAGTTGTAGAAGTTTGTGCTATGACTACAAATTTTCACAATTGATACGATTGAGCTTATCAGTGATAACTTTACTCAGTTTGATTTTATCACGAAACACAAATTTTTTAATTCATTAAGTACTTATCAATTATCAGTACAATAATTTCAGAATTTTTTTTTTAATTTCAAATAATTCAAAAAAATGGCTTTCATTTTTTTTTTATTTTTGAAAAATTGAAAAATTGAAAATTTCAAAATTCTTTGACTTATTTACAAATTTGAATTTTTAAAATTCACGATTTTAAAAAATTGAAATTTTCTTTGAAATTGAAAATTTTAATTTTTGAATTTTTTCAAAAATTTCCAGAAGGTTTTTCTTCTGGAATTTTCTCTATTTTTTGATTATTTTCTTTGGGAAAAAAATAATTTTTTGCGGTACGGCAATAATAGCAACAAATTTAAATTTTTTGAAAATCTCAAGAGAAATAATTTAAAAATCGCCGAAATTCCGGGAATAATTTTTTGAGAAAATTTGGGAGTTTTTGAAAACGTGATAATTAAAAATGAGAAAAAAACCAGATTTTCAAAAATTGTAATGTTTCAAATTTGTAAAAATCCTAAAACTTTTGAAATTTTTTCCAAATTTTTTTTTCAAATTTTCCAACAAAAAAAAGTTTTTTGTTTTTTTTTTCGTGGCGAGACCCGACTTATATTCCCGAAACATTCGCCCCATATTCATTAGTGCATGCGGACCCTAACCCCCCGCCGAAAAATCAATATTCCCCCCCCCTTGCCCTCCATCTCCATAATATTCCCTCCATTTCCCAATGCCTCCCTTCCCGAATTTCGGCGCTGCTGACACATGTCTTCTTATCGTTTCAATGAATGCTGTTTCCTTATCAATGAACCCTATTGGTACCTACAATGATAAAATCGACGCTGTTTTTTTTCGAATCTCTTGTATTTTGGCTTTCATCGCACCTACTGCGATATACTGCATTTTGTATAAATATCGGATAAAAAACGCGATTCCGAATGGATTTTGGTTCGAGTGGAGTCATTATGGAGCAGTTTTATCAGTGATAATGATACAGATTTTTTATATGGTTGGATTGTATTGGAGTTGGGTGAGTTATCGGAAAAAAAAGTTTTTTGTTTCGATTTTTTCAATACTTTTCATGAAATTCCAACCAAAAAAAAATTTTTACTTTTTCGAAATTATTTTGGCGAAATAAATATTTTATGCAATGTTTTTTTTCAATTCCACAAATTTTTGAAGATATCTTATAAAATTCCCCTGAAAATCGAGAAAATTGGAAGAAAAACGGGAAATTTTGACGAAAAATCGAAATTTGAAAGCTACCGTAATTTAAAGGCGCAGCACCGGAATTGTCGCTCGGGTCCCGCAACGAAAATGGTTTTGACGGCTTTTTGCTGGTTTTTGGCGCAAAAAAGCGCAATTTTTCGCGGAAAATGTGATAATTGAACGGGAAAAATTCAAATAAAAAAATATATTTCAAAAATTAAAAAAAATTGGAAAACATGTTTTATTTATTTTTTTTTCTAGAAAAATCAATACTCATTTTTTTCAGCTCCCTGCCCTACTTTTCTGCATTTTCCTCTCTCTTCTCCTCTCAATTTTCGCCTCGAACTTCTGCTCCTACCCATCCAAAAAATTCAAGCTAAAAATCGATAATCCCGCCTTAACAATGCTCCAGATTAAAATTTATATCGCCTACGCTATCACTTCTCTCCTTATCATCATTTTCTTTCCAATGGACGGTCCAACTTTTATTGCGAAAGATTCGGATGAAAAGTGTCAGAATCCATGGGTTTGCATGAAAAATATGAATTTTTTGGCGAGATTTGCACTAAAAAGTCAAATGTTTGTGATTGTTTCAATGAGTAACTCAGTGTTCCTAGACACTTTTCGAATTTGGAACGCCAAGAAATTGACAGTTGATGAGACTCCAGTGATAAGAAAACAGGCACTGATAAGGGATGGATGGAGTTGGGTGGAGGAGCCCGTGGAGCATGGAGCCGTTGAATTATAATTCCTAACATTTATTTGATTATTCTATCAATTTTTACCTTTTGGGAAATTATTAAATTATTTTTGCTGAATAAATTATTTTATGCAATTTGTTTGAATTTTACAAATTTTTGAAAGCTAAAATTGTATTCGTGAACATTAAATTCAAAAAAGAATAAGAAAAATACTCTGAAAATCGAGAAAATTGGAAGAAAAACGGGAAATTTCGACGAAAAATCGAAATTCGAAAGCTACCGTAATTTAAAGGCGCAGCATCGGAACTGTCGCTCGGGTCTCGCAACGAAAACAGTTTTTAACGGGTTTTGCTGGTTTTTCAACTCGATTCCCTCATTTTCATCGGTTTTTCAGCCGATTTTCACACTTTTTATGTAAAAAAAAAATACATTTTGCCGTTTCTTCTGAAAAATTTTTAAAAATGCGAGAAAATTTCGAAAATTTGAAATTTGAATGCGAACGGCTGTTTTGGGCAGCGATAATAATAAATTTCTTGTCATTTGACCAATGTCAGCATTTTTAGGCAGGAAAAAAGGGAATGTTGCATTTAATCTCATCAGAAATCTTATCAGCTTATCAGAATGATCGGGGCCAAGGTTAGGGCTATGTACCGCACAGCCGATGCAGTTATACTGGCCGGAACAGTCAGTTACCTCTCGGGTCCCTTGTCATGACTCCCTTATTCCTATTTTTCCTGCTCATCTTTACTTCTTCTGCCACACGCGTCTACCCGTGCAACCAAAACGCCGACTGCCATGAGACTGGAATATGTCAAAACAATGGATGGTGTAAACTTCCTCCGGGCACTGTCATCGACACTCTGACGGGTTACAGGCCGGGAGCTGAAACTGACAGACCACGAAGAATCAATGAAGAATGTGGTGAGGGTCGGGAATGTTATCGGAGTTATGTGTGCCGCAATGGAACTTGTCAATATCCGAATAAACGGAAACCGAAGAAAAACTTTTTTACATGGGTAAAACGTGTTTTTTCGAATATTTTTCAATAAAGATCTACTGAATTCCCGAAGTTTCCAGTCATTTTCCCTCACTGTTAACCACACCCTCAACTCTGAATATGTGTGGTATTGAATGATTTTGAATGAATATTTGGCAAATTCTAGACGTTTCCCTCAACATCTCACTGTTAACCATACCCTCAACTTTGCCGCCTGGCTCCCTCTTCGCCCGTTTCGCGCGCTCTCCTATACGCCCTCGCCGTGGCGCTGCGGCTGTGTCATTCTGGCCGAGTGGTCTAAGGCGCTGCGTTCAGGTCGCAGTCCTCTCCGGAGGGCGCAGGTTCGAATCCTGCAGATGACAAAACGTTTTTGCAGAATGAGTTTATTCCATGGAAAAGTACAAAATCAAGTTCTAATGAATTCCATCTCGATATGTCTGATCGGTCCATCATCAACCACCCATTTCCATCCTTTTCTTATCAATTTCTGCTTTCTTATCATTCCAGTCGGCTCGTAAACACTTTCAAATACCAATTCTCGGGTTTTGAAGACTTGAAGAGCTTCGTAAAATACTGTCAGAGACGTAACAGTAGATATGATGAATAGAACTCGGACGCAAATTTCCAAAGTGATGCACTTGTCGTTTTCCGTGCTGCACATCTCTCGATCGCTAAGTCCAGTGTCAAAACAGCAAAATGTGAACGTAAAAATTATGAATATCATCAAAAGTGAAAATTGCTCGATTGAGGAGCATTTTTGATACTTTTTGAAGTAGACGTTCGATTTTTTGAGCTCCCGAGAGTAGAGCAAGTTGCCGGCAAAAACTTGTGATATTGCGAGCAAAACGAGAAACACCGGGACTAGAAGTTCCTGAAAAAAAAGAAATCAATCGATAATTGAAACAAATCACAATTCTTACCCTTTCACTCATTCGCGTACTTGCCAACAAGCAAATTTTCATCAGAAAAATGCACAAAGCTGCTCCATAAAGGCTCCATTCAAAGAGAAGTCCGGTTTGGTGTTCGGGATGAACACTTTGAAGCTTATACATGGGAAATGGAATGCAAAGTAAGCAGAAAAAGGCAAGAAGCATGAAAAGGCCATGGAAATAGGTGACAAGGGTGTCTAAGAAGGGATAATTCAAAAAGAGTAAGATTAAGTTCATGAGAAATGTGCCGATAACCAGGAAAAATAGGCTGATTGGCATTTCTGGAGGGATCGGCTCAGGTTCGCTCATTTTTTGGGAGAGAATGACGGTGTGAACGATTCTGCCAGCTGTGGCTGACCCCGATTTTCCCAGAAGAACACGTCTTATTGACATTATTGATCTGAGTCGAGCCAACAGAAATTTCGCAATTTTTTATACAAAAACCGCCAAAAAACTGATTTTGTCAAATTTTTTTTTAATTTTACGAAAAAAAAAATTTAATTACCATTTTTTTCAAATTCTATGCGAGAATTGGATAAATTTCGCAATTTTCTACTGCAAAAATCCCCAAAAAACAAATTTCGTTGCGAGACCCGGACGACAATTTCGATGCTGCGCCTTTAAATTACGGTAGTTTTCAATTTTTGATTTTCCGCCGGAATTTTCGGTTTTTTCGGCGTTTTCTTCCAAATTTTAGAAGCAGCTATTTTTTTTGTTTTTCAATTTTTCAATTTTTCGTGATTTTTAATGTTAACTTTGCAAATCTATCAGTTAAAAACAAATTTATTAAAATAGAAAAAAAACATTTAAAAAAAAGTTTAAAATTTAAAATTAAAAAAATCAAAACAACTTAGGATTTTCAACAAAAGCATGTCTAATCGGACCATCATCAACCACCCATTTACATCCTTTTCTTATCAATATCTGATCTCTTTTCAGTCCAGTTGGCTCGTAAAAACTCTCAATTACTAATTCTCGGGCATTAAAGACTTGTAGAGCCTCGTAAATCATAGTTGAAGAGGCAAACGTCGTCACAATCACAGATAAGCGGAACATAAAAGTTATTGATGCTTGACATTCGTCCGGTTTCGATTTGCAGCATCCTTTCGGACCGAATTTTCCCAAATCCATGGCGTAAGTCGAGAAGGCAACGGTGAGAAAGTATAGGAAATGGAAGACAATTTCAATTTTTGAAATTTTTGAAGGTTTTCTGACGTAAATGTTTGGTCGGCTGTTATCCGTATAATATGCCAAATTTCCAGTAGAGATTTGTGATAAAATTGTGAGAATTATGCTGGTTAGGTAGATAAAAATCTGAAAAAAGTGTTTTTTTCAATTTTTCACCAAATTTTTACCTTTTTCTCAGTTTGTGTGTTCCAAAAAATGCAAATTCTCAGTAGAATCGAGCAAACCGCCAGTGCATAACTGTTCAATTCGAAAAGTGTTCCAGTTCGGTTTTTAGAAGCCAATTTTCGGAAAAAGCATAGAAAACATGGAGATGATATGAATAGGATCAAGAGAAAGTCTACGATAAATCTCCACAAAAATGGTTTCAAAGAATTGAAAAAAGGGTCATAAATATTACAATCTGATGAAATTACAACTATCAAGTCGAAAGGTAAATTGGGCACAGTTTTTCGCATTTCTGGTGTGAGGTGTAATAAAAAGGTGTATGTAGTGAGTGGGCAGACGGCGGAAAGGTCAACATATCGATTGGTGACAGAGGTCTGACCAGGCAAAAACGTTCTGTCATCCGCAGGATTCGAACCTGCGCCCTCCGGAGAGGACTGCGACCTGAACGCAGCGCCTTAGACCACTCGGCCAGAATGACACAGACGCAGCGCCACGGCGAGGGCGTATAGGAGAGCGCGCGAAACGGGCGAAGAGGGAGCCAGGCGGCAAAGTTGAGGGTGTGGTTAACAGTGAGTTATTAAGAGGAAATGTTTAGAATTTTCCAAATATTCATTCAAAACATTCAAGACAACGTATGTTCATCCATTTCGGTCTTCTGAATCCATCCAACATGACAGAATCCATTGCGGCACGATCCCGGGAAGTCGCAGTCGGCATTTCGGTTGCAAGGGTAACGAGGTGGCCACGTGGCAGAAGAAATGACGATTAGAACGAAAAATATGAATAAAAGGTTCATGATCACCATGAAAGTTATGATTTTCGGCGTTATTTATAGAATTCATCGAGTCCACTGGTTTTGGGAGGTAGGGCTCGTAAACCATGGTTTTACGAGGCCTACCCCGTCGAATCGAAAACTGCATAAATACCCCATTCGGTCAATCAGTCTGATAAGGTGATAACCATGAAAATCGTCCTCCTCCTCTCGCTTCTCTTCATCGGAACGCTTTCGTTAATCGGTGTATGGCCCGAATGCAAGACTTCCAATAACTGTCCATCGAATCAAGAATGCAGGGAGGGATTGTGCATGTTGCCGGAACCACATCACTTTCGGAGAGCCTTCCAGAAGGACATTGAAGTATGCCGTCGCGATTCGGATTGTGGACAGGATGGAGTTTGCTGGAATGGACTCTGTGCGAATATGGAAGGAAGCCCCAAGTGAAATACTATAAATACTTGTCGCTGACAACGTTTTGAATGAATATTTGGCAAATTCTAGACTTTTCCCTCACTGTTAACCATACCCTCAACTTTGCCGCATGGCTCCCTCTTCGCCCGTTTCGCGCGCTCTCCTATACGCCCTCGCCGTGGCGCTGTGGCTGTGTCATTCTGGCCGAGTGGTCTAAGGCGCTGCGTTCAGGTCGCAGTCCTCTCCGGAGGGCGCAGGTTCGAATCCTGCGGATGACAAAATGTTTTTGCAATGATAGGGGAACAAGTTTATGTCATCAAAATTAGGTTAATCAAATATTCAAATGAATTCCATTCGATCCATCTCGATATGTCTGATCGGTCCATCATCAACCACCCATTCCTTGTCTTTCTTTATCAGTCTCTGCTTCCTTATCAGTCCAGTCTCCTCGGATACACTCTCCAGCACAAGTTCCCCGGCTCCGAGAGCTTGCCAAGTGTTATAATTGAGAAGGATCGATATACAATTGACCAGCATACAGTGCAAACGAATCACATTTTGGGCTCGGAAATCAGGACACATCTCCAGATTTTCGGCGGATTCTGGAGCACATTTGAAGTTGAAATGATAGGTTCCCATTGGAAAAAAGTAGATGAGAAGGGTGTTTAGGAGGAATGGAATGGTTAGGAATAGGAATTGGGGAAGGGAGAATTTGGAGAGTCGCTTGAATTTTATGTTGGTTTTCTTGGATTGAAGGTAGTTGATGTTGACGGCGAAAATTGGGAAAGACCATGTGGAGAGAAGGATTGGAGGGAACAGGTAGAGCTGGAACAATGGGAGAATAGAATTTTTGAAAAAAATTTGAAAAAAATTTTGATTTTTTCCGGATTTTTTGGAAAATTGGGAAATTTTGGAACTGTTCAGAAAATTTGAAAAAATTGGAAAAAAAATTTTTAATGTTTTTCAGAATTTTGATTTTTTACAGATTTGTTTTTTTTTCTAGAAAATTCGAAAACATTATTTTTCAATTTATTTTTCAAATTTTTGATTTTTCTTCAAGATTTCTAGAAATTTCTGAAATTTTTAGGAAATTTGAGAAAAATTTGAAAAATTGGATTTTTCTGAAATTTTTTTGAGAAATTTCATGAAAATTTAGTGGCAATCATTTTTTTTTCGAATTTTTCAAATTTTTTTTCAATTTTTTTTTAA
>LR539966.1:0-21739 GCA_900536315.3 Caenorhabditis becei | reverse complement strand
TTTTCCAATTTTTGGAAAAATCTAAATAAAATTAAAATAATTTTTGAAAAAATTTAGAGATTTTTAGGAAATTAAAAAATTTAAAATCATAAAAAAATTTTTTCAAAAAATCATACAATAAAAAAATCAATTTTTTTAATTTAGGGAATTAAAAACATTTAAAATTTCTAAAACGAACCGATTCAAACATAACACATGCCAATGTACTCCACAAAAACACGAAAACCATGACGCTAGCTCCAACATGACTCCAAATAAATCTCCACGCTTCCTGATTCTCCGGCCGTAATTTCCACGAAATGTTGCAAATAATCAGAGGAATTGAGAACAAGACGATGATAAGAATGAAGGTGGGCCCAGTTTGGACCTCTTCAGAGTACATGTGCCATGAGAGGATTCCGATGATGTAGGATGATATGGTTGATAAGAATATCAGTAGATCTGGGGAGGAATCGGATATCATTGTGTTGAATGAGAAGGTTGTGCGGGGGAAGAGTGCGTTGTTGCGATGTGCATTGATTTTTTCGGTGGGTGACCCCTCGGGGGGCCACAGGGGGCCACCGGGGGTCCTAGAGAACAGGTGGTGCACAGATGACGTAGGGAGTGCCCGGTCGATTATTTTTGTTGTTTTGTGTTGAGAAAAAGCAAAAAAAAGCAGAAAAGAACAGAAAAGAATCAAAAATGACGAAAAATGACAAAAAATGACACATTTTTCCATATTTTTTTTCCATATTTCATGAACCAATGATTTTTCCCTCTAGAGCTCTGGAAATTCAAGTTTTTCACGTTATTTGGTGAGTTTTGACACCCATCATGACCTATTTTCTTTCATTTTGAAAATTGAGCTACGTGGGACCCCTATGTTAGGGTCCTGATTACGTGAAAATCAAATTTGAGCAAAGTAGGTCATGATGGGTGTCAAAACTTTCAGAACAACGTGTCAAATCTGAATTTCCACACGGCTGGCGCTAAAACTCGGAAATTTCCAGAATCCCATTCAAAATTCTTGAAAAACACCTGGAAAATGACAGGATTTTCGGGAAAATGAGATTTTCAGCTGTTCTCTTTATTAAATTGGCTTTCCGGCTGTTATTTGGAGAGTTTTGACACCAAACATGACCCATTTTCTCTCATTTTGAAAATTGAGCCACGTGGGACCCCTATGTTAGGGTCCTAATCACGTGAAAATCAAATTGAATGAAAATGGGTCATTTGGGGTGTCAAAATGTTCAGAATCAAGTAAAAAAGATGAATCGCACGGTTTCAGAGCTTCAAAACTCAAATATCCCGAGTTAGCGCTGGAAAATCCCCCAAAATACCGATTATTTCATAAATTTTCAAATCAGGTCATATTGGGTGTCAAAATTTTTGAAAAAACGAGTAGAATTCAATTTTCGCAAGCTCCATGGCTGAAAATCGCCCAAAATTGAAAATTGGAAAAAAAAATTTTTCGTAAAAAAAATATACATCGATTTATTCATATTTTTAGACCAAAATATGTAAAATTATAATAAAAATGAGATAAATTATTTCCGATGTTTTCTCGACTTCTGAACAGCCTTCTGAACTACCTTCTGCTCCTTCTTCTCGTCGATTCTCTTCCAACTCCACCATCCATCCCTTCTGAACCTCTCCTCCTTCACTCCATCCTCAATAATCATCTCCTGAGCCGTAAATGTTCTCCAAACATTATAACCCATAACAAGTCCTCGAGAACCGATGAAAGTCACCAAATCATCCGCATTTTTGCAGAATTTGCTGCCAGATTGACAGAAAAACACTTGATCCTCAGGAAAATTGGCTCTCGAGACGATGAAAAAAAGGGAAATAATTGTGAACACGGTAGTGTAGTTGAAATAGTACATTTGTGGCATTTTGTCGAAAAATGTTCGTTTCAACTCGAAAATGTTGTTTCCTTGGAAGATTAGGGCGATTGGGATGTACATGACGAAGAGAAGAACTTTGAACAACAGGTTCTGGAAGAAACAGACTTGATTTTCAGATTCTGCTCTTTATTTGGAGAATTTTGACACCTAACATGACCAAATTTGGAAACTTTTGAAAAAATCTGTTTTTTGGAGCATTTTTTGAGCATTCTGGAGCTCTAACTCGGAAACTTGGAGTTTCGAAGCTCTGGAACTATGGAATTCAAATTTTTCACGTGATTCTGGAAATTTAGACACCCAACATGACCACTTTTCGTCAATTTCAGTTTATAGAGGTCCAACGTGGCTCAATAGGGGTCCCACGTGACCCAATTTTCAAAATGAGCAGAAATGGGTCATGTCGGGTGTCAAAACTTTCAGAATAAGTTCCAGAAAACCGATGTGATAGGGAGAACAGCTGAAAACCTGATTTTCCCGAAAATACTGAACATTTTCAGGTGTTTTCAAGGAGTGTTGGATGAATTTCTGGGAATTTCAGATTTTTAGCGTCAGCCATGTGGAAATTCAAATATTACACGTTATTCTGAAAGTTTTAACACCCCCCATGACCCATTTTCATTCAATTTGATTTTCACGTGATTAGGACCCTAACATAGGGGTCCCACGTAACTCAATTTTCAAAATTAGAGGAAATGGGTCATGTTGGATGTCAAAACTCTCCAAATAACTTCAAAAATCCAAATTTCGACCTCAAAAACTCACAGATTCAACCTCCATGTACATAGCAATAGCGACCATCACCAACGGCAAAGGGGCGGTGATCAAGCCGATGAAATGGGTGTAAGGGGAGCCATAGAGGGTTGCGAAATAACAGAACACTCCGAAAAGAAAGATTTCAGCCAAATACAGGTCAATTGAGGGAGCATCGGGAAAAATGATTTCCATGATGAAGTTGGCACTGTTAAAAGCCACAATTCCAATGATAAACGAGCGGTAGCGCTCAGCTCGGTCCATTTTTGGCACAACTGAATGAGAATAAGCAGGAGAGGGTTGTTATGGCAGAAAAGGGGGCGGAGCCTAATTCGTAAAGGCCGTGCCAAATTACGGGGTGGATCTAGCGGGCGACAGGTGTTTCGTGGCCTTCTCTTGGAAATGGCTAAATTTATGGGTTGGAGAGGTAATCGGGGGATTTTATGGCTATTTGGGATGAAGATTTTGAAAAAAATGGGGAAAATGAGTGGAAATGTTGAAATTGGGACAACGGGGACCCAATTTTTGGAAGGATCACTGGGAAACTGTGAAAATCTTGTTTTTCAGGTTATTCTGAAAGTTTTGACACCCATCATGACCCATTTTTCTTCAAAGTTTGATTTTGTGACGTGGGACCCTAGAGTTAAGGGGTCCTTATCACGTGAAAATCAAATTTGAGCGGAGTGGGACATGAGGGGTGTCAAAACTCTCTAAATAACAGCGGGAAAGCTAATTCGATAAAGAGAGCAGCTGAAAATCTCTTTTTCCCGAAAATTCTATGAATTTCCAGGTGTTTTTCAAGACTTTCGGCTAGGTTTTCCAGAATTTCAAAGTTTTAGCCCCTGCCATGTGAAAATTCAGATTTTTCAAGTTATTCTGAGAGTTTTGACACCCCACATGACCTATTTTTATTGAATTCGATTTTCACGTGATTGGGACCCTAAAGTTAGGGTCCCACGTAACTCAATTTTCAAAATAAAGGGAAATGGGTCATGTTAGGTGTCAAAACTCTCTAAATAACAACCTGAAAACTAATTCGATAGTGAGAACAGCTGAAAATTTCGTTTTCCCGAAAATTCTGTAAATTTTCAGGTTTTTTCCAAGATTTTTGGGTAGGTTTTTTAGAATTTCAAAGTTTCAGCGTCTGCCATGTAGAAATTCAGATATTCCACGTTATTCTGATAGTTTTGACACCCCACATGACCCATTGTCATTCAATTTTATTTTCACGTGATTAGGACCCTAAAGTTAGGGTCCCACGTGACTCAAATCTCAAAATAAAGGGAAATGTGTCGTGTTTGGTGTCAAAACTCTCAGAACAACGAGCTCAACCTATTTCTGTCAAAATCCCAACCCAAAAATCCCTGTGCACCGAGTTGGCCCCCGGGTCCATTGAAAACTGGTCAAGCTTGAAAAAAGAAGAGAAAAGACGTCGAATTAGTAGTAAAAAAGAGAGCCCCTGGGGGCAGGAAATGATGCTATGAGCTCTCTGCTGACCACTTGCTCTCCATCCCTTCGTCTCTTCTCTCTTCCCCTTTTCTTCACTTTTTCCCCATTCTTCACGTCAAAATGCCTCTAAAATGTCCGGATTTCGAGTCGGTCCGCACATTTTTAGCCGTTTTTTCGGGAATTTGCGTTTGTGGATTCATTCTTGAATTGGCGCTTCCTGAGATTAATCAGTGGTATTTGGCACTTCTGAATGCGATTATTTTTATAATTGTTGCTTCTGTGGCGAGTTATTTGATAAAAGATGTCGATTTGTGGTTTTGGATGAATCTAGCAGCGGCTTTGCCGATTTTTTGGATTCTCGGTGGAGTGATGGTTGGGATTGAGTCGGTGAGTCATTTCGTTGTGAAATTTGAGGTTTTCAGGGTTTTTGAAGAGTTTTGACACCCATAATGACCTATTTTCGTGAATTTTTGATTTTCACGTGGGACCCCCAACGCTAGGTGTCCCACGTGAAAATCAAATTTTTGGAAAATAGGTCATGTTGGGTGTCAAAACTTTCGAAATTGTGTAACAAAATTGATTTTCATAATGGCTAATGTCAAAATACAATAGTTTTCAAAAAACTGAAAATTTTGAGAATTTTTTGAAAAATTTTCAGAATTATGAAAGTTTTCCAGCTGTAACATTATCAGAATTGTTATCAGCTTAAAGGAATGCTCCACCCTCGAAAATCCTGAATAAATTTTGAATTTCTTGTGCTTCGCGGCGTTTTTGCTAAACACAGCGACAACGGAATATCGGAGCATCGTACTAAAAGTTTTTTGTTTTGATTTTTCGCATTTCCGTGTTTTCTGACAAATTTTGTTATAATTTGATGATAATTAGTGTTTTTTCCCTTGAACTTCACAGAAAAAATTGAAAAACTGAATATTTCGGTAATTTTCCGAGAAAAAAAAGGGAAAAAACAACAATTTTTCCCGGGATTACGGTACACATGTCGTGAAGTTCAGCGCAACTACGTACGCGGTGTTTACACATTGGTACGTACCAAAAAAGCCCGCGCGGTTCAAATTCGAATTCTGTTCGCACCAAAAGCTGATTTTTGCCGGAAATAATGCGTTTTTCGCAAAACTAACTATGAACGGTGAATAAATAAACAGAAACAGAGCATTTTATGTGAAAATCACCCAAAATTTGGAATAGGGTGGAGCATTCCTTTAAATCTTGAAAACTTTTGACACCCAGAATGACCTATATCCGTGAATTTTTGATTTTCACGTGGGACCCCTAACGCTAGGGGTCCCACGTGAAAATGAAATTTTGAGAAAATGTGTCGTGATGGGTGTCAAAACTTTTCAAATTGCAAGCTGAATATGATTTTCATAATGCCTACTGTCAAAAATTTCTAGTTTTCCGAAATGGAAGGACATTTTGCATTTTTTTCAAGTTTTCTCAAGTTTTAGCAAAAAATCCCGTTTCAATAGCCTTCCCAGTATGAAAATCAAATTCTCCTCGTTATTTGGAAAGTTTTGACACCCAGAATGACCTATTTCCTTGATTTTTCAATTTTCACGTGGGACCCCCCTATCGCTAGGGGTCCCACGTGAAATCCAAATTTTGGGAAAAGAGGTTGTGATGGGTGTCAAAATTTTTTTAATTGGAAGCTGAATATGATTTTCATAATGGCTACTGTCAAAAATCGCTATTTTTCCGGAATGAAAAAAAATAATGAAAACAAATTTCAACTTTTTCAAGTTTTCGAAAAATTAACTTTTTTCCAGTCTTCTCAATATAAAAATCAAATTCGCCTCGTTATTTGGAAAGTTTTGACACCCAACATGACCCATTTTCGTGGATTTTCATTTTTTTCACCAAAATAGGTCATGTTGGGTGTCAAAATTCTCCAAATAACCCCCAGAATCCTTATTTTCAGAGCAATTACATCTACATCTTGATGGTCTTTATGTACCTGCCAGTATCCTTCATTTTCGCCGGCAACAACATGTTTTATGGCAAAACCAAAATGAGATTTGGAAAACTTCAAGATATCAGATATTATCACTGGATCCTTATCATTGTACTTGTCGTTGGAACCCAAGTAGCCCTATTCCTTCGCCATATGAACAACTTCTCGGCTTTCGTGATGTGTACCTCTCAAAGTGATAAGAAATGCAAATCACTTGGACAATTCTGCGGATTGATTGGATTTCATGGAACTATATTGATTTATAATGCGTGGAGAGCGATGACAGCGAAGGAAATGGTTGTGGAAGCGGTTGGAGAGAAGGATCAGAAGTTTGGAAGATCTGGGTGGAGGTGGCAGAAATTGGAGGAAGAACCGAGTGATTTGGGGGCAATTGAGAGGTTTTGAGATGGTTTTTTTCATTTTTAATGTGAAAATTTGGAAGTTGAAAAAAAATTTTTTTTCAATATTTTTCTGATTTTTTTTTCAAAAATAAATATTTTTCTCTGTTTTAGACTTCCAGAGTATCAAAAATAGGTTCAGCTATTTATTTCGAAAGTTTTGACACCCAACATGACCCATTTTCCTTCATTTTGAGATTTGAGCCACGTGGGACCCTAACTTTAGGGTCCTAACCACGTGAAAATCAAATTGAATGCGAATGGGTCATGATGGGTGTCAAAACTTTCAGAATAACGTGTTGAGTCCGAATTTCCACCTGGCAGACGCTAAAAATCAGAGATTTCCGGAATCCTACCCAAAACTCATGGAAAACACCTGAAAATTTATAGATTTTTGCGGAAATTAGATTTTCAGCTGTTCTCCTTGTCAAATTGGCTTTCCGGATGTTATTTGGAGAGCTTTAACACCCAACACACCCTATTTCCCTTCAATTTGAGATTTGAGCCACGTGGGATCCTAACTTTAGGGTCCTAACCACGTGAAAATCAAATTGAATGAAAATGGGTCATGATGGGTATCAAAATTTTCAATATAACGTGTTGAATCCGAAATTCCACACGGCAGACGCTGAAACTCAGAGATTTCCAGAATCCTACCCAAAACTCATGGAAAACACCTGAAAATTTGAAGATTTTGGGGAAAATGCAATTTTCAACTGTTCTCCTTGTCAAATTAGCTTTCCGGTTATTATTTGGAGAGTTTTGACACCCATCATGACCCATTTCTCTTCAATTTTATGTTTGAGCCACGTGGGACCCCTATGTTGGGGTCCTGATCACGTGAAAACAAAAACTGACGGAAGGGGGTCATGTTGGGTGTCAAAATGCTCAGAATCACGTGCTGATTCTGAATGTTACAATGGCGAGTCTTGAAGTTGAAAAAAAACCAAAAATTTATTGATTTCAAAAAATGTTCTAGAAAAATGTGTCAAAAAAGTAACAATCAAGAACTAACGGCTGGCAACTGTTGTTGTTCCACCCATTCCCATCCATCTCTCACAAATTTTCGCGGCGTTTCTCCGTGGGTCACTATGACAATTTCCGTGGCACAAGCACTTCTCCAGACATTGTAAAGGACGATTAAGACTTCGAAAGTGTAGATGAGGAAGGCTCGATCGAGTACTTTCTGATAGTTTCCATCCTGTTTGCAGTCCCCAGCCGAATTCACACAAAACACCGAAGACTCAAAGTTTTCCTTGGGAACACTATCCGTCAGCGTGGAAATTGTGTTCAGGTACATTGCGCAGTTGATAAGAATGATAAAGTAGGTCACGAAGGACTGCTTTGGCATGTTCACAAACTTTGGGCGGTTTTTATCAGTCGTAAATGGCGAAGGTCCTGTTGTCAGTCCAACTAAAATGGATACGGTGATGATAAGGAAGTAGAGGTAGACTTTCTGCAAGTAATGAACATCAGAATCGTTATCAGTAGCGTTTTTCAAGAGTTTTGACATCCATCATGATCCACTTTCTTTCATTTTGAAATTCGGGGTACGTGGGACCCTAACTTTAGGGTTCCGAACACGTGAAAACTGAAATGGCCATAAGGGGGTCATGTTGGGTGTCAAAACTCTGCAAATAACATGTGAAATCTGAATTTCGACATGGAGAACGCTAAAACTCATCATTTCCCAAAATCCTATCTAAATTTCATGGAAAACACCTGAAAATTTACAAGATCTTAAGAAACTGAGATTGTCAGCTTTTCTCATTATCAAATTGGCTTTCCGGCGGTCATTTGGAAAGTTTTGACACCCATCATGACCCATTTCCGCTTATTTTCAAAATTGAGCCACGTGGGACCCTAACTTTAGGGTCCTAACCACGTGAAAATCAAAATTGAACAAACTGGGTCATGATGGGTGTCAAAACTTTCCAAATAACCTGTAGATTTCAAATTTTCTTGACTCACCGACGAAATGCCAGCAAATATGCCAACGAGAATGAGAATCAATGGTATCGGCAACGAAATCCAGCCATAATAGTAGGTGTAGGGGTGCATGAAGAACAAAGTCGGGATATAAAAGAGCAGAAACACGGAAACACAAATCAGAATTCGATACCACTTGCAAACATCGGGAAATAGGGTTTCGATGAGAAATGAGTTGACTTGGAGCATGCTAAACCATGTCCAATACGCTCGAAACCACTCCATACCCGGCCAAAGTTTTTCTTTGATTAAAAACTCTTTTGTTTTAGAATACATTTCAATTATTGAATACATATTGAGGTAGTATGGGAGGGTAAGAATGTGTGTGCAAGGGTTAGAGAAGGTCGGAGGGAGAGACGCAGAGATGCAGAAAACGCATTGCGCGCACGTGACGTGTTTCCGCGCGGAAGATCTTGAGTTCAATGTTTGGACACCTAAAGGTGGGGATTTGATAAAATTCTGGAGCTGAAATCATTATTTTTGCATTCAGCATGTGATTCTGAGCGTTTTGACACCCATCATGACCCATTTCTGAGAATTTTCAATTTCATGTTTTTGGGACCCTAGATTTAGGGCCGTGAGATATGAAAATTCAGTTTTTGCACGATATTTGGAGAGTTTTGACACCCAACACGGCTCATGTTAGGTGTCAAAATGCTCAGGATTGAGTGCTGAATTCGAATTCCTACATGGCAGACGCTAAAACTCAACAATTAACAGAATCCTATCAAAAATTTATGGAAAACCGCTGAAAGTTTGCAGGTTTTTGGGAAAATGAGATTTTCAACTGTTCTCCTTGTCGAATTGGCTTTCCGGCTGGTATTCTGAAAGTTTTGACATCCATCATGACCCATTTCCTTTCAATTTGAGATTTGAGCCGCGTGGGACCCCTATGTTAGGGTCCTGATCACGTGAAAACTGAAATTGACGAAAGGAGGTCATGTTAGGTGTCAAAATGTTCAGAATCGCGTGCTGAATCTGAATTTCACAATGGCGAGTCGTGTCTTGAAAATAAATGGAAAATTGAAAATTTATTAATTTTCAAAAAAAAAAAATTTTGATAAACAACCGGTTATCACCTGTTGTTGTTCCACTTATCTCTCACGAATCTCAGTGACACTTCTCGACGGTCCACCGATGGCCCAACTAGGGTCCCACGGAGACCCAGAGAGAGAGCTGGAGACAGTGTGTACAGGTGAGAGAGTCCAGACACAATGCGTCATTTTTTGAATGTTGCGTGGCAGATCGATTGGTCCTTTCGGCCATTCGGACCCCCATTTGGTCCACCGTTGGTCCACCATGATGTTCCAAATGCTTCCCATTTTTTTCTGTCTTCTCTCCATGGCCCACGCCGCTTTTTTGAGCTGGAAACTATTTTTCATGAATTGGACCTTCTGGGCTGCTCCCTATTTCTATGCACATTTCCTATTATTCTTTGTCCCACATTTATTGAGTTTTTGGGTCAAACCTGTGAAACAAACTGCTGCGAAATTTGTTAGAGACTATGTTGGCATTGCTGTCGTTGATGGGACGATTATTTTGTGTCAAGTGATTTTTGGATTGTTGGAGTTGGAGGTGAGAGAGGGGGAAAATTAAAAAAAAAAATGAAAAAATTTTTTTTAATCAAAATTGAAAAAAATATGACAGAAAGTGTAGAATTTTTGCAAAATATTGAAAAAATTTGAAACAAAAAATATTTTTTAATTTTTTCGAATTTTTACGGATTTTTCAAATTAAAAAAAAATATAAATGTTTCGATGAAAATTTTGTGAGAAAAATGAAAAATTTAGATTTCGTTAAAAAGATGAAAAATGGAACAATTTCTTTAAAATTTTTTTAATTCTGGCACATTTAGAGAAATTTAAAAAAAAAGAGAAAAATAATTTTAAAAATTTGGAAAAATCTGAAAATTCACGAAAAATGAAAAAAAGCGATAAAATTTCAAAAATTAAAGAAAAAAATTGCTAAAAAAATTCAAAAATCCAAAGATAAATCGAAAAATAATTTTTTTGTCAATTAAAAAATCCTATTTTTTTCAATAAAAATATTCAAATTCTGACATTTTTTACAAAAAAAAATGAGAAAAACACCTGAAATTTTAGGAAATTTTGCAAAAAAAAAAGAAAAAAATTCAGAAAAATTTCAGGAAAGTTGGATAAATCAGTTAAAAAATTCCCAAAAATCAGAAACTTTCTGAAAAAAAGTAAAAAATTCCGAACAAATTAGAAAATTTAAATTTTGAAAAAAATTCAGAAAATATCAAGTTTTTGAAAAAATTGAGAAAAATTTTCAAATTAAAAAAAAAAATTTTGAAAATGAGAAAATTCAATTTTTTCCAATTTTCGTTCAAAAAAATAAAAAAAATAAAAATTTAAATTTAATTAAAAAAATCCCTGAAAAAATTCAAAATTAAAAAAAAAATCAAAAACACCATTTTTTCATTAAAAAAATTATAAAAATTCTAAAAAAAAAATCAATTATTTGTCGAAAATTTGACAGTTGTTTTCTTCAGTTTTTGCTTTTAAAAATTTTGAAAAATGCACAAATTTTGCAAAAATTTTTTTTTCGAAAATTTTGAAAATTTCAAAAAAGTCAATTTTTTTTCAAAAATACTCATTTTTCCAAACTCCATGTTCCAGCTCCCCCTGCTCGTGCTCCTGTACCCCCTGTCCATCCTCTCATACGCCTTCTCCCTCAACAACCTCCAAGTCCATCACAACCTCCACTTCACCTTTCCCCCAAACGAAAAAAAGCTCCCCTGCTCAACCAAACCCCTTCTTATCACTATCTACCTTATCACTGGAATATTCCTCACCTACTTCCGATCCCCCATTTTCTCCCATTTAATCATTGCTGATAACGATCGATTCTATATCACTGCTCTTATCATTTTTGAGATTCTTAACATTTCCATGATCCCTATCACTTACTATGCAATCTTGGCCTTATCAGTAGGGACTCTTTATTCTAGACCCGCTTATGATCCTGATATCAGGCCAGTTTTACACGTGAAAATGGGCAAAAAATGGGTGAGAGAGAATGAGATAAGAAATCGATATTATAAAAGTGCTCGTTGATTATTGATAAACTGATAAACTATAAAATTTGATTTTGATTACTGATAACTGATAAACTGATAAATTATTGATTTCTTTCATTTTTTGTATCGATTTTTTCAGATTTTGCAATGGTTTTCCAAGGAAACCTTCTGGAATTCTTCGAAAATCTCCCCCATCTTCCACGGGAAATGATCACAAAATTTATGGGAAACAGGGAGTTGTAAGTCGGAAAAAATATATGGAAAATTGGGAAAATCTGAAAATTCAAGAAAATTTGAAATTTTTTGTTTTTCCATCTTCAAAATAATTTTCAAATTTCTAAAAAATTAGAAAAAAATCAGAAAAATGAGAAAAAGAAATTCAGATTTTTTAGAATTTTCAAAAAAAAAATTTTCATGTTTTTTTTAAATAAAAAAAAATATTATTTATTTTTCTGATATTCAGAAAGTTTTTTTGAAATTCCAAAAAATTCTTAAAATTTCGAAAAAAAAATTTTCTGAAAATTTTTGAAAGTTTTCCCGTTTTTTTTCAATTTGTGATTTTTGTGGAAAATTAGAGAAAAATTTCCCAGAAATACTAGAAAATTCCAGAAAATTCCAAAAATCAAAAAAAAAAAAACAATAAAAAACAATTTTTTTTGGAAAATGTTCGAATGTTTTGAATTTTCTAAATTAGTCATTTTTAAGAGAAATTTCAAAAAAAAAATTCACAAAATGTTCAAAATTTCCAGAAAATCAAAAAAAATTAATTTTACAAAAATTTTATAAATTTTTTTTTGAAATTTTGAAAGTTTTTGAATAAAAATTTTTTTTCGATTTTTTTCCGAATACAGGTTTTTTTGAATGTTTTCGAATTTTTATCAATTTTTCCAAAAATTTCCAACTGATATCTTTCCAGAGTCACGGCTATCACCTTATCACCGATCTGGTCCTTCTCCGCCGCATCCCAGCCCCTCCAACACACCAGAATCGATCTTTTCTCAAAAAAAGATCAATCTGATATTGTTATCACCTTTGATAACAATTCCGAACTGAAAATTCAGTTCACAGGGGTCCCAAGTGATAAGAGATTTCTTATCAGTGATAAAATGATAATTATCAATGGGGTCGTTGAGGTTCCAGAAATTCTAGAAATCCATCAGCGACTGATAAGCAAATGTTCACTTTATTCACAAAGATTTGAAATTGATCGAGTAATTGAGTCGAAAATTCAAAAATCTGATCTTTTGAACCTTAACTCGGGATATGCTGATTTCGGTGATAACAGTTTTACTGATAAGGATTTCAATGAGATTTTTCATTCTTGGATGGCTGGAAAGCTTGATAAAGTGATGTATTGGAGGTTCAAGGTTGATAAGGATTTGAACATTGAGGAAGTGATAAGAGGACTGATAACCGAGAAATGGGACAAGGAGAAGAGAGATCGCAAGTTTATGTAAGTTTTTGAGAGGGATAGAGGAGGCTTGGGGCGTAGTGATCAACTACAAAGTTTATCAGCTTATCAAGAGCTTAATTTTTGTAATTGATTATTTTTTGATATCTCTTATCAGTAGCGAGATACAGTAACTTTTCTGAAGCTTGTTTTCCAGTTTTTGAAGTTTAGCTTAATTTTTAACCAAATGTATCTCGAGAACCTTGCAGAATGCCATGAAGTGATCAACTACAAAGTTTATCAACTTATTAAGAGCTTTATTTTTGTAATTAATCACTTTTTGCTATCTCTTATCAGTAGCGAGATACAGTAAATTTTCTGAAGCTTGTTTTCCAATTTTCAAGATTTGGCCCAATTTTCAATCTAATTTATCTCGAGAGCCTTACACCCTACTAACTTGTGATCAACTACAGATTTTATCAACTTATTAAGCTTATCAATTTTGTAGTTGATCACTTTTTGCTATCTCCTATCAGTAACGAGATATGGCGGGTTTCTCGAAGCCGTTTTTTCAATTTTTGAGATTTTGCCCAATTTTCAACCAATTGTATCTCGAGAACCTTGCACCCTACTAACTTGTGATCAACTGCAAACTTATCAAACTTATCAAGCTTATCAACTTTGTAGTTGATCACTTATCACCAAAGTGCTTCCCAGCCAAGTTATCACTTCCAGAACCAAACATTCCATTTCCAGCTACCCCAACCCCTCCTCAATCTACCAACCACCAATCGACATGGCCGATGGACACGATATCACTCGCTTATCAGTAAATGGAGTTATCATCCGTGCAACCATCCTTATCACCCAACAACATCTCCACTTTGCGGTTTGGGACGAGCCATTCAGATTCAGCTATGTGAAAAACAACTTGACCTACAAAGTCATTACTATCAGTAGATATGTGGAAGCTGAGAAACTGATAAGTGATAAGAAATTGGATCATTTAGAGAAGGATGTTAAAGATAATCTAGAATCTCTTCGGAACATTCTAGAAACTCCAAATCTGTCAATTGAGACCCTGGAGTATCAGGAGAGCATGAGACATAATCGATATCCTTATGATTCGGATTCTGATTGGGAATAGATCATTGATAAGCAAATAAACGTATTTATTGATTATCTTATCATTTCTTATCACTCTTTGCATCCTTCTTCCCGCTATACACCACAAATGCACATGTACACATTGAGATCAGAAGCACGAGTCCGACGATGGAGATTCCGAGGTAGAAGTCGTCGGCTATCAGTGAAGGGCTGAAATTTTACGTTTATCAACTTATCAGTGAACAGATAATATTATGCTGATAATTTTTCCAGTTGATCACTTTCCGATAGCTAGCAGGGTTCGAGAGTTCTAGGATGCTTAATGTTCAAGAGGTGATATCTTATCACTGATAAGAGTTACATAAAAGTTATCAATTGCAAAATTGATCAATTTGATAAGCTGATCAACTTTGTAGTTGATTACTTTGTGCTAGAGCCAAAGATTCTCGAGATACGGTGAGTTGAAAAAATTTCAAAGTTTCTTTTGGAAAATTGATTATATCTTATCACTGATAAGAGATACGGAAAATTTATCAACTACAAAATTTTTCAGCTTATCAAGATCATCAACTTTGTAATTGATTACTTTCCCGGATCTCTTATCACTGATAAGATATTCCAGGCTGAAAGTTGGCTTACTCTAAACTCAATTACCTCATCACTGATAAGAGCTATCAAAAAGTGATCAACTACAAAATTGACCGTCTTATCAATCTTTATCACCCCAATTACCTCTCCTTATAACCAATTCCCGAGAAATCGTCCAAAAACTCATTGATAAGCTCTCGACTCTGCAGGGCCTCTTCCAAGTCGGTTTTATCATTGGAAAAGTCCAATTTCAGCGCTGGAAAGTCCTTGAATAATGGCGCGAATTTTGAAATTTCCGAATTGTTCGAGTTATTGATTTTCTCAAAAATCACTCCGGAAAGGCTGGAACTATTGATCGGAGCTCCAGAAATATTGAGAGCCAGCTCGAAAATCTCAAAAACATCCATTGGATCCCGGGAACTTCGTATCTCTCCAGCTTCTTCGTTCAAACTGATAACATCGCTTATCAGTTGATCAATCAGTCTTATATTCTTATCAGTCCAGTTGGCATACACACTTCTTATCAGTTTATCAACATCCAGCGTCGTGTTCACAATCCCTTGAATCCTTTCTCGATGCTGCCAAACATCCGCAATATCCCTTATCACTCGAGTCCCAGCTGATAAGCCTAGAGCCACCTTATCAGCAATTTTCATCATCAAAATCTTCCTTTCCTCCGGTCCCTGATCCAACATCTTTATCACTGATTCCTTCCAAAGCTTATCAGTCCGACTGATAAGAGTTCCTGTTTTGTTGAGGAAAGTCTTAACGTTAAGAGCAGCGTTTGACTGGTTCTTGAAGGTTGATAAGGTATCAAAGAAAGTTTTGAATTCGCTGATAAGACTTTTATCAGTCTTGTTATCAGTGGTGATATTCTGGAAGCAGATGAGTCCACTGATAAGAGACGTGGAGTTGAGGATTCCGGGGATAATGTCAACGTTGGGTTTTTTTAGATAAGAGGTGGCTTCTGATAAGAGGGTGGTATTGATGCTCTCCATCTTATCAACAAATTTCCTTATCAGTGATAACTGATCTTGTGACAACTTCTGAGCCAGATTATATTGATTACCAACTTCATTTCGCCAATCCAAGGTGTCAGACCAATTTCCTTTGTTTGGGTGGACATTGGAATAAGTAAAACTGTAACTGATAACAGCTTCAAAGTTGCTATCACTCGTTATCACCGTTATCAATTCCTGGAACTTTCTCAATTCCTCCTTAAATTTTCCAAATCCCTTGTGAAATTCTTGAAACTCGTTTATCACTTCCTTATCGTTATTATTTATCACTTTCAGCCCATTCACACAATTTATCGACTCATTCATTTGTTCCTTCAGCTTATCAGTCGTTTGAAGCTCCAGAATCTTTCCGATTCGCTCCACATTTCTTATCACTTCCTGATCATCTCTTATCTTTGTCCAAATTGTCTCCACTGGCTTCAGAAGCTTCAGAAAGTTCTGAAGAGGTGATAAGGCGCTTATCAATTGGTTTGACATTCCAGATTTCTTGTAATCGATAAAGCTTCGAAGCCATTTATTGGTTTTTAGGTCCTTGAAGATGCCATCGATTGATTCCTTATTAGTGGCTTCTAGTGATAAGAGATGATAGGCGAGTTCTTGAAGATCTAATCCAATAGATCCATTGATTAAATGATTTCTCGTTATCAGTGAATTGGTCTTATCAATTTGTGATAAGAGTGGTTGAAAAAGGGCTTTGCTGAGTTTGTGCCGATCATAAGTAACAGCGTTTTCACAGAGCAAATCAAGAGATTTCAGGGTCTTATCATTGTTATCAGTGAGTGTTAAGAAATTTGAAATCAAGTTCGTATCACTGATGTCTTTGATAGTTGTAAAAACAGTACGAACACTAGGATAACTATTTGTTAAGGCTCTGAGCTCTCTTTCAGCGCCATAAGGGCTGACAGCAGAAGAGCTCTGCAGGATAGATTTCAAAATATCGATAGATTTCTTCATATTAACAGTGTTATCAATGAAAACTGGTAAGTATTTGATGAGCTCCCCTTGGAAGACATCTGAGGAACTTGTGAAATTCTCAAGATTCGGAAGATCCATTGCACTTTCCAGACGGGTCAAACCAACTTTTTCAAAAGTCTCAATGGTTTCTTTGATTTTACTGATATCCAAGTTCTTATCAACTTCTGTTCCACTGATAACAGTAATCACTTCACCAGTGACATTTGATAACTTTTTGGTATCCAAACTCAGCATTTCGGGGAGTACTGTAGCATTGGAAATCGATAGACGATCCGAGAGAATCGAATGGAATTGATCGGAACTTCTCATAAAAGTCCATTGGATTGATAGGCCAGTGATAAGACGTGATAAAGTTGATAAGGAAGTAGCGACTTGAGAGAGGTGGTTTTCTGGAAAAAATAAGGATTTTAGAGGAAATTCTTTGAAAAGTTGAAATTTTTTTGATTCGAAAAATTTTTTTTCAAATTTAGAAAATTTTCTGAAAATTGAAAAAATTTCAGAACATTCCAAGAAATTATCAAAAATTTGAAAAAACTTTGAAAATTAAAAAAAAAATAATTTTTTTTTCAAATTTTCAAAAAAAAATTTTTTTTTTGAATTTTTTGAGATTTTTAAAAAATTTTAAAGAATTTCAGGATATTTCATAGATTTTCTGAATTTCTGCAAAAATTTTCAGAATTAAAAAAAAATTTCAAAATTTTTTTCTTGATTTTTTCAAAAAATTTTAGAGAATTGAATTTTTTTTTTAATTTTTTAAAAATTCCAGAATATTTCATAGATTTTCTGACTTTTTGAGACTATTATTGACAATCAAAAAAGTTTGAAACATTTTGAAAAAAATTGAAAAAAATATTTTTTTTTTCAAAAAAAATTGTTTTCAAACTTTTCAACTTTTTCAAAAATTTCAAAAAATTCAGAAAAATTGTAAAATAAATTTTTTTTTCGAACTTTTAAAAATTTCAAAAAAATCCCCAAATTTTCTCACCATTTTTAGTCTTATTTCCTTTACAATCCGTCCTCGAAATTCCCAAAAATATCACGAATAACAGTAAAAAAATGTTTTTGAGCATTGAGAAACGATCTGGAAAAAATTGGAAAAAATCGATAATCCATGGAAAATTTTGAAAAACTTACTGTTATCAGAGGAAATTTGATAATGATAGGAATTCCCGGAAAGAACTGATTATGGTAAAAAACAATGTTTATTGATTAAAAAAACATTTTTTTGTGAAAGTTCACGTGAACGAAAAATTGAAAAAATTGGAGAACAAATTCAAAAAAAAATTCAAAAAATATATTAAAAAGAGCTATAATCAAATACAATTTAACAAAATTTCAAATTCTCAAATTCTCCAGCGACTTGATCTTTTTTGCTCGATCCTCTAGCAATTCCATTCTTCTCTTCTTATCAGTCTGATAACACTCTCTTTCCAACCAATCGTCATACGATCTCACACTGTCCGAAAACAGTTGAATTAAGAATTCCAGACAAAATGGACGAGTCCAGACACACAAGTGGAACTCATTTCCAACCAGATGAACAGATCCAATTTTCCCATTTTTGTTGTACATATCGTGGCCGGTGGCAAGATCCAGAGGCGGTGGATAGATTCCATTGATTTCTTTTAGTCTGGAAATAAATTTTTGTGTATGGCTGAAAGTGTAAGAAAAAAGTTTTCAGTTGAGCAAAATTGTTGAAAATTTTTTTGAAAGTGCGAAAAAAATCATTGAAAAATGCGATATTCTAGAAAAATCGAAAAATTTTGATTGGTGGAGATTCTTATCAGAAAACACCCTATATCTCATCACTGATCAGAGATAGCAAAAAAGTGTTAACTACGAAAATGAAGCTTTTGATGAACTGATAAACTTTGTAGTTGATGACTTTTTCCAATCTCTTATCAGTCTCAAGTTATCACTGATCAAAACTTGCCTCTTTCACTAAAATAAGCGTACAGGAAATCCGCGATATCTTATCACTGATAAGAGATAGCAAAAAAGTGTCAACTACAAAAATGAAGCTCTTGATAAGCTGATAAACTTTGTGGTTGATCACCAAGCCCAAAAACTCCACTTTACCTCTCAAAAACTCACATAAACTTCTGGTCTCTCTTCTCCGGATTCCATGCCTCCACCTCGACAATCTCCAGAATCTTTCCAATTTCAAAACCATCTTGAACATGAATCACCAAATGCCGAATGTTCTCATGTAATCCTTCTTTCCAATCAATCAATAATCGATTCAAGTCAGTTTCCGTAAAGTTGTGTGTTTTCAAAATCGCTTGACGCCATCCCAATTTCAACGGATCGATCGTCAGACCAGAATCATCGATTTCAAAGTTTTGGAGAAAAATTCGAAAATTTGAGAGAATGTGTTGCATGGCAGTAATGAATCTTTGATTTCGATCGATTCCCATTTGAAATACAGATATTGATTTGGTGTTTCTAAATAAAATTCCATTAAAAAAAAGTTTAAAAACCAGAAACTCACCTCGTCAACTCCAGCTCATCCGTACGTTTCAGTGGATCCGAATGGATTTTTATCACTATCCGCTTATCATGTCTCAAAATTTCAAGCTCAAAAATTGACTTGCTTATTTTCACATTCATTGTAAGAAATTCACGATAAAAATTTTTTGGTATCAATGAAATTCTCCATTTCTCGTGGAGGAAGCCGATTATCAGTCTGAAAAAAGTTTGATGATTTTTTTCGGCTTTTGAAAAAAATTTTCAGCAATTTTGACAAACAAAAAACTTGTTCTTTATACCTTTTTCTATTCAAAAAAATTTATTTCAAAATAAAAAAAGTTATCTTGAAGGTTTTCAATCAAGTCAAACTTTATTGGCATTTTTGGATTTTTAATTAAATTTCACCGATTTTTTTCGTGTCTTCAAAAAATTTTTCAGCAATTTTTGTCAACAGAAAACTTGTTCCTTATACATTTTCCTATTCAAAAAAATTTATTTCAAACTCACAAATCCATCGGCTGCAAATAAATCGAAATTTGCTTCAGAGCAACATGAGGAAGTTTCTCGAAAAATCGGACAAGGCCGAGTTGAACGGGGAACTTGGGGTGAGGAATACGGGGGGTCTTTTTTGAGAAAAAGGAAGCAAGGTAAGAGAAGAAAGTCATTTTCTACTGAAGGGAAATCTTGATGCACCAATGGACCAGCTGATCGTTTTTTCCCATTGCCACCTAATCCAATTGACACTTGACGTGATAATGACTCTGAAAATCTCAATAATCCCTGTTTGCCCAGCTGGTCCACAGTTGGTCCCCCCTTCCATCGTTGTCCCACCACACTCATTCCATTCCCCAAATGTCTTCTCTCCAACCAAACCTTGTCCGTTTCTTCGAGAACCTTCCATTGGTCCCTTTGACCCAAGTTATCAACCATTTTGAAAACTCTGATTTGTGAGTTTCTTATCAATTGCTTATCAGTTATCAATCGCTGTTTTCAGAATCAAGTTATCAGTCTTATCACCCAATTTCCATGAAGCTATCAGTCCTCGGAGAATCAGTGGATGTTCAGTTTTACAGTTGGACATTGTGAAATCAGAAATCAATATTGAAATTGTACCATTGGATGTTGAATTGATTAAAAAAGGAAAACTGAAAGAGAACATTGTTATCAGATATATCAATGCTGATAGTGATAAGGAATCAATTGATAATGATAAGATCATTTGGATCCATCGAAAAGACTGGAAAACCCAGGGAAATCGATTGATTCTGGAGATTTCTCAATCGATTTCTGATAAGTTTTCGATTGCATTCAGGTCTTCTGGAACGGAAGATTCTCTCTGGATGACTGGAGAAGACCTTCTGAAAGTTAACTGTACTCGGAAACATTTCGGAGCTAATCAGTTCACTGATAAGGATTTCAATGCGTTTTTGCACTCTTGGATGGCTGGAAATAATGATAAAATGCAGCATTACTCGTTTCAAGTTGATAAGGATTTGAAAATTGAGGAAGTGATAAGAGGACTGATAACAGAGAAATGGGATCCGAAGAAAAGGGACCAGAAGTTTATGTAAGTTTTTGAAAGGGATGGAGGGGTTTTGGGGCTAAGTGATTAACTACAAAGTTTATCAGCTTATTTAGAGCTTCATGTTTGTAGTTGAAAACTTTTTCCTATCTCTTATCAGTGATAAGATATTGCGGGTTTCCTGTGCGCTTACTTTAGGCAAGTTAAGCCAAGAAGAGGCAAGTTTTGATCAGTGATAACTCAAGACTGATAAGAGATTGAAAAAAGTCATCAACTACATAGTTTATTAACTTATCAGAAGCTTCATTTTTGTAGTTGTTATCTTTTTGCTATCTCTTATCAGTGATAAGATATCATCCACTTTTCCAGAACCCACTCCCCAACCGGCGTTGTCCTACCTCTTATCGATATGGCTGATGGCTATGATATCCCACGAACCGAAAAACGTCTCGGAACTGTTCTTATCACTGATAACACCCTTCACATCGTCACCTGGCTGGACCTGAGACGCATAAAATGGATGGATTGGTATCAGCACGGACAAGTGACATTTTACAATCGACGGCTCCGAGATCAGACGATTGGAAGTGAATACAGACAATTCTGTGAGAAAACTCGAGCTGAAGCACTTGAATCACTCCGGAATGTTCGAGAAGATCCAACTTTGGAAGTTGATGGTTTCGAGTTCCGAGAAGATTTCGATCTGGATAAGGACGAGTAGTATCAGTGAACCTTATCACTCTTTATCCGTTTGATCTATGGCAAATGCATTTTCGTCAATAAACCTTATAAATCTTTATCAATTACATTTTTGAAATTTTGAAACACACAACAAATTGGAAAAGTGGGTGATAACTCGGGACTGATAAGAGATAGGGAAAAGTTAACAACTACAAAAATGAAGTTCTTGATAAGCTGATAAACTTTGTAGTTGATAATTTTTCCCAATTTCTTATCAGTCTCAAGATATCACTGATAAAAGTAGCCTCACTCTTTCGAAGTAAGCGTAAATTAAATTTGAAAAAAAAAAAACTGTTCTATCGGCCTCTTTATCAATATTTATCAGAAATGGTGTGATAAGGTAATAAATTTGAAGTGTAAAAACTCAGTGTCTGATCGTTTCGAAGATTCCGAAGATCCTGAAGATGTGCCGTGGTCTTCTTGTGAAGGCCGTGGTCTTCTTGTGAAGGC
>LR539964.1:68639-129357 GCA_900536315.3 Caenorhabditis becei | reverse complement strand
GCGCTCGAACAAACGAGCGGTCGTTCGAACGCACTCGAAGTCGCAGTCGAGCGAGTTTCCCTCGAGTTTTGCTCGTTTCGGCACACTAAACCTGAAGTTATATTGACCAAAAAGCAAAATATGAAACAACTTTATTCCGAAAACATGACGAAAAATGATCAAAAAGCACACAATTACAAAATGAGAAAGATATAGATCTCCTGCTTTTCCCGTCAATCCGACAAACGAATCGGTGTCTCCACCGTCTCCTTCAACCATATCAGCTCCTCTTTGTTAAGTGGTCCAAAACATGTTCCAATACTCTTTGGTTTCCGGAAGTATTTCTCAATTAGACGTCTTTCGATACTTGATGATGTGAGGAACAGTTTGTCAAGTTCCGAATGACGGAGTATTCTGAGAAGGTGACTTATCAGCTTATCAGCCATGGTGTACAAGTCTTGGGAAGAGGACACCCTACAGTGCCAGTAGGGAGAGAAACTCTCCTCCGAACCGAGAACATTACCAACGTGCCTGTGCTCGGAGAACTGAAGTCCGTCTAGACAGTTCCATTCGAGGTGATCTCTTTGTTCATCTAGAGCTAGAGCGCAATACTGATTGATACCAATGAAAACTTCCGGTTCGTTATGGCTTTTAAGGTGCAGATGAAAAGTCTTCTCTTTGGGATGAACACTGATCTTATAAACTGGATTCCTGGCTCGTGCGACAAGCTCGCTCGTTTTACGAGAACATGTGGAGAGTCGGAGGCTGAAAATTACACGGAAATCTTCGAAAGACGAATTGAAAGGTACTTACAGATCCGGGAACTGCAGTTGTTCGATAATTTCCAATTGGCAGAGATGTGGAAGACGGAGAAACGGGAGGGAGGGCATTGTGTAGGAGGCGACGTCGTCTGGGTCTTCTGAATGCCCAGATGACGCGGCCTAGGGCTGCGTTGCGTGTGCGTCGCGGTCGCACCTACGTCTTCTCTCGTCATTTGTGTCCTCACAACGTCTTCAATTGCGTCCCACAACATGTTCTCCTTGAAAATGCTCTCTCTCCCACTGCTACCCAACGAGAAAATCGTCAAAATGTTGGATCTCCCCGATTTGTAAGTCACATTTCCCATGTCTTCTAGACTTTTTCAATTTACTTTTCAGACTCCGCTTCGCGAACTGCTCTTCTAAAACAGCCGATCTCGTTCGACTGTCCAACATAGCCCGTCTGAAATTAATCGTTCAACTCAAACAGAAATGTGTCAACGTCGTGATCAAGGATCCGCATGATGAGGAGCGTGAGTTCAATCTGGTGGTCAATGAGGAAGATTACACTGGAGAAGATGGATTCAAGTGGAATGGCTTAGGAAGGCTCACGTTTTTCGAGAGTTCAGCGGTTGGGAGGAGATTGGACTATCCAGAAGGGCCAGCTGAGGATGAATTGTCTAATCCCAGTGATGATTCGAATTCTGGAGAGTCGGATCAGGAATCTGACCAAGATTCTGATGAAGATACTTGCGAGGAATCAGATGAGAACCCAAATGAGCGTTCTGATGAGAACTCTGATGCTGAATCAGACGAGCATTTAGATGAGGTCTCGGAAAACGGTTCTGATGAGGACGGTTTCGAGGATGAATCGGAACAAGAATCAAACGTTTCTGATGAGGATCTTGGTGATGAGATTGAAGCTGACCTTGTTGCAGTTCCAGCCCCTATCCCTGACTGGTACTGCAAAGTCTCATCTCCCACCAACCAAAATGTCTTCGAAGTTGCTGATCTTCTGATCACCTACCTCTTTGATCTCTTCGGAAGCACTAAACTTGACCACATCGCACTCCGGCCAACTGATGCCTCGAAGCAACTTGTGGAGAAGCATGAACAACTTCAGAGATGTGAAACGCTTGCAATCACTGACTTCTGGACAAGTGAATTTTGTAGGCCATTGACCAAGGAGTTGATGGAGTGGTCAATTGATGCTGTGGAAGCCAAGGAGGAGTGTTACTACCTCTGCAACGTCATCGGAGAGTTCAAATGGGACAGAGGATTCAAAACGAAAAGTGTCGAAGTTGAATACGGTCATTGGGTTCATCTGAATGCGATTCTGGAGTCTGAATCCGAAACCATCCATTTCTACCGATATCTCCCATCAAGTACTTTCATCAATACGTTTCTGAAGGCATGGATCTCCAACGAGAAGATGCAAAACATGAAAAAAGTCAAATGGGACGCTCGCAAAGTGGACAACCTCACAGAAGCCTACTACAAAAGAATTATGAACGGGATCCCGGAAGCGACGATGACAGAAGAAGAACGCGAAAGAGTTACGTCAGCGCTTCGTGCAACGGACTGGGAAGAAGATGAGGGGGAATTCACTAAGTTCATTCGTCGAGCCGATGGCAAGTTGGCCGCAGTTTTTGTCAACACTTGCGAACATATGTTTAGTTTTGTAGCTCCCTGATCGTTCTTATGTGTTACGATCACCCTGTGATTGTGCAGTGATTCAGTGATATTTGCCGTAAGCATTATATTGTGAACTCGTTGCTTGTTGAATAAAGTTGATTCCCACTGATCCAAAGACCATATTCTTTGTGTTTATATTACCTATGTCATCTAGTCTGGTTTAGAATGAACCACCAGAACCGACGAAACCGCAGCTCCGAAGTACTGAAACTCTGGAAAATTGATGTCTGAATTTGAGAATTTCTGATGTGACATTCCATGAGAACCACATCGGCAGATACTCTCAAGAGTTCGTAAACCGATTTGACAACTCCCCGGGCGGCTTCGCATCTTTAAAATTTCAGAACCATTTCACTCAAAAAGGCACATTTAGGCACTATCTGGAAATTTCGAGAAGGGGTTTACTGACGTACTGTCCAAGACCGAGCTCAATCCGTTGATTTTGAGTCGAGTTATAATGATTTGAAAGTTTTCCCTGCTCCTAATCCTCAATCTCTCGTCTATTATCACATTCTGGGAAAAGTTCGGAGAAGGTCTGAATTTCGAATAACTGGGGCAGTTAAGTCTTTATTTCCAAATCATTTACACATCACAACAAGCAATCAAAGAACACAATCAGAAAACATGCAACTTGTACCCCTTCCAATTCTTCACCATCACCACGGCCACTTTTCCGTCGACGCGACGAATGAATCGTGCATTCCATGATTCGTAAGAATTCTGACGTTGATATTCCTTATACTCTTCCTGCTCTTCGATGGTCAGCTTCGCTTCTTGAATTCCTTGCATCACTTCATTTTGGAAGTCATTCGTCAGGTCGGTATCATCCGAACTCCATGAAATGTCTCTCAATCTTCTCATTTTCGCATTTGAAATCCATGCTTTGAGAACTGTGTTAATGTGAGTGGTCTGTAGAATGATGTCGCTGAATAACATTTTTCTGGTCTCCGACTCAATGATCGCATCGACATGAATCCAGTGAGCAAAGGCAATCTCGACATTTCTGGCTGTAAAGCCGGTTTTCACTTGAGCCCCTTCTTCGACTTGGGCACACAAAGTCATTATCTTTGAGACCTTCACAGTCTTCATCAACCATTCCATTTGCTCTGTGCTCCAGTTGCGGGCACCGTCAATATGCATTTCTTCAGTTTTGAGGAAGAACTTTTCAACCAAACGCTTCGAAGCAACTGTTGGAAAGACGCTGAGCGAATCCAGTTCCGAACTTCTGAACAGTCGGAGAAGATGACTTATCAGTTTATCAGCAATGTCGTAGAAGTGTTCGTTGGTAGATAAGGTGATCTTACAGCACCAGTCAAAGGCAGGTTCCAAGGTGGAATCGGAATCGGAGTCAGAATAGAGTTCTTCGTCAACTGAACCGTCATCAGCATCGGATTCAGCGTCAGCAACATCGTCAGCATCATCATCAGAATCAGAATCTGAATCTGAATCCGGCGGATCATCACAATGGAAGTGCTCGTGGAACTGGAGCCCATTGAGACCATTCCACTCAAGTTGACCTCGAGCTTCATCTGTCTCGCCATAGCAAACCCTGTCGATTGTGATGCGATGTTCACGAACTTTGCTCTCCGAATCAAATATGGAAAGACGAAGGCCTTCTTCGATGTCAGCACGCAAGATTTCGAGGGTCAGATTGGTTGCTTGGATGAGTTGGGTGGTTTTACGGGAGCAAGTTGATAAGCGAAACCTGAAGCATACATTAGGTAAGGAAAACCTGAAAGTAACTTACAACTCGGGGAACTCCAACTTTTCAATGACTTCGAATTGGCACAGCTTTGGAAGACGGAGAAACGGGAGAGGCATGGTGTGGGGGGAGACGAATGAATGACTTGTGTCTTTTGAATACCCAGATGACGTGCACGACCGCGACGCGCACGCAACGTCTCACCGGGGGGTCCTGACCCTGCACCAATCGCTTCTCTCATCGATTGGCTGATGGTGTGCTTGCCACGACGCACACAACCGACGTCACCAACCACCCTACGTTCATGTGGCCCTTGGCTGCTTGCTACCACGGAAACACCCTTCCCCGGTACAAAATTGGGGTCTCGCCACGATTTGTACAAATAACAGGCGAAATTGAGAAACGCAGAGAAAAGTACGCAATTGTCCGCAAACACGCATCCAATCTCTCATAATGATATTAATGAGCTCGTTAAATGGAAGTTCTTTCGTGAATTCGAAACATTTCACTTTTTGAGTATACTTGCATCAAGTTATGCCCTGCTGACAGGTACTGATCAGGATGGATGGAACGACGATGAAGAGACTGTGACTAATGAATCTTTCACTTTGTGTAACTTTTCTAAAGAGTTGAGTATAATGTATCTACTCAAAGTTCCAAGGATCACAAGGTCACATTCAATAACTTTATTGGAAAACCATGAAAACCAAGAACATTACAAATTACCAAAAAAAACAAATTCAGAGAACAAGGAACTTATAAATCTTCCGACCCTGCTGCACCATCGCAACACCAACTTTTCCATCAATCCGACGAATGAATCGAACAAATTCGTTTCCCTCGTCCTCCTCGAATCGTTGTTGTTCTTCTGGAGTCAATTCCGTCTGTTCAATCCCTTCCATAACTTGATTTTGGAAGATTTCTGGGAATCTTGGAGTAATAGTCTTCAATGACAGCTCTTTCAAGTTTTGCAACTTCTCATTCGTGATCCACGCCTTCAGAATTGTGTTGAAGAATTGGCTACTTGGAGGTAGGAAAAAGAATTCGAACACTTCCGTTTGCGAATCAATGATCGCATTCAGATGAATCCAGTGAGGATTCTTGATAAACACTTTTTTGGCCTTGAATCCTTCCGTGTACTTGAACTCGTTTCTCGTTTTTGCAATCTCGCAAGTAACCAACAGTTCATCTGTGACTTCTACAGTATCCATGGCCCATTTCATGTGTTCACTGGCTAGCTCTTCACCGTGTTCAGAATCGATAATTAACGCTCCGAGCTTTGGAAAATGCTCTTTGATCAGTCGTTTTGACATACAATTTGTCGGGAAGACCGCCAAAGCTTTGGGTTTGAAATTTCTGATAAAGCTCCGAAGATGACTGATAAGCTGATCAGTCATAGTAAGGCTAGATAAAAATGCAGCACAGTACCAGCCAGAAAAATGCTCTTCCTGGATGAAGCGCTCCGAAAACTGCATTCCATCGAGCCCGTTCCATTTCAATTGCTCTTGGACATCAATTCCTTGATTGATTCCTATCCAATACCTTCGTTCATTATCTGAACCAACGCGGAACAGAAGGATGGCATCCGCATTCTCCACTTTAACGCTTTCAAGCTGGATTTTTCCTGGAATCGTCGATTGTTGAATGAGCTCTACGGTTTTTCGAGAGCAAGTTGACAGCCGAACTCTGAAGGAAACCATGAGAAAGGAGAATCAGGGGGAGTGTGACTTACAATTCGGGAAAATCCAACTTTTCGATGATGTCCAATTGGCAGAGCTTTGGGAGACGAGGAAACGGGAGAGGCATGGTGTAGTGGGATACGAATGAATGACGTGTCTCTTCTGAATACTCAGAAGACTTGCACGACCGCGACGCACACGCAACGCCTCACCGGGGGGTCCTGACCCGGCACAAATCGCTTCTCTCATCGATTTGCTGACGGCGTGCCTGCCGGGACGTGCACGACCGACCGACGTCACCAAACACCCTACGTTCATGTGGCCCTTTGCAGGTTCTATGCCACGTCGCTCTTGAACCTCTGGCCTGCAATTATCTACCACTGGGACGGCTGGCTGGGTAGGTGAATGCTATCCCAGTGACGACAAATGGGGGAGAGAATGACGTGGTGACGTGGCAGTTTTGCAGGCTGCTTGCTACCACGGAAACACCCTTCCCCGGTACGAAATTGGGGTCTCGCCACGATTTGAGAAAATACCAGGGGAAGTTGAGAAACGCAGAGAAAAGTACGCAATTGTCCGCAGACACGCATCCAAGCTCTCACTCGTTCGATGAAAGTTAATTTGTGAATTCGAAACATTTCACTTTTTGAGTATACTTGCATCAAGTTATGCCCTGCTTACAGGTACTGATCAGGATGGATGGAACAACGATGAGGAGACTGTGACTAATGAATCTTTCACTCTGTCTAACTTTTCTGAAGAGTCGAGTATCATGTTTCTTTATAAAGTTCCAAGGATCACAAGGTCACATTCAATAACTTTATTTGGAAACCATGAAAACCAAGAACATTAAAATGTGCCAAAAGACAAATTTAAAGAACAAGAAACTTATAAAGCCTCTGGCCCTGTCGCACCATCGCAACACCAACTTTTCCATCAATCCGACGAATGAATCGAACAAACTCGTTTCCCTCGTCCTCCTCGAATCGTTGTTGTTCTTCTGGAGTCAATTCCGTCTGTTCAATCCCTTCCATAACTTGATTTTGGAAGATTTCTGGGAATCTTGGAGTAATAGTCTTCAATAACAGCTCTTTCAAGTTTTGCAACTTCTCATTGGTTATCCACGCCTTCAGAATCGTGTTGAAGAATTGGCTACTTGGAGGTAGAAAATAGAATTCGAACACTTCCGTTTGCGAATCAATGATCGCATTCAGATGAATCCAGTTAGGATTCCTGATAGTCACTTTTTTGGCCTTGAATCCTTCCGCGTAGTTGAACTTGTTTCTCGTTATTTTAATCTCGCCAAGAATTTCCAGATGCTCCGTGACTTCTACAGTGTCCATAACCCATTTCATGTGTTCACTGGCTAGTTTTCCACCGTCTTCTGAATTGATAACTAACTTTCCTGTCTTTGGAAAATACTCTTTGATGAGTTGTTTTGTCATCCAAGGTGTTGGAAAAACCTCCAAATTCTTGGGTGTGAAGTTTCTGATAAGGCTCCGAAGATGACTGATAAACTTATCAGTCTTAGCGAGGCTTGTAAACGAATAAACCTCACAAAGCCAGCCAGAAAGATTCTCCTCCTCGAAGAAGCGCTCCGAAAACTGCAGCCCATCAAGTCCATTCCATTCAATTTGCTTTTGGGCATCTTTCATAAACTGTTGATTGATTCCTATCCAATACCTTCGTTCATTATCTGAACCAACGCGGAACAGAAGGATGGCATCCCCATTCTCCACTTTAACGCTTTTGAGCTGGATTCTCTCAGGAATCGTCGATTGTTGAATGAGCTCTACGGTTTTTTGAGAGCAAGTTGACAGCCGAACTCTGAAGGAAACCATGAGAACGGAGAATCAGGGGGAGTGTGACTTACAACTCGGGGAAATCCAACTTTTCGATGATGTCCAATTGGCAGAGCTTTGGGAGACGAGGAAACGGGAGAGGCATGGTGTAGTGGGATACGAATGAATGACGTGTGTCTTCTGAATACCCAGAAGGCGTGCACGACCGCGACGCACACACAACGCCTCACCGGGTGGTCCTGACCCTGCACCAATCGCTTCTCTCATCGATTGGCTGATGGGGTGCCTGCCGGGACGCACCGACGTCACCAAGCACCTTACGTTCATGTGGCCCTTCGCAGGCTCTATGCCACGTCGTCCTTGGACCCCAATTATCTACCACTGAGACGGCTGGCTAGGTAGCGAAATGCAGTCTCAGTGACGACTAATGATGAAGAGAATGAAGTGGTGACGTGACAGCTATCTTCTCTTCTGGCCCCAACGGTTCAATTTGATTCAGAATCCGCACGTTTGGGGTCAGAATCGCTGCTTCTATCGTTTCTTTTTTGAATCCTTCTGTGAAAAAACATCATTTGCTCAATCTGTCTCCCACCAAAACGTTTTCAGTCAGCTTGTCATTTGAGATCCCAGCTCAGATGGCAATGGAGGAGGTGGTTAAAATGAGGTTCAGATCACCATAAGCAACTTTACTTTACAAAAACCAGACAACGAAAACACAATTAGAACATTCAAAATGCAAGAAACTGGTATTGTCGAATTCCAAAGTTGACAAAAACCACTGCCAACTTGCCATCGACACGGCGGAAGAACTTGACGAAACGCCCTCGGTTCCCATCATAGTGATGGAACCTCGGCGTAATCCTCTCGTGTTCTTCTTCTGTCACCACGGCTTCTGGAATCCCTTCAGTAGCTTCATTTTGAAGGCGTTCTGTCAGCAGGTAAAGCTGCGATTCACGAGTGCCCCATGACATAAAACTCAAATTGTGCATCTTCTCGTTGGAGATCCATCCCTTCAGAATTGTATTGATGAAAGTGCTTGATGGAATGTGGCGGTGGAAACACAGAGTTTCGGATTCAGAATCCAGAATCGCATTCATCTGAACCCAATGGCCATACGCAATGTCGACCCATTTCGGTTTGAATCCTTTGTCCCACTTGAACTCTCCGATGACGTGGCACCAGTAGGAAGAGTCTTCCTTAACTTCCACAGCATCAATCGACCACTCCATCAGCTCCTTCGGCACCGGTCTACACATTTCCCATCTCCAGAAGTCGGCAACTGCAAGTGTATCACACTTTTGCAGTTGTTGGTGACTTTCGATCAGTTTCTTCGAGTCTTCTGATAACCAGAGTGCCATGTGGTCAAGTTCAGTGCTTCCAAAGAGATTGAAGAGGTAGGAGATCAGAAGATCAGCAACTTCGAAAACGGTTTGGTTGGTGGAAGATGAGACTTTGCAGTACCAGTTAGGATCAGGGACTGGAGCTGGAACTGGAGCAGGAGCAAGAACTTCTTCAGGGTCAGCTCGATCTTGATCGTCTTCAAGTTGAGGATCCTCATCTTCACCATCTTCAAAACCATCTTCCTCACCAAATTCATCATCTGACACATCCCAAACATCCTCTGGCGGTCCTTCCGGAAGATCCAATCCCTCTCCAACCACTGGACTCTCGAAAAACGTGAGCCCTCCAAGGCCATTCCACTCGAATCCCTCCTCTCCGGTGTAATCTTTCTCATTGATTACAAAATTGAACACACGTTCCTCATCATTTGGAGCTTTGAAATCGATAGTGACACTGTTCTGTTTGAGAAGAATTTTCAATTTCAATAGGATTATGTTGGCTTGTCGAACTAGATCAGCGGAATCGGGAGAGCTATTTGCGAAGCGGAGTCTGGAAAAAAACAGGAAAAGTCTGGAAGACATGGGAAAAATGACTTACAAATCGGGGAATTTCATTTTCCTGATGATTTTCACCTTGGGTAGCAGTGGAAGAGGCAGAAGATTGATATTGGGTTGGTTTGGTTTCATAGCTGCTGAAAAGGATTCTTATGAGCGAAGGTTCATTTCAAATCAAAAAATAGAGAATGAATGAATTGTCAGTACAAACTGGGCCTTATATATGGGCCCATAGGGGCGGAGCTACAGTACATCTTAACATTATCATGGGCGATAAAAGTGCTCTAAAGGGCCATTAGGTGATAAAAAAGTGATAGAGAAAACGATAAAAAGATTGGCAAGTTTCCCACGGATAATGGTGCACGGTGTCCACGGTCAATATTGGAAACGAGAGCAATGCCACTTTATCAAAAAGCTAGGCTTATCAGAGAGCAGGAAATCACCTTTTGGTCCGGTGTGTTGGAGAAGAATGAAGCCCCGATTCCTCCGATCTTGGTTCTCGGCGCCTATTGATTCGATTAGCCCATGGGAGCCACCTCCGCTTCCCATCCGCCACTGATCATTGATGATTTGACACTGTCTTACGGTCTGATGACTTGGAATGAACCACTGGAACTAACGAAAGTTGTGAAAGCTTCAGAAAACCAACTAAAGACTTTTGAGTATTTTATTTATTCATTGAATACGTCTTCAAGAGATCGTGAACATAATGGTGAGCATAATGGTGGTGGTGAGGGGTGATACAGGTAGAAGTACAGATTCAAAGTTGAAATGAGGAGCATAGAGAGGGTGGGATGAGGGGTGACATGAGAAAGAAGGTAAATGTATATGAGGGCATGGGGGTGGTCCAACATTAGGTCTGACTTTTCTTTAGGAGAAGCGGGCTGAGGACGTGAGGACGAGTATTGAGAATTGAGCACACATTACAATCAAGAAATTACAACACATTCAGCAAACAGAAAAATTAAACGTATGACTGGAAGATTCGACAAAAACTTCAGCCAATGTGCCATCGGTCCGACGGATAACTTTGAAGAAATCCCAACCATCTCCCTCACGGCCGTTCGGCATAACCCTTTTGCGTTCTTCTTCCGTCAACGTCGCTTCTGGGATCCCGTCCATGATTCTTTCGCAAAAGGCTTCTGTAATCTTGTCCACTTTGAAAGTTTCCCATTGAATTTCCACTATATTTTTCATCTTCTCGTGAGAGATCCATGCTTTCAGAAGTGTATTGATAAAATTGCTCGATGGTAGGTAGCGGTAGAATGTGAGGGAATGGGATTGAGAATCCAAAATCGCATTTTGATGTACCCAATGACCATATTCAACTTCGACACTTCTCGTTTTGAATCCTTTGTCCCACTTGAACTCTCCGATGACGTTGCAGCAGTAGCCGCATTGATCCTTCGCTTCCACGGCATCCATCGACCACTCCATAAGCTCCTTTGTCAATGGCCTACAGATGAGACTTGTCCAGCAGTCAGCGATTGCAAGAGATTCACATCTCTGGAGTTGCTCATGCTTCTTCACAAGCTGCTTCGAGGCCTCAGTCGGCCAGAGTGCCATATGGTGAAGTTCAGTGCTTCCGAAGAGATTGAAGAGGTAGGTGATCAGATGATCAGCAACTTCGAACACGGTTTGGCTAGTGGAAGATGAGACTTTGCAGTACCAACCAGTAGCTGGCTCAAGATAATCTCCGGAATCGTCAATATAATCATATTCCTCATCGGAAACCTCGACGCCATGCTCATCTGAATCCGGGTCTGAATCAGCATCAGAGTTCTCCTCAGAACATTCCTCTGGGTTCTCATCTGATTCATCAGCATTTGATTCCTCGGCAGCTTCCTCATCAGACTCCTCAGCATCAGAACCTTTGTCAGATTCCTGATCCGACTCTTCAGAATTCGAATCGTCACCGGGATCCGACAAATCATCTTCAACTGGTCCTTCCGGAAGGTCCCACCCCTTTCCAACCGCTGGGCTCTCGAAAAACTTGAGGCCTCCAAGGCCATTCCACTCGAATCCATCTTTCCCAGTGTAATCTTTCTCATTGACCACCAGATTGAATACACGTTCTTCGAACTCAATGTTGACACACTTCTGTTTGACACAAATGGTCAATCCCGAAAGGATTATGTTGGAAAGCCGAACAAGATTGGCCGTTTTAGATGAGCAACTTGCAAAGCGGAGCCTGAAAAGTAAATTGAAAAAGTTGAGATAACGAAGAAAAGTGACTTACAAATCGGGGAGATCCAACATTTTGATGATTTTCTCGTTGGCCAGCAGTGGGAGAGAGAGCATTTTCAAGGAGAACATGTTGTGGGACGCAATTGGAGACGTTGTGTGGACCCAAATGACGAGAGATGACCTAGCAGCTGCGAACGCGACGCACACGCAACGCAGCCCTAGGCCGCGGCCCCGGCGTGAGAACTCGGACAGATGGTGACGTGACCCCAGGGGTTCTGATGACGTGGAGGACGCTGGTTTGTGTACACACGAAACAGACAACAAGACGGGGTGGTCTGAGTAGCACAATTTCAGATAATACCATAATTTTGAATCAATACAGACATCATAAAAAGATTGATGAGCGTTGCTTCCCATGGGAGCCACCTCCGCTTCCCATCCGCCACTGATCATTGATGGTTTGACACCGGCTAACGATCTGATGATTTGGAATGGACCACTGGAACCGACAAAGCTTGTGAAAGCTTCAGGAACCCAAAAAAGAAAACGTTTGATTCTTGAAGATTGAACACATATCTTTATTTCGTAACAATCAGGTTATCATAACACATTTAGCAATTTTTAATGTATTGAAATTGTTTGTATAAGAGGCTTTTGCCCTTCAAATAAATTAACAAATGAATAAATAAACAATCAGGTAATCACAACACATTTAGTAAACAACAAGGAAGAACTTAGAAATGGAAGAGTCGACAAAAACTTCAGCCAATGTGCCATCGGTCCGACGGATAACTTTGAAGAAATGCCAACCATCTCCCTCACGGCTGTCCGGCATGATCCTTTCGTGTTCCTCTTCTGTCATCGTTGCTTCCGGAATTCCGGCCATAACTCTTTTGAAAAATGTTTGTGTGAGATTGTCCACTCTGAGAGTAATCCATTCGATTTCCTTCATGTTTTTCATCTTCTTATTGGAGATCCATTCCTTCAAAAGTGTATTGATAAACTCACTCGAAGGGAAGAAACGATAGAAGCAGAAGGTTTCAGATTCAGAATTGAGAATCGCATTCAGATGGACCCATTGATTATATTCAACATCGACACTTCTCGTTTTGAATCCTCTTTCGTACTTGAACTCTCCGATTACGTAGCAGTAGTAGTAACACTCATCCTTAGCTTCCACAGTATCCATTAACCATAAGCTCCTTGGACAGCGGCCTAGAGATGAAAGTTATCCAGTTGTCAAAGATTGTGAGCGTTTCGCATCTCTGGAGTCGTTCGTGTGATTCGATGAGCTGCTTCGAGGCCTCTGTCGGCCAGAGTATCATGTGGTGAACTTCGGATCTTCGGAAAAGATTGAAGAGGTATGTGATCAGAAGATCAGCGACCTCGAAGATGGATTGGTTGGTGGGCGATGAGACTTTGCAATTCCAATAAGTAAATTTATCTTCGGAATCTTCAATGTAATCAATTTCTTCATAAGAAGCGTTTGATTCTTGATCTGATTCATCCTCAGAACCGTTTTCAGAGACCTCATCTAAATGCTCGTCTGGTTTAGCATCAGAGTTCACATCAAGACGTTCAGCTGGGTTCTCATCTGATTCTTTGCCAGGATCAGATTTTCTGTCAGCTTCATGGTCAGACTCTTCAGAATTCGAATCATCACTGGTCTCAAGCAATTCACCCTCAACTGGCCCTTCTGGACAGTACAATGCCTCCCCAACCACTGAACTCTCGAAAAACTTGAGCCCTCCTAGGCTATTCCACTCGAATCCTTCTTCTCCAGCAAAATTTTTCTCGTTAACAAAAAGATGGAACACACGTTCTTCATCGTTCGAACTCCTGATCTCGACGTTGACGAAATTCTGCTGTACACGAATGATCAATCTTGGAAAGATTATAGTGGACAGTCGCACGAGATCGGCCGTTTTAGAAGAACACCTTGAGAAGCGGAGTCTGAAAATTAAATTGAAAAAGTTGAGATAACGAAGAAAAGTGACTTACAAATCGGGGAGATCCAACAATTTGATAATTTTTTCCTTGGGTAGCAGTGGGAGAGAGAGCATTTTCAAGGAGAACATGGTGTGGGACGCAATTGAAGACGTTGTGAGGACCCAAATGACGAGAGATGACCTAGCAGGAGCGAACGCACACACGCAACGCAGCCCTAGGCCACGGCCCCGGCGTGAAGACTCGGACAGATGTTGACGTGACCCCAGGGGTTCTGATGACGTGGAGAACGCTGGTTTGCTCACACACGAGACAACAACAAGACGGAGGTGATTCGAGTAGCACTATTTCAGATTTTAGCTAAATTTTGAATTAATACACACATCAGAACAAGATGTTTGAAACATTCAATAAACAATAAAGCTGAAATGTCTAGAAGACAAGAAAAATCTGATTTTGTTTCGAATAAGGCAACTGCGACCAGGGCCTAGAGCACTGGCTACGATCTGATGACTTGGAGTGGACCACTGGAACCGACAAAGCTTGTGAAAGCTTCAGGTTTGATTCTTGAAAATAGAGCACATATCTTTATTCCGTAACAATCAGGTAATCACAACACATTTAGTAAACAACAAATTTAAATCTATGAATATAGCGATCGACAAAAACTTCAGCCAATGTGCCATCGACCCGACGGATAACTTTGAAGAACTTCCAACCATCCTCCTCACGGCCATCCGGCATGATCCTTTCGCTTTCCTCTTCCGTCATCGTCACTTCCGGGATCCCGTCCATCACACTTCCGTAAAAGTCTTGTGTGAGATTGTCCACTTGGAAAAGGAACCATTCGATTCTCCTCATGTTTTGCATCTTCTCGTTTGAGATCCATACTTTCAGAATTGTATTGATAAACGCACTCGATGGGAAGAAGCGGTAGAAATATAAGGTTTCGGATTCAGAATCGAGAATCGCATTCAGATGAACCCAATGACCAAAGTCAACAGTGACACTTCTTGATTTGAATCCTCTTTCGTACTTGAACTCCCCAATGACGTTGCAGTGGTAAGCACACTCATCATTGGCTTCCACGGCATCAATCGACCACTCCATCAGCTCCTCGGTCAATGGCCTATTATCTTTCCGAAAGTCCATGATTGAAAGATTTTTGCATCTCTGGAGTTGTTCATGCTTTTCTACAAGTTGCTTCGAGGCTTCAGTCGGCCAGAGTGACATGTGGTGAAGTTCGGATTTTCCGAACAGATCGAAAAGGTAGGTGATCAGAAGATCAGCGACCTCAAAGATGGATGGGTTGGTAGGAGAGGAGACTTTGCAGTACCAAAAATTGGTTGAATCAGGTTCTTCTCCGGAATCGGAAATATAATCATATTCCTCAGAAGCGTTCGATTCTTGATCTGATTCATCCTCAGAACTGTCTGAAGAATCTTGATTTGAATCTTCGTCTGAATCAGCATCAGAGTTATCATCCGGACGTTCATCTGATTTCTCGTCAACATCCTTATCAGACCCATCAGCATCTCTGTCAGCTTCAAGGTCAGACTCGTCAGAATTCGAATCATCACTGGACTCTAACCATTGCTTTTCAGCTGGCTCTTCTGGACAGTACAATGCTTTTCCAACGACTGGACTCTCAAAAAACTTGAGCCCTCCTAGGCCATTCCACTCGTATCCTTCTTCTCCAGTGTAATCTTTCTCGTTGACAACAAAATTGAAAAAATGATTTTCATCATTCCGATCCGTGATCTTGAACTCGATGTTGACACAGTTCTCCTTGACACGAATGATCAATCTCGGAAGGATGATGTTGCACAGACGAACGAGATCGGCCGTTTTGGAAGAGCAACTGGCGAAGCGGAATCTGAAAAGTGAACAGGAAAAGTTGAAAAATCGAGAAATAGTGACTCACAAATCGGGAGAATCCAACATTTTGATGATTTTCTCGTTGGCCAGCAATGGGAGAGAGAGCATTTTCAAGGAGAACATGTTGTGCGACGCAATTGGAGACGTTGTGAGGCCCCGAATGACGAGAGAAGACGTTGAAGGTGCGACCGCGACGCACACGCACCGCATGAACCTCCACTAGGCCACGTCATCTGGGTATACAGAAGACACAGACGACGTCACCCGCACACAATGTCCCCCATCCCGGCGTGAGGACTCGGGCAGATGTTCAAGTGACCCCAGGGGTTCTGATGACGTGGAGAACGCTGGTTTGCCATACACGAGACAACAACAAGACGGAATGATTTCAGAAGTACAACTTTATTTCAATTCGTAATCATAAACACACATCAGAACAAGATAAACATCGAATATCACAATTACAAAACAGCAAAGTAATACATTCTTTGAGTAGCATCAACCAATGCAACAGCGGGTTTTCCATCAATTCGCCGAATAAATCGCACGAAACTCCATTCGATGAATGCTTTTTCAGGCAAAAAACCTGTATAGGCTGAGAATCGTTCGTGTTCTTCGGTAGTCAACTCTGCTTCCGTAATTCCTTCCAAACTGTCACTATGGAAGTTATCACCGAGTTTCTCATCATAATATAGATCCCATGCAATGCAATAAATGCAATAAGCAGATGAACCTGGCAGATGGGTCAGCTAATGAGAATGATAATTGCTTCGGCCGCGCACCGGGCAGGTACAATAATTAGCGGTAACGTCGTCTGTGTCTTTGGAATAAATTGCTTGGTGATAAGTCTTATCCCTTTATCTATCTTCCAGTGACCCAGAGGAATCTTTCAATGAACTTCAAACGGGACGATGGAAGTGAGCTGGCGAGTGTGAAGCTGAGGGGTTGTGTAATGGATGTGTGGAAGGTAGAGGGTCTGATTGTTTGACTATCACTGATAAGGCTGAACTGATTGTGTCCTGGAAAAAAGCCTAGGGCACCGGCTACGACGAAGCTTGTGAAAGCTTCAGGAATCCAAAAAGAAACCGTTTGATTCTTGAGAATTGAGTACAAATCTTTATTTCGTAACAATCAGGTAATCATAACACATTTAGTAAACAACAAATTTAAACTTATGAATATAGCGATCGACAAAAATTTCAGCCAATGTGCCATCGGTCCGACGGATAACTTTGAAGGAACTCCAACAATCCTTCACACGGCCGCCAGGCATTATTCTTTTGCGTTCTTCTTCTGTCATCGTCGCTTCCGAGATCCCGTCCATAACACTTTTGTAAAAGGATTCGGTGAAACTGTTTTGTTGGAAAATGTACCATTTGATTTTCCTCATGTTTTCCATTTTATCGTTTGAGATCCATCCCTTTAGAAGTGAATTGATGAAAGCGCCAGAAGGGAGGTAGTGGTAGAATATAAGGGTTTCTGTTTCAGAATCGAGAATCGCATTTGTATGAACCCAATGACCATATTGAACTTCGACTCTTTTCGATTTGAATCCTCTTTCGTACTTGAACTCCCCGATGACGTTGCATTGGTAGTAACACTCATCCTTGGCTTCCACGGCATCAATCGACCACTCCATCAGCTCCTTGGTCAATGGCCTTTTATCTCTCCGAAAGTCCGTGATTGCAAGTGATTCACATTTCTGGAGCTGCTCATGTTTTTCTATAAGTTGCTTCGAGGCCTCAGTCGGCCAGAGTGACATGTGGTAAAGTTGGGATTTTCCGAACAGGTCAAAGAGGAAGGTGATCAGGAGATCAGCAACTTCGAAGGTGGATTTGTTTGTTGAAGAGGAGACTTTGCAGTACCAAAAAGTGGTTGAATCAGGTTCATCTCCGGAATCGGAAATATAATCAATTTCTTCATCAGAAACGTTTGATTCTTGATCTGATTCATTGTCAGAACCGTCTGAAGAATCTTGATTTGAATCTTCGTCTGAACTCGCATCAGAGTTCTCATCAGGACGTTCCTCAGGGTTTTCATCTGATTCTTCGCCAGCACTTTCACCGAATCCATCAGAATCTAATTTCTTGTCAGCATCAGAATCTTTTTCCGATTCATAGTCAGACTCGTCAGAATTCGAATCGTCACTGGCCTCAAGCAATTCATCCTCAGCTGGATCTTCTGGACAGTACAATGTTTTTCCAACGACTGGACTCTCGAAAAACTTGAGCCCTCCTCGGCCTTTCCACTCGTATCCGTCTTCTCCAGCAAAATCTTTCTCGTTGACAACAAGATTGAACACATAGTTTTCATTATTCGAATCCTTGCCCTTGAACTCGACGTTGACACACTTCTCCTTGACACGAATGATCAATCCCGGGAGGTTTATATTGGACAGACGAACGAGATCAGCCGTTTTTGAAGAACAACTTGCGAAACGGAGTCTGAAAAGTGAACAGGAAAAGTTTAAAAGACGAGGAAAATGTGACTTACAAATCGGGAGAATCCAACATTTTGATGATTTTCACGTTAACCAGCAGTGGGAGAGTGAGCATTTTCAAGGAGAACATGTTGTGGGACGCAATTGAAGACGTTGTGGACCCGAATGGCAAGAGAAGACGCAGCAGGTGCGACCGCTACGCACACGCAACGCATGTCCCTAGGTCACGTCATCTGGATATTCAGAAGAGCCAGGTGACGTCAATCCCCCGAATATCCTAACGCACGTCCCCACCCCTAGGCCACAGCCGGCATGAGGGCTTGGACAGATGACCCCAGGGGATGACGTGGCAGTCGTTGAGAAAGATGAGCGAGCGCGTAGAACAACTTTATTCAAACCATAATCAGTTCATCTTATCAGTGATAGTCAAACAATCAGATCTGCTGCCTTCCACACAACCATCACAAACCCCCGATAGTTCAGCTTCACACTCGCCAGCTCACTTCCATCCTCCCTTTTGAAGTCCATTCCGTGCTTGAAGGATTCCTCTCGGTCACTGTAAATTGATAAGGTGATAAGATGAGACTGATAAGACAACTCACGGGAAGTTATAGTTCCCCGGGCGAACATTCCCATCCCAGGCAATCACCGGGATCCCTGTCATGATCTCTTGAAGCTTGGCCCACATTTGATTTCTTTCTCGGATTGCAGTGGATTGAATGAAATACTTTAGATTCCGTAATCCGCCACTTCTCCACTTATCAATTATCATTCTCAGTTGCTCAACTGATAAGGAATCTTCCCTGATAAAAATGGCTTCCGATTCTGAATTCAGAAGAGCCTCGATTCCAAGCCAATGGCAAGTGTCTAGGGTTACAGATTTGGGAAGCAGAGCTGTGGAGCACAGTTTCCCAAGTTCCTGGGGAACAGTTGCACTGATAGAGACAGAATCGAATTTATGTTCTTCAAGCGCGAATTTCAAATTTGCCGGGCCTCCCAATAGATGAATTTTGGTAGGGAGCTGTTCCATTTTCATTATGAAACATGTCTTCAGGTCAAGTGACTCCCCAGCATTCAAGCTAATGCTCTGAACATTGAACATTTTGAAAACGAGCCCGACAAGGGATTCAAAGTTTTCTAGTCTGATTGGCTTCAATGTAACCTGGCTATCGTTATCACTGATAGTGACTTCCGGATATTCCGTGACGTCGTATGTCAAGTCATTGATGTCTTTCTTTTTCAAAGACAATGTTAATCGGAGGCATCGACGTGAGAGGAAGGTGAAGTGAGCGCTGAAAGTGATAAGTGATATGGGCTTAGTGATAAGAAGGGACTCACTAATCTCTACATGATACGTTGTCGAATATGTTTTGCTGGATGAGAAGTGGTAGGTTGAGGATGATTTTGGCTTGTTGGGCCATTATGGGAGAGCGAATGGCGAATGCGCAACGTGATCTAATCCATCGCCGGCTGCACACCTTATGTATTTGCCAAATCTAGGTCACATGCTACGTCATCTTTGAGCGACTGGTCCATTCCTAGCCCCCATAGGACAGTGACACAGCTGATGACATCAAGTTATCACTTATCAAACTCAAAACCAAACAAATCGATAATTGACAACTTTATTCAAAACCGATGCACAGAACATAATAAGCTGCCGCTTGAATTTAAAATTTCAAATTGGCGCCCACGATATCTCGCAGCGAAAACTACAGTAAGACGTGCATTTTTAGTGTTTTTTGGCGAGTGAGTTGTTGTTAGAATGGCACGTCTTACTGTAGTATTCGCTGCGAGATATCGTGAGCGCCAATTTGAAATTTTGAATGTAACAAAATAAGATATCAGATCACAAGTAAGTAAGATAAGATAAGATACCGTAAAACCTCTATTAGAAGGGCACCCAATAGTTTGACTTTGAGCTTTTCTATCTCAAAAACTACGAGAGTCATCAAAAAGTTGTCAACTGCAAAGTTGTAGACAAAGATTAGAGCTAAAACTTTGCAGTTGACAACTTTTTGATAACTCTTCTAGTTTTCGAGATAGTGAAGCTCAAAGTCAAACTATTGGGTGCCATTCTAACATAGGCTTTACGGTGATTACAAAACACGAAACTTGAACTCATCCGAGTTTACTATAACCACTGCCACTTTCCCATCAATTCGACGAATGAATCGGCAGAACTTTCCCTTCTCCATCGCATCCCATCTTTTCTGCTCATCAGCTGTCAAAGTTGCCTGCTCCAACTTTTTCATGACCATATTCTGGAATTCCTCTGTGAATCTCAAAGTCGATAAAGTGGTATCTAATGTGTAATCCAGTTCCTTCAAGTTTTGCAGTTTTGAATTCGTGATCCATCGCTTTAGAATAGTGTTGATGAAAGTGGTAGACGGCGATACATGGTACAACTTGAAAGTTTCCGTTTGGGAATTGATGATTGCCTTCTGATGTACCCAGTGAGGATTTGTGATTGTCACTTTCCTTGCCTTGAATCCTTTTCTGTACTTTGGCTTGTTTCTCATCTCCCGAACCTCGCATTCCACCTTCAGATGCTCGGTGACTTCTACAGTATCCATGATCCAAAGCAAGTGTTCTCTGGCCAATTCCCGTTTACTTTCATCATAAAACTTCAGTTTTCCAACTTTTCGGAAGTGGCTTTCGATAACTCGTTTAGTCAAATTTGTTGGCCAGATGGTCAGCTTATCAGGCTTCGAGTGTTGGAGCAGTTTTCGAAGATGGCTTATCAGTTGATCAGCCATGGTTTGCTTGTTATCAGAAGAGTAGACATTGAAGCGTCCGCAGTTCTCCGAAAATTGCAGTCCTTCCAGACCATTCCATTCCAGCACATCTTCGCCGCCGCCTCCCCTCTGATCATGAAAATTGACAGTGAAAACGACGTGAACGTCCTTTTCTGAATCTACAACCACCAGATAGAACCGATCCTTCTCAACTGATAAAAAGTGAAAGTTCATTGGAGGGAGCTTCGCTTTTTGTAAGAGTTGCATTGTTGTTTGAGAGCATGTTGACAAGCGGAACCTGAAGGAAGCCATGAGAAAGGAGAATGGGAGAGGTGTGACTTACAAATCGGGGAACTCCAACTGTTCAATAATGTCCAATTGGCAGAGCTCTGGGATACGGAAAAACGGGAGAGGCATGGTGTAGAGGGAATGAAGGGTGAGCAGATAACCTGGCAAATGGGATCACTAATGAGGATGATAATTGCTTCGGCCGCGCACCGGGCAGGTGCAATCATTAGCTGCGGCGACGTCTTCTGAACACCCAGATGACAGGTGTCCTACGGATGATAATTGCTTGGTGATCAGTCTTATCACTTTATCAATCTTTCAGTGACCGAGAGGAATCGTTCAATGGATTTCAAACGGGAGGATGGAAGAGAGCTATCGGGGCTTTGTGATGGTTGTGTGGAAGGCCGAGGATGTTTGACAATCACTGATAAGACCGAATTGATTGTGTTTTGAATAAAGTTGAGTTTCACTGATAACAAATACATTTATCAAACATTTTTAACAAACACGAATTTGAAAAATCGTCGAGTTCATCATGACCACTGCCAACTTCCCATCGCATCTTCTCACGTACCGCCCGTCCTCTTCCTCCTCCTCATCCTCGAATGGATTCCGAATCTTCTCTTCTGAAGTCAGCGTCGCTTCTTCTATCTCTTCCATCACCTCATCTTCGAAATCCTTTGGATAGAAGCCCCCTTTGACCCAGTCGGACTCCCAGGATAAGAGCTTCAAGTTCAGCAGCTTCCCCCCGGAGATCCACGCCTTCAGAATAGTATTCAAGACAGAATTTGATGGATTGGCGCCGGTAAAGTTGAATCTTTCGGTGGTAGAGTTGATAATAGAATCCACGTGGATCCAAGATGGATTCTCAACTGTCACTACTTTAGAACTGAAGCCCTTGGTGTACTGAACACCCGGAAGGACCCTAGAAGTGAAGTAGATGTTCTTAGTGACTGATAAAGCTTTCAAAGCCCACTTGACCTCTTTATCAGTCAATGTCCTTTCAGAATCTTCAGAATCTTCAAAATCTTCCACAGCTAGGTATTCCGTAGTCTTCCAGTACTTTTTGACCACTCTCCTCACCAATTTCCTACTCGTTTTCGATGGCTTGAACTCCAAAGTGTACAGCTCCGTCCTTCCAAACAGCTTCATCAGGAAATCCACCATCTCTTCAACATTCGCCAGGAACTCTTGCTTCCCGGATGGCACATCCAGGGAACACCAATCCGATCCAAATTCCCGATGCGTATATCTAACCCATTCGCCGCTCTTCTCCTCTGGATTCATGTCAATCCCAATGTGAAATCGGCATTGACTCCCGGGGAACATGAACATCAGAATGGCTCGTGACTCTTCTAGAACCAATGCCAACTTCAAAAGCGAGATTTTGGCGTGTTGAATGAGATTATTGATTTTTTGGGAGCAAGTTGAGAGTTTCAGCCTGGAAATTGGGAAAGCTAGGCGGAAATGGTAGAAAAGCAACTTACAAGTCCAGGAATTCAACTTTTTGAATTATTAGAAGCTGGCAGAGTAATGGAAGTCGGGGAAACGGTAGCATGTTGGCCAATGGGTCAGGGAAGGACCCCTTTGTCTGGTGGAAGATAGTGCGGGGGGTCTTAGCACCTATTGTCTTGGGAACAATAGGTTTGGATGATTGATTAGGTGATAGGGGAAAGTTTGATAAGAACAAGACTCCCAATGACGTGGCAGATAAGAATCTAGGTCAGAGCCTCTTCACGTGATTCCCACGTGAATTATCCCCCAATTACCTTTCACGTCACCAGCTGCCCTATTCCAATCATTCCGCGTGGTTGGGACCCTTAAGTAGATGGTGACTTGGCAAATAGTGATCCATGTGAGAACCCGTTCGTCATCTGCCACGTCATCAGGGACTCTGGAGGCCTTCTGGTGACCATTGTCATCAATTATCTCTTGTCTTGTGCTTATTAAGCTGATCCTTAGCTATAACCTGATCAATTAGTCAATCTACTGTGCCCAAGAGAGTGATAACAGCCACCGAAGCTTGCTCTACGTCATGTGTGGTCTGGCTGTCAGAGGGCTAGGAGTTCAAGAAACCAAAGAGATGATAAGAAGTGATAACAGTGAATCTTTATCAAAATGATTGAGTTTACAGTGAATCTTTATGAAAGTGCCATCAAATGATGACTTGCTCAGCATCCAGGAAAATCACCTTATTTCCCCATTGCCCAAACGCCGCCATCTTTCCGTCGGTTTCTCGTCTCAGACCTATCGCTCCGTCCAGACAAATCCGAATTGTTTTGTTCTCGAATCTAGAAAAAACCGAGATTCCGGAGTGTCGTACCACACTGACTTACACAACTTCTTGTCGTCTACCGTCTCCCCTCCACTCGAAAGTGTCGATTCCGTCGAAGATCTCGTCACCATCGGCGTCCGTGACGTCTTGTTCGTCTGGGAGTGTCATTAACAAGAATGACAAGTTCAGAAGACCGGATCCGGAAGTCCACTTCTGAATAAAAGCTGCCAGTTCTCCATTAGTCGGGCGGTACACTTCCAGGTTAATGTACCGGCTCTCGGAGCTCAAAACTGCATTGAAATTCAGCCACGTTGGCTCCTTTATCTTGACGTCTTCATGTTTCAAACCTTCCGAGTACTTCCAGCCTTCTTCAGTCTTGAACTTCAGATTCAGAGTTCCAGATGTCTTGACGTCTTCTAGAATCCGACGCACGTCTTCTGAACCCATCTTCCCTCCAACTGTGAGATTCTCCGCGTTTTTGAACAGCTTCCACATTGGAGACGTCGTCGGGAAAAAGTCAATGTCAGTCTCCAGACTGTGTTTCTGAATCCGAAAAGCGTTCAGCACAAACTCTGAGATCTTCTCAAAGGGAACATTGTCCTTGTGATGAGTTATCAGCATGTTCCTGGCGTTGACTGATAACTTGATAGTGTTCAGAATCAGGTCAAATCGATCCATGAAGCCAGTGGAGAAGAGGAAGTGAATGTGGATGGATTCAGAATCGTTACGCGTGATGGAGATCTTGAAGTAGTCCTTCTCGATTTTCCAAATGACCTTGGCCACTTTGTAGGTGGAGGCTTTGAACATTAGACAAGTTTTTCGGGAACAAGAGGAGAGGACGATTCTAAACATTCACATACTGATATGATAATTGATAAATATGAACTTACACATCTTTCAGTGATAAAGATTTGATTATTTTGGCCTGGGCTAGCTGGGGAAGACGTGGGAAAGGTAGGGAAGGCATTGAGAGACAACGTAGGAGAGAATGATGCATCGGATCATAATCTAGTATTTGCCCATCTGCCATGTCATCGGGACCTTCCCTAATTGGATGCCATACGTTTTCACTTGTTAATTCATCTCCCCCTGAACCTCTGCCACGTCACGCCGAGAGTCCCCGAACTAATCGCCCCCGATACCATTCTGCCCGTCGTCCCTGCCCTCCAATTAGTGGGCAACATCCCATCTGCTGCCTCTTATTCACCTATCCCACCCGAATCTAGATTATTCTGCCACGTCATCTGACCCTAACATGCGATTCCTCTCCCTACCCGCTCTCATTCACCCCCAAATCATCCAACAACTTGAAGTCCGTGACATGTAAGTTATCACCCCTTATCATCTCTCCATCACCCTATCACTTCCAGCTTGAACCTCTCCACTTGCTCTTCAAAAATCAACAGAATCATCAAGGATTCCCGAGTCCCATTGGACTGTTTTGAATGGAGAATTGTACCTCGCGAGACTTGGCTCCGACTCAGAATACGGTCCGAGAATGTGTACTTAACTTTTCGGAACAGACCTGTTTACCCTAAAAACATGATTTTGAACGGGTTCGAATGCTGTGTCGACCAGTTGCAACCGAACTATTTTGATTTCGAAGGCACTACTAACAGTCTGCTGGAGAATGTCTCAAAGTTCATTCTAGACTTCTTCAAAGTTACTCAAATCTACTTCTCTCTGGATTGTGAGACGGGATTCCGAAACTGTTTCATCTGGAGACAAACTCAAAAGTTCCATTACCTAAATATCACCCAGAAGACTCGTATGTCTACAGAAGACCTCCAGTTCCTTCTTGAAGAGGTTCAAGTCGAAAACCAGTTCAGTCTGAATACACAACCACCGGCAGGCCCGATTCCCCGATTGACACACTCCAAAACTCACATTGGCAATTCCCTTTGGCCCTTTTCTTCAATTCTCAACTCCAATTGTACCTTTTTGGACGTCAATATCGTGCCGTCAACTGAAAATTTGAACTTGTTGATCAGAAAATGGATCGCTGAAGAGATTCTGAAAAATCTGGTGACTCTACGGTTCTTCTTCAAAGATTCGGATATGTATCGTGATCTGCGTGAAGTTTTCAACGGAATTCCGCATGTTCCATGGACTCCAGACACTCGAGATCGATGTTTCCGGTGAGTGGTATCAGTGTAATAAGATGAAGAATGATAACAATTCGTGTTTCAGAACCCTTGATGGCTACGATTGCCACTCATATGAATGCGATGACGATGGGCAATCGTTGAATAATTACATTGTTCGAAACGACGGAGAACGGGCTACGGTTTTGGTTTACGAAAGTGAAATTGGCTTTTGTGTGATGGATGAAGATTATAAGAAGAGAGATGGAAAGATGCCTGATAATAAATTATAAGATTTCTACAAATGTATTTCTGTTTCTGTTTCAAGTTTGAGTTCAATTCGTAAGTCACCGAGGTGCTCTTTGCCATTCTCCGTCATGGCTTTCAGTCCCATAAGTCAGAAGTTGCTGGTTGCCCTATCCGCTCTCCTCCACCATTCTATTTTCGTGTCATGTGAACTGATTTGGAATAAATTTTGTGCTGGAAGCCCTCTAACAACTACTTGACCTTTTCGTGGTGAGACCCAAGCAGCCATCCGAGAGCCCATCAATACACAATCTGACACGTCATCTATTCGTCTTGCTGTCACCTGTTCATCCATCTCTCTCGGCATCTAGGTCACCTGAACCTCTGCCACGTCACGCCGGGTACCCCGATCTAATTGCCCCCCCCCCCATACCATTCTGCCCGTCGTCCCGGCTCTCCAATTAGTGGGCAACGTCTCTTCTGCTGTCTCCTATTCACCTATCCCACCCGAATCTAGATCATTCTGCCACGTCATCTGGCCCTAACATGCGATTCCTCTCCCTACCCGCTCTCCTCCATCCCCAAATCATCCGACAACTTGAGCTTCATGATATGTAAGTTATGACCCCTTATCATCTCCCCATCACCTTATCACTTCCAGCTTGAACCTCTCCACTTGCTCATCGAAAATCAACAAAATCGTCAAAAGCTCCCGAGTCCCATTAAACTGTTTCGAATGGAAAATTGTACCTGGCGAGACATGTCTGAAACTCAGAACACGGACTCAGAATGTGTACTTCTACTTTCGGAATAGACTCGTTTTCCCGAAAACCATTACTCTAAACGGGTTCGAAGGCTATACGAGCCAGGGGGCGCTGCCAAGCTGTTGGTATTTTGAAGGAAATCGTGATAGTCAGCTGGAAAAGATGTCAAAGTTTATTATGGACTTCTTTAGAGTTCCAATATTCTCCCTGACTCTGCATTGTGAGGCAAGATTCCGAAATTGTTTCATCTGGAACCTGACTCAAGAATTCCATGACCTAAGTGTCACCCAACGAACCCCAATGTCTACTGAAGACCTCCAGTTTCTTCTTGTAGAAGTTCAAGTCAAAAACCAGTTCATTCTGGATGCACCACCACCGGCAGGTTCGATTCCCCAACTGTCACACTTCAAAACTCACATTCGCAATTCCCTCTGGGGTTTCTCTTCAATTCTCAACTCCAATTGTACCTTTTTGGATTGCAACATGGAGCCGTTAGCTGAAGAAATGAACTTGTTGCTCAGAGAATGGATCGCTGGAGAGGTTCTGAAGAACCTGGTGACACTACGCGTCTTCTTTAAAGATGCGGATATTTTTCGTGATCAGGAAGTTTTCCAAGGTGTTCCGCGGACTCGGTGGACTCGACGCACTAAACGACGATGTTTTAGGTGAGTTTTATCAGTTTGATATGATAACGATTTGCGTTTCAGAACTCGTGAAGGCTACCAATTGCAACCCCATGGCTATAGTAAATGGCTGCATTACGACATTGTTCGAAACGACGGAGTGCGGGCTACTGTTGCGTTTTCCCATAGTGAAATTGGCTTTTTTGTGATGGATGAGGAGTATAAGAATAGAGATGGAAAGATGCCTGATAATGAATGTGTTGAATAAATGATGATATCTTTTGAAAGTTGTTTCTGTTTCAAGTTTCAGTTCGATCCGTAAGCCAGCGACGTTAGAGTTGGGGAAGTCTCATGGCCAGAAGTTGTGCGGGACATAGAAATACATAGTGTTAGACAAGGCTTCAGATGGGTTTGAGTGCTTTCAAGTCAACGAGGAACCCCACCGCCTCAGTAAGGCCCTCGATGAATCCAGAATCTTCCCAGTTATAACCCTCAACGATTTGCCAAGCGGCAACTGATCGGAATCTGAAGGTATTATGAAATCAGAGGGAAACTCACACTGGAAATCCTTTTGAATCCCAGGGGAATCCTCGGCAGACACCATTCCAAACAACTTCCAAGCCAGGAGAAGAGAGAGCTTCTTGCAAGCTTTGCACATCGAGAACTGATTGTTTCTGGGCATGAATACTATTGATTATCAGTGCTCTAGATCAACACGTCGAAACTGATAGCGTGTTATCAGGGAGAGGACACGTCACAATGATTGGCGGATTCTGAAGAAGACGTGAGATAAAACGAGTAAACTGTTACACTTTATTTTGGACACGAAATTGGGGAAAAATGTTGAATATTAACAGTGATCGAAAGCAAATTGGGAATATGAAGTGATTAGGTGATAAAATGAAAGTTAATGATAGTACAAAGGGGGAATTGATAAATAATTGATAATCACTCGGCCTACTTGCTCCTCTTCCTAGTGTTGACGAACCAGTTGTAGACAGTATCACTGGAGAGTCCCAATTGAGTAGCCAGAGCATTCTGGGCACCACGGGATGGAAATGGGTTCTTGATGAACGAATTCTGGAGTGTTGACAGTTGTTGCGGGCTGAAGCGGGTGCGTGATTTTGGTGTTCTCTTGACCTCTCTGAAAGAAAAAAAAGTTATTGATTTTTTTCTTTGGAAAAGAAGAACTTACTCTTTTTGTTGCACTGGCACTTGCTCTGGCTGTTGCTGTTGCTTTGCCACTGGCTCCGCGTCTGGCTCACAAATTACCAGTCCTCCATCCAACACCTTCTGCCTGTCCTCACAACTCAAGTTGATCCATGTGATGATCTTCTGATATGTTATTTCACCTCTGTATCTGAGGCTCTTCGGGTTGTTGAGCATTCCCGAGAACGTGGATTGCGTCTTGCCAAGAACCTTCTCGGCGAATTGTCTTTGCGATATTCTCGAAATGCTCAGCTCATACATGATGCGGCGGCGGACATGTTCGATGAGGATCTCCTCACCATCGTCGCTGACCAATTGGAGGTGGAGGGCCGCAGTGTCCGAGGAAGATTTGCCGTAGTTGGACCTCGAGGGACGTCCCTTGTTCTTGGCTGTGTATGGCATTCCGGGAGTTCGGCGTCTTCTGATAGGTCCAATGTCGTCGCTCATTTCCGATTGGGAGGCATGGGGCACGGAAATGTAAGGATCGGTTCCATTGTAAAACATTCCGGGTTGAAAAAGTGGCTGGCCATTGGAAGAAGCATCAACATGTCCGGTAGTTATGCTTTCTCCTGAAGCAACAGCGGCTTTTTGAAAAACAGGAGGCTTTGCAAAAAGCTTAGAAGAGTCCACGAAGAATTCGGACATAATGTCCTGGTCTTCGGAATCCTCACCTGAATTCGATGAGCTCTGGTAAAGTCCCTGCGGGTTGTGTGGAAGTGTAGCTTCATTGAAGTACATTGTGAAGGTGGAGCCTGTAAAGAAGGGAATGATAAGGATAGAAGAGATAAGAGGAGGATGTTGCGAAGAAAGGTAAGGAAGAGGAGGAGAAGACGGTCACCACCCACGAAGAGGACAGGGAGCAAGAATGGCGTAAAAATGTAGTAACAGGCAGAGCATGGTGATGGAACGATAGGTAGGCGGGAAAGGTCAGGGAGAGCCATCGAGAGAGTGTGAAGAATGTACAGTGGGCGGAACAGGAGCTCCGGGGCCTCGCTGTTTTCAGGCCATGGTGTGGGGTAGAGGCGGGAAAGGTCAGGGAGAGAGTGTGAGGAGTGCGGAGGGTGGAAGGCTGTTGTCACCTGGGCGTCCCTCGTCGTGTCTCCCTAGTAACACACATGGATCTTCCCGAAGGCTAACAATTCCTGTTGTAACCTTCTCGCATTCTCTCATCTACCCGCCGCCTCGCTGTGACACTGTGTTGTTAGATGAGAGGTTGTGGGAATCTTTGATCAGAGGGTGATAGAGTTGATACAACTGATAACGGGAGTAATGATAACAGAGATAACGGAACAAGTGGCTTGACTACAGTACTACTGGAAGAAACGAGAATGGTTGAATCCCGCTTACCGGATGTAATTTCAGAATACAGTAACACCAGGCACACTTGATCAATTGGAGAACGGCAGGAAGGAATCGAAGCAGTGTCGTGGGATGGTTTATGATGGGAGGTGTGCAAAGTTCCGTAACGGAAAGAGCACCCAGCGCTTGAATGGGAAGGCATTGTGTGTGTTGGAAGACAATGTATAGAGCTAGAGGTCCCACTTGCACTTTCTTGAGTTGATACTGAATGAAGATTGAGTTGCTATTTTGATAAATTAGATTTATTTGTCAAATGGAATTTTGGAAAAGTATGATTTTACAACAATCAAAAGCAAATTGGGCACATTAGTGATAGTTCAGAAAAGAAGGGAAATTGATAGAATAGATAATCATTGCTTGTTTCTCTTCCGTGTGTTGACAAACCAGTTGTAGACAGTATCCGTGGAAAGTATCAATTGATTAGCAAGAGCATTCTGGATCCACCACGGGAGGGGAACGGGTTTCTTGCGAATGCACCCTGAAGTGCTGCAAGTTGTAGTGGGCTGAAGCGGGTCCGCGGTTTCGGAGTTGTTTGGACCTTCCTGAAAGAAAAAAGTTATTGATTAATATTTTTTGAAAAGCAGAACTTACTCTTTTGGGTGATCATCTTCTGATAACACTAACTGATGTTTCTCTTCATTTAAATTGATCCAAGTTATGTATCATTTTCTGATGAATAATCAGACTTTTGGTCTTGATAACACTGAAAGTATTATCTAACATCTCCCAAACCGTTCCTTGTGTCAATTCTTTGCGAACGAGTCTTGAAAGCCTTATCTTTTTCACTCAAGTTGATCCAGGTGATAATCTTTTGATAAGCAATCTCTCCTCTGCTTCTGAGGTTCTTCGGGTTGTTGAGCATTCCCGAGAATGTCGATTGTATCTTTCCGAGGACCTTCTCGGCAAACTGTTTTTGGGAGATCCTCGAATTGCTCAGCTCGTACATGATGCGACGGCGGACATGGTCCGTGAGGATCTCCTCACCATCTTCACTGACCAGTGGGAGGTGGAGGGCCGCAGTGTCTGTGATGGAGTCGTTGTAGCTGGACCTCGAGGGACGTCCCTTGTTCTTGGCAGTGTACGGCATTCCTGGCATGCGTCGGTTTCTGATGGGTTTGATGGGTCCAATATCATCGCTGTTTTTTGATTGATGAGCATGGGGAACGGCCTTGTAAGGATTCCTTCCATCGTAGAACATCCCAGGTTGGAGGTCAGAAGCTCCACTTTCTCCTGAAGCAACAACTTCTTTAGGAGAAGAGGGCTTTGAGAAAAGTTCGGAGGGGTTCACAAAGAATTCGGACATAAAGTCCTAGTCTTCGGAAACCTCACCTGAAGTCATGGAGCTGAATAGAACGTTCCTTGCGTCCGGCGCAGCACCTTTTCCGCAAACACTTTCTGGGAGATTCCTCTGCTGCTCAACTCGTAAACCACTCGCCGGCAGATATTCTTGGTGAGCATCTCCTCGCCATCGTCACTGACCAGTGGCAGGTAGAGGGCTGCAGTGTCCGTGATGGAGTCGTTGTAGTTGGACCTCCATGGACGTACGGCTTCCTTGCGTTTGATGATCGTTTGCATCGACTAATTGGTTCTCCGGCGATCGCATTTTGGATTTGTGTTGGAGCATAATTGAAGCCTGTTCCAGGTTGGGAGGAAGGCTCTTGCTGGCCACAGAAATGCCCTGGAGCTGCGCCAACTGCGCCGGGCAAGAGTAGCAGGATCCATGACGAAAAACTCGGTCATCAGATCCTCCTTTTCGGGAAGCTTGGTTGCAGTCGTCGAGCTGTTGGGAGACGTCGTGGAGAAATGTTGAAGTGGAGCTTGGTTAGAGTGCATGTTGAAGATAAAACCTGGAAAGAAGGAGATGATAAGGATAGAAGTGATAAGAGAAGGAAACGGGAGGTATTTTGAGAAACGAGAAACAGGAGAGAAGATGGTCACCAGCCACGAAGAGGACAGGGAGCAAGAATGGCCTAGCAATGGTGTAAGGATTGATAGTGGTGTTGAGGATCGATACAGTGGGCGGGACAGAAGCTCCTGATTCTGAAAGGGAGCTGTCGTTGTTTTCAGGCCTAGGGGTGGAGCCGAGGAATCGAGAGTGATGGGGCGGTAGGTGAGAGGTAATGATCAGAAAGTGATCTAGTTGAGACTGTTGATTACAGGAGTAGTGATAACAGAGATAACGGAGTGAGTGACTTGATTACAGTACTACTGGCAAGAACGAGAAAAACTGACTTCCGCTAACCGGATGCAATTTCAGAATACAGCAAGGTTCATTTACACTCGATCAATTGAAGAACGGACAACGAGAAGGTAGTTCTGGAAGGAAACGCAGCAGAGCCCATGGCTTATAATGGGAGGTGTGCAAAGTTTCTGGATGGAAGGAGCATCCAGAGCTCGAATGGGAAGGCATTGTGTGTGTTGGAATACAATGTGTAGAGCTAGAGGTCCCACTTGCACTTTCTTGAGTTGATACTGGATAAAGATTGAATGTTGTCTTTCTATTTTGATGAATTAGATTTATTTGTCAAATGGAATTCAAGAATAACATGTTGTTACAATAATCGAAGTGATAATTTGACAAGATGAGAGTTGAGAAATAGTGATAGTACAGATAACAAGTCGGAAATTGATATAATAGACATTTACTGCTGAATCGTTTCTTTTCTCTCCGCATACTTGCTCCTCCTCCGTGCGTTAATGAACCATATGTCGATCGATTGCTTGGGGAGATTCAATTGTTTCGCAAGAGCATCCTTATCACGACGAGATGGGTAGAAGTTCTTTGCGTACGAGTCCTGAAGCATTGAGATTTGATCTGGACTGAATGATGCCTTTGTGTTGCCCACTCTGAAAAAAAGAAGGTATTGATTGAAAATGGGAAAGTTGAACTCACTTGTTTGGCTGCTCTGGCTCTGGCTCTGGCTCTTGCTTCACGTCTGGCTCCGCGCCCGGCTCACAGATAACCAACTTTCCATCCAACACCAACTGCTTCTCTTCTTCACTCAAATTGATCCAAGTGATCACCTTCTGATAAACGATCATTCCTCTGGCCGTGAGAACACTAAAGTCTGCCGGCTTGTTCAACATCTGTGAGAATCTGCTTCGGTTCCGAGCAAGCACTTTTTCCGCGAACACATGCTGACCGATTCCTCTACTGTTCAACTCGTAGATCATGCGCTGGCAGATATTCTTGGTGAGCATCTCCTCGCCATCGTCACTGACCAGTGGCAGGTAGAGGGCCGCAGTGTTTAGAGTACTGCTGGGGTACTTGTACGAATTCGGATTGGCTTTGGAGCATCTGGAGTGTTGACGAATTGGTCCTCCAGCGACAGAATCTGACTGTTGTGACGGAGCACAGCTGAAGCTTTGTCCTGTTGGGCTCTCGACATTTGACACGGCCTTGTACGGATCCCGTCCATCGTAGAACATTCCAGGTTGGATGGAAGGCTCTTCATGCTGACCACCGGAAGTTCGAGGAGCATCAGCGGGTCCGGCAGAGCCCTGTCCTGCGCCAACAGTGACTCCTTGAAGCTGGCCAGCAGTAGACGGGTCCACGAAAAACTCCGCCATCAGATTCTCATCTTCTGAATTCTTGGTTGGAGTTGTAGAGGTTTCCTGGAGGTACTGTTGAAAAGAGACTTGATTGGAGTGCATTGTAGAGATGGAGTCTGGAGAGAAGGGGATGATAAGGATAGAAGTGATAAGGATAGAAATGATGAGGGAAAAAGAGAAAGAGGGAGAATGTTGAGAAGTGAACAGTGCGCCCTTCGCCCTGTCTCCCCGGTCACACATTTTGATCTCCATTGTTGGGAACCTCCTGTGTCCTCGCACTCTCTCACCTTCCCGCCGCCTCGCTGTACCTTTTCTTGGTAGATGGAATGTTTGTTTCTGCTCCCTGTCTTGGCCATCTTCTCCTTCGTTTCCTTATTTTCCCTTATCACTTCCATCCTTATCATCCCCTTCTTTTCAGGCTTCATCTCTATAATGTACTTCAATCAAGCTACACTTCCACAGTACCCTCAGAAGTCCTGTCACAGCTCGACGACTTCAGGTGAGCTTTGGGAAGAATATCATCCCTTATCATTCTCACTTATCACTTCTATCCTTATCATCCCTTCCTTTTCAGGCTCCATCTCTACAATGTACTCCAGCCAAGCCTCTCTTCAACAGTTCTTCATGCCACCATCAACGTCTACTATCAGCTATACGACTCCAGACGAGAATCTGATGCCGGAGTTTCTCGGCCAACCTCAAGGAGTCGCTGTTGGCTCAGGACAAGAAGCCGCTCCCGGATCCGCCGATGTCCCTTCCAATGGCCAGACTCCTTTTGAGCCCGGAATGTTCTACGATGAAAGAGATCCCTACATGTCCGTTCCCAATGCTCGCCAATCGGAAAATCGAGCTAACATTGGACCCATCAGAAACCGACGCACACCAGGAATGCCATACACAGCCAAGAACAAGGGACGTCCATCGACATCCAACTATTCCAACTCTTCCTTGGACACTGCGGCCCTCCACCTCCAATTGATCAGCGACGATGGAGAGGAGATCCGAACCGACCATGTTCGTCGAAGGATCATGTACGAGCTGAGCATTGCGAGGATCTCGCAAAGACAGTTCGCAGAGAAGGTCCTCGGCAAAACACAGTCAACGTTCTCAGGGATGCTCAACAACCCGAAGAGCCTCAGATACAGAGGAGAGATAACTTATCAAAAGATAATCACATGGATCAACTTGAGTTGTGAGGACAGGCAGAAGGTGTTGGATGGAGAACTGGTCATTTGTGAGCCAGACGCGGAGCCAGTGGGAAAGCAACAGCAACAGCCAAAGCCAGTACCAGAGCAAGTGCCAGTGCAACCAAAAGAGTAAGTTCTTCTTTTCCAAAGAAAAAATCAATAACTCTTTTCTTTCAGGAAGGTCAAAAGAATGCCGAAACCGCGGACCCACTTCAGCCCTGAACAACTGTCAACACTCCAGGATTCGTTCAAAAGGAATCCATTTCCATCCCGTGGGGCCCAGTTTGCTCTGGCCAATCAATTGAGACTCCCCATCAGTACGATCAACAACTGGTTTGTTAACACACGGAAGAGGAGCAAGAAGGCCGAGTGATTATCAATGCTTTATCAATTCCCCCTTTGTACCATCATTAACTCTTATTCCATCAGCTTATCACTTAACATTCACATCCCCAATTTGCTTTCGATCACTGTTAATATTCAACATTTTTCCCTAATTTCGTGTCCAAAATAAAGTGTAACAGTTTACATGTTCCATCTCACGTCGCCTTCAGAATCCGCCAACCATTGTGACGTAACCCCTCCTTGATAACACGATATCAGTTCCGGCGTGTTGAGCTAGGGTACTGATAATCAGTAGCATCCATGCCCAGAAACAATCAGTTCTCGATTTGCAAAGTTTGCAAGACGGTTATTCTCTTCTCTTATCGACTGCACTGCTTCCAATCCTTTCAGAAGTAACTTCTCGTTGACATGCCGAGTTCTCCAATTGATCGAGTGTAAATGGACCTCACTGTATTCTGAAATCGCATCCGGTAAGCGGAATTCATCCATCATCGTTCTTCCCAGTAGTACTGTAGTCAAGTCACTTTCTCCGTTATCTCTGTTATCATTACTCCCCTTACCAGTAGTCTCAACCAGATCACTCTCTGAAAAAGGATTCCCACAACCTTTCATCTATCAACACAGGGTCACAGCGAATTGACGGGAAGATGAGAGAGTGCGAGGAAGGTTACAACAGGAATTGTTGACCCTCGGGAAGATCCATGTGTGTTACCAAGGGGACACGACGAGGGACGCCCAGGTGACAACAGCCCTCGACCCTCTGCACTCCACACACTCTCTCCCTGACCTTCCCCGCCCACCTATGAAGTGTCGTTCCGCTACCATGCTCTGCCTATTACTCTACTGTTACGCCATTCTTGCTCCCTGTCCTGTTCGTGGCTGGTGGCCATCTTCCCCTTCTCTTCCTTACATCTCTTCTCAAGATTTCTCCCGTTTCCTCTTTTTCCCTTATCACTTTCCTACTTATCATTCCTTTCTTTCCAGGTTTCATCTTTGCCATGAACTCCAACCTTCAACAGTACCACCAGGGCTCCACGAGTTCAGGTGAGCTTTCTGAAGACCAGGACTTTATGTCCCAGTTCTTTGTCAACTCCTCCGAACTGTTCCCAAAGCCATCTTCTCTTAAAGAAGTTGTGGCTTCAGGAGAAAATGGAGCTTCTGGACCTGCCGATCCTCTCTTCCAACCTGGGATGTTCTACGATGGAACCGATCCCTACATGTCCGTGCCACATGCTCAATCGGAAAATCGAGTTGACATTGGACCTATCAGAAGACGCCGAACTCCCGGAATGACATACACTGCCAAGAACAAGGGACGTCCATCGAGATCCAACTACAACGACTCCATCACGGACACTGCGGCCCTCCACCTCCAATTGGTCAGCGACGATGGTGAGGAGATACTAACAGACCATGTTCGCCGCCGCATCATGTACGAGCTGAGCATTGCGAGAATCTCGCAAAGACAATTCGCCGAGAAGGTCCTCGGGAAGACGCAATCAACATTTTCGGGGATGCTCAACAACCCGAAGAGCCTCAGATGCAGAGGAGAAATAACATATCAAAAGATCATCACCTGGATCAATTTGAGCTGTGAGGATCGGCAGAAGGTGTTGGATGGAGGACTGGTGATTTGTGAGCCAGACGCGGAGCCAGTGGGAGAGCAACAGCAACAGCCAAAGCAAGTACCAGAGCAAGTGCCAGAGCCACCAAAACAGTAAGTTCTGCTTTTCAAAAAACATTAATCAATAACTCTTTTCTTTCAGGAAGGTGCAAACAACTCCGAAACCGCGGACCCGCTTCAACGATCAACAACTTGCTGCACTCCAGGATTCGTTCAAAAGGAATCCGTTTCCATCTCGTGGTGCCCAGAATGCACTGGCTACTCAATTGGGACTCTCCAGTGATACTGTCTACAACTGGTTCGTCAACACACGGAAGAGAAGCAAGTAGACCGAGTGATTATTAATTCTTGATAAATTCCCCTTTTGTACTGTCATTAACTCCCATTTTATGAGTTTATCACTTCACATTCCCAATTTGCTTTCAATCTCTGTTCATATTCAACATTTTTCCCCAATTTCGTGTCCAAAATAAAGTGTAACAGTTTACTCGTTTCATCTCACGTCTTCTTCAGAATCCGTCAATTATTGTGACGTGGTCCCTCCTTGATAACACGTTATAAGTTTTGACGTGTTGTTCTAGGGCACTGATAATCAGTATCATTCATGCCCAGAAACAATCAGTTCTCGATTTACAAAGCTTGCAAGAAGCTAGCTCCCTCTTCTCCTGGCTTGGAAGTTGTTTGGATTGCTGTCTACCGAGTCTACGACGAGAGATGAAAACTAACTTCTGTATGGCTTGGACGCTTAGATTTGGACATCTGGATTGGCTAGAAGCTGGATGAACACGAGTGAAATCAACCGGATAAAGACCAGATGTGAGTGAGCCATCTTTTCCCAAATCTTCCAGATTCTGATCAGTTGCCGCTTGGCAAATCGTTGAGGGCTATAACTGGGAAGATTCTGGATTCATCGGGGGCCTTACTGAGGTGATGGGGTTTCTAGTTGACTTAAAATTCATGAAATTTGTCTGAACCCCTGTCTAACAGTATGTTCTTTCATGTACCGCACAACTTCTGGCCATGGGACTTCGCTATCAACGTCGCCGGCTTACGAATCCGGGAGCTGCTTCTTGTCCTGAGCCAACAGCGACTCCTTGAGGTTGACCGAGAAACTCTGGCATCAGATTCTCGTCTGGAGTCGTATAGCTGATAGGAGACGTTGATGGTGGCATGAAGAACTGTTGAATTGATTTGAAGAAGTTGATTGAAGTACATGGCGAAGATGAAACCTGGAAAGAACGGGGATGATAAGGAGAGGAGTGATAAGTGGAAGCAATGGATAAACGATAAACAGAAGAAAATTACCAAAACAGGGAGCAGGAACAAACATTCCCTCTATCAAGAAAGGGTACAGCGAAACGGCGGGAAGGTGAGAGAGTGCGAGGACACAGGAGGGTCCCAACAAGGGAGATCAAAATGTGTGACCGGGGAGACAGGGCGAGGGGCGCACTGTTCACTTCTCAACATTATTTCTTTTCCTCTTTTTCCTTTATCACTTCTATCCTTATCATCCCCTTCTCTCCAGGCTCCATCTCTACAATGCACTCCAATCAAGTCTCTTTTCAACAGTGCCTCCAGGAAAGCCCTACAACTCCAGCCGAGCATTCCGAAGACGAGGATCTGATGGCCGAGTTCTTCGTGGACCCGCCTACTACTGGTCAACCTCATGGAGTCGCTGTTGGCGCAGGACAAGACTCTGCCGGACCCACTGATGCACCTGGAACTTCCTGTGACCAACGAGAACAGCCTCTCTTCCAACCTGGAATGTTTTACGATGGACGGGATCCGTACAAAACCGTGTCAAATGTGGAGAACCCAGCCGGACAGAGCTTCAGATGTGCTCCGTCGCAACGGTCAGGTGATGTCGCTGGAGGACCAATTCGTCAACACTTCAGACACTCCAGAGTCCATCCGAACTTCCACAAGTACCTCAAAAACACTCCGGATGCTTCAGTCCTTTACCTGCCACTGACCAGTCCCGATGGCGAGAAGATCCTTACCGAGAATGTCTCCCAGCGCCTAATCTACGAGTTGAGAAACAGAGGAATTGCTCAGAAAGTGTTCGCGGAAAAGGTGATGTGCCGGTCGCCAAGCATGTTGTCAAATTTGTTGAACAATCCGACAGACTTCAGTGCTCTCACGGACAAAGGACTGATAGCTTATCAGAAAATGATGACTTGGATCAACTTGAATGAAGAGGAGAAGCAGTTGGTATTGGATGGAAAGTTGGTTATTTGTGAGCCTGACATGGAGCCAGACGCAGAACAGCCAAACAAGTGAGTTCACCTTTTCCCATTTTCAATCAATAACTTTCATTGCTTCCAGGGCGGGAAACAAGCCACGGGCCATCATCAGCCCATTTCACCTATCAGTCCTTCAAGACTCATTCGCAAAGAATTGTCACCCTAGTCGTCGTGATAAGAATGCTCTTGCAAAACAATTGGATCTCCCCTGGTACACGGTCGACTACTGGTTCAATAACGCACGGAAAAAGAAAAATAAGTGATTATCAACTCTCTTCTTGTCAAATTATCACTTCGATTATTGTAACAACATGTTATTCTTGAATTCCATTTGACAAATAAATCTAATTTATCAAAGTAGCAAGACAACATTCAATCTTTATCTAGTATCAACTCAAGAAAGTGCAAGTGGGACCTCTAGATCTATACATTGTATTCCAACGCATCTCGGGATGCTCCGTCCATTGGAAACCGTTGCACCCTTCCAATTGTAACCTCCTATTGTAAGGTACTGCTCCGAATCCTTCCAGAACTACCTTCTCGCTCTCCTGCCGTTTTCCATCATTCGTGCCTCTTTGTCCTTCCTCTCCCGATTGTGTATCTTCTCTTCTATCCCAACCTTTCCAGGTGTTTGCTCTCTCTGTCAGTTCTGTCGCTCCGACATGACAATCGGCTTCTTGTTACATGTTACAATTACAATTGTTACCTAATCCTCCGTCTGAGCCTCAATGATGGATCTGTGATATCCGAAACGCCGACTTCTTGATTTTAATCATTTGTGCCACTATCAATCAGTAAAGCGATCCACATCAACTACCGAGTTCTCCAATTGATCGCGTAAAGATTGAACTAACTGAATTCTGAAATCACATCTGCAAAGCGGAATTCAGTCCTTCTAGTTCTTGCCAGTAGTACTGTAGCCAAGCAACTTACTCCGTTATCTCTGTTATCATTACTCCCGTTATCAGTAGTCTCAACTATCTCACTCTCTGTTCAATTCCTCTCCCCCTCCGCCCCATCTCTCTGGAACGACACCTCTACTCCACACATTGGCCTGAAAACAACGACAGCTCATGTTCAGCCCACACTCTCTCCCTGACCTTTCCCGCCCACCTATGAAGTGTCGTTCCATTACCATGGTGTGCCTATTACTACATTGTTACGCCATTCTTGCTTCCTGTCCTCTTCGTGGCTGGTGGCCATATTCTCCTCTGCTTCCTTACCTTTCTTCTCAACATTCCTCCGTTTCCTTTTTTTATCACTTCTATCCTCATCATCCCCTTCTTTCAGGCTTTATCAACACAATGCACTCCAATCAAGCCACTTTTCAACAGTACCTCCAGGGACCCATCCACAGCTCGACGACTGCAGCCGAGCTTCCCGAAAAGGAGGATCTTATGGCCGAGTTTTTCTTCATGGAAAACTCTACTCTTGCCCAGCCTCAAGGGGGCGATGTTGGCTCAGGACTAGACCCAGCTTCTGGAATCGCTGATGCTCAAGGATATTCTTGTGACAAGCAAGAGCAGCCTCCCTCCCAATCTGGAACAGGCTCCAGCTATGCTCCATCACAAATCCTCAATGCGATCACCGGAGGACCCATTCGTCCACGCAAGAGACACCCTAAGGCTGAGAACACATACCCAAGAGCGCGGCCCAACTCCTACAGGTACCACAGTACCATTCCAAATCCTGCGGCCCTCTAGCTGCCTCTGGTCAGTGACGATGGCGAGGAGATGCTTACCAAGAATGTCTGTGAGCGCATAATCTACGAGTTGAGCAACAGAGGAATTGCTCAACATGTGTTTGCGGAAAAGGTGCTGCGCCGGACTCAAGGCACGCTGTCAGATCTGTTGAACAATCCGACAGACTTCCGAGTCCTCACGGCCAAAGGAATGGTCGCTTATCAGAAAATGATCACTTGGATCAATTTGAGTGAAGAGGAGAAGCAGTTGGTGTTGGATGGAAAGCTCGCCATTTGTGGACCGGGCGAGGAGCCAGAGGCAGAGCAGCAAAACAAGTGAGTTCAACTTTTTCCCAGTTTCAAATCAATAACTTTCATTTCTTCCAGGGCGGGAAACAAGCCACGGACCATCATCAGTCCATTTCACCTGTCAGTCCTTCAAAACGCATTCGCAAAGAACAGCTACCCCACTCGTGCTGACAAGGATGCACTTGCGACACAATTAGATCTCCCGAGAACCACGGTCGACTATTGGTTCAACAACGCACGGAAGAGGAGCAAGCAGTAATTATCAATTTTATCAATTTCAATGTTCTTATCTGTACTATCACTAATTCTCAACTTGTCAAATCTTCACTTCCTTTCTGTAATCAATATTCTTCTTCAATAATATTTGATAAATAAATCTAAAAAACTAACAAAACACTATCTTATCTTCTTACTATCACTAATTGGAAGCTTATGTGTGTCGATCAGTCTGTTTGTAGTCAATTCTCCTCAACTAATCATCCAACTCCGTCCTTTGTTGAACATCAACTTCCTAACCGTTTGGTTTGTCACAACGCCTTCTACCTCAGAGATACTGAGCCGCGCGAGTCGAGCCTGGATTGATGTCGGCTGCTCGCTTGAGATGTATCGGCGGTGCGCGTCGAGGAGTCGGTTTAATTACCCTAGTAGAGGTGCGCCCGAGCGTCTGACCCAAAGAAATTTGGCGTCAACTACAAATTTTGAAGCGTCTCCTTTTGGGGAGACAAAATATATCGAGTATTACATAATTGGCGGATCCGTTCTTGAGTTACGGATTAGCAAAGTTTCGAAGGCATGATAAACTAGAGAAACATAGCCGACGCCGACTTCAAGTAGATTCTGAACACTGATTGTGTCAGATGATAAGAGTAGACATTTATTCAGTGATAGGTCCGAAGACAGAAGAGCTTGAGGTGTCATTTGAATTTATTCAAGTTTGAATCGAACATAATCAATCTGCCCTGTTTATACTGACAAGGCAACTATGATTTTCGTAATCAGCATCTTCGAATCGAACAAAAATTTATAGCCAATTCTCGACCTGTGTGTATGCAGAGTTCCCTCGTGACATTTGAGACCAGTGCATGCTAATGGATTTTCCCCCTGGGAAGTGTGCACTGGGTAGGGCAGGCAGATGGTGACGTGGCAGATATCGATCACGTTAAGAACCACGGCTGACCTAGATTCATTGTGTTCCGTGTCCCATTCGCAGGCATGTCGTCCCTGCCGTTCCCCCGTCTTCCTCTGCTCTGCAAGCTGCTCGTCATAAAAAACATTGAATTCCTTGACTTGTAAGTTGCTTTTTTGAGCTTTTCCACCTAGTCTTTTCCAACTTTCCAGGCTCAAACTCTCAACTTGTTCTCGAAAATGCAATACTCTCATTCAACACGCCAGCATCTCACTTTTGAAGTTTGTGATGGTTCTAGAAGAGTCACGAGCCTTATTGATGTTCATGTTTCCCGGGAGTCAATGTATATTTTCTATTTCAATTCACCTGGATCCAAAGGGGTTTCTTGGAGGAAATTGGGTCAGTGATGAGGATCAAGACGATGGCTGTGAATGGCGTTCTTTGAATGTGTCGTATGGAGAGGAGGAGTTCGCCGAGAAAGTTGAAGAGATGGTGGACTTTTTGATGGAGCTGTTCGGAAGGACGGAACTGTTCAAATTGGAGTTCAAACCATCGGAAGGAACCAGAAAGTTTGTGGAAAGCATGGTCTGGAAGCACTGGGAGAAGACTGAATGTTTGAGTATTACGGAAGAGTCAGAAGAGTCAGAAGATTCAGAAGATTCAGATGATTCGAAAGATTCGGAAGATTTAGAAGAACCAGAACCACTGTCAGAAGAAGAAGTGAACTGGTCGCTGAACGCGTTAACAGCCACCAAGAACATATCTTTCACTTCAAGAGTCCTTCCCGATGTTCAGTGGACCCAGGAGTTCCATTGCAAAGAGGTCGAAATAGAGAAACCCTCTTGGATCCACTTAGATTCCATCATCAACTCTACCACTGAAATATTCTATTTCACTGGTCTCCACCCATCGAATTCTGCCTTGAAGACCATTTTGAAGACCTGGATCTCTGGTAAGAAGCTTCTCAACTTAAAGATCTTATCCTGGGAGTCCGACTGGGAAAATGACGTTCATTTCCCAGTAGGGTTTGAAAATGAAGTGATGGAAGGGATAGAGGAAGCGGTTTTGACTTCAGAAGAGAAGATTCTGAATCCATTTGAAAGTGAGGATGAGGAAGAGGACGGACGGTACGTGAGAAGATCCGATGGGAAATTGGCAGTGGTCATGATGGACTCGATGACTTTTCAAATTCGTGTTTGTTAATTTTTACTTTGATTCTGATATTTTTGCTAAATGTCTTTGTTTCTTTCCCAATAAATGTTTGTCATGATCATGTGTTGTTGGAAAAAGAACCCCTCGGAGAAACAGAACGGCTATAGGGGTCAGTCTGTGTATTCAGAAGACACACAGAAGGTCTGTCCCTCTCCTCTCATTCGCTGACACCCGAGACGTAGACAGCTGACGTGGCAAATATCGATCACGTTGAGAACCACGTATGCGGCTGACCTAGATTCATTGTGTTCTGTGTCCCATTCGCATGCATGTCGTCCCTGCCGTTCCCCCGTCTTCCCCTGCTTTGCCAGCTGCTCGTCATAAAAAACGTGGAATTCCTTGACTTGTAAGTTGCTTTTTTGAGCTTTTCCACATAGTCTTTTCCAACTTTCCAGGCTGAAGCTCTCAACTTGTTCTCGAAAAATCCATATTCTCATTCCACACGCCAACATCTCGCTTTTGAACTTGTCGGTGGTTTTAGCAGAGGAACGAGTCGACCTGTATTTCACGTTTCCTGTGAGGCAACGTATATTTTCCATTGCAATTCCCCTGGATCTGAAAGGGTTTCTTGGAGGAAATTGGGTCAGTGATAAGGTTCAAGACGATGGCTCTGTATGGTTTTCTTTGAATATGCCGTATGGTGAGAAGGAGTTTGCCGCAAAAGTTGAAAAGATGGTGAACTTTTTGATGGAGCTGTTCGGAAGGACGAAATTGAATCAATTGGAGTTCAAACCATCGAAAGAGACCAGAAAGTTGGTGGAAAGAGTGGTCAAGAAGCACTGGAAGACTACGGAAATCCTGAAGATTACGGAAAAGCCAGGAAAGCCAGAAGATTCAAATGATTCAGAAGAATCGAAACCACTGTCAGAAGAAGAAGTAAACTGGTCACTGAGCGCGTTAACAGTCACCGAGAGCATCTTTGTCACTTCTAAAGTCCTTCCCGATGTTCAGTGGACCCAGGAGTTCAATTGCAAAAAGGTCGAAATAGAGAAGCCTTCTTGGATCCACTTGGATTCTATCATCAACTCTACCACTGAAAGATTCGATTTCCTTGGCCTCCACCCATCAAATTATGTCTTGAATACCATACTGAAGGCGTGGATTTCTGGTGAGAAGCTGCTCAACTTGAAGGTCGTATACTGGGAGTCCGACTGGGAAAATGCCGTCCATTTCCCAGTTGGCTTTGAAAATGAAGTGATGGAAGGGATAGAGGAAGCGGTTTTGACTTCAGAAGAGAAGATTCTGAATCCATTTGAGAGTGAGGACGAGGAAGAGGACGGGAAGCACGTGAGAAGATCCGATGGGAAGTTGGCAGTGGTCGCGATGAGCTGGTGGATTTTTTATTTTCGTGTTTGTTAAATGATACTTTGATTTTGGATTCTATGAATTCGCCAGACCCTATGATTGCTAAATGCCTTTGTTTCTTTCTCAATAAATGTTTGTCATGATATAATGTGTCGTTGGAAAAAGTCTGCAGGGGTCAGTCTGTGTATTCAGAAGACACACAGAAAGTCTGTCCCTTTCCTCTCATTCACTCTCCATCATGTCTCTCTTTTTGCAAGTTCTTCAAAACATATCCAATTCTGAGAACGAATCGTATGCCTTCTGGGCTTCGTAGAGTGTAGCCGACACCCGAGACGCAGACAGCTGACGTGGCAGATATCGATCACGTGAGAAAGGGGCTTGTGCTGCTGACCTAGATTCATTGTGTTCTGTGTCCCATTCGCAGGCATGTCGTCCCTGCCGTTCCCCCGTCTTCCCCTGCTCTGCAAGCTGCTCGTCATAAAAAACGTTGAATTCCTTGACTTGTAAGTTGCTTTTTTGAGCTTTTCCACATAGGCTTCTCCAACTTTTCAGGCTGAAACTCTCAACTTGTTCTCGAAAAATCAATATTCTCATTCCACACGCCAACATCTCGCTTTCAAATTTTTCGGTGGTTCTAGCAGAGAAACGAGTCGACCTGTATTTCACGTTTCCCGGGAGTCAATGTTTGTTTTTCATTGCAATTCGCCTGGTTTCAACGGGGTTTCGTAGAGGAAATTGGATCAGTAATGAGAATGAGGACGATGGTTCTGAATCGTGTTCTTTGTTAGTGTTATATGGAGAGGAGGAATTTGCCCGAAGAGTTGAAGAGATGGTGGACTTTTTGATGGAGCTGTTCGGAAGGACAGAATTGTATGAACTAAAGTTCAAACCATCGGAAGAGACCAGAAAGTTTGTGAGAAGCGTGGTCAGGAAGCACTGGGAGGTTACGGAATACCTGAAGATTACGGAAGAGCCAGGAGCGCTAGAAGATTCTGAATATTCAGAAGAACCAGAACCGCTGTCAGAAGAAGAAGTGAACTGGGCACTGAACGCGTTAACAACCACCAAGAGCATCTCTTTCACTTCAAGAGTCCTTCCCGATGTTCAGTGGACCCAGGAGTTCCATTGCAAAAAGGTCGAAATAGAGAAGCCTTGTTGGATCCACTTGGATTCTATCATCAACTCTACCACGGAAAGATTCGATTTCATTGATCTCCACCCATCGAATTCTGCCCTGAATACCATTCTGAAGGCGTGGATCTCTGGTGGGAAGCTGCTCAACTTGAAGATCATATGCTGGGAGTCCGACTGGAAGAATAACGTCCGTTTCCCAGTCGGCTTTGAAAGTGAAGTGATGGAAGGGATAGAAGAAGCGGTTTTGACTTCAGAAGAGAAGATTCTGAATCCATTTGAGAACGAGTACGAGGAAAGAGACGGGCGGCACGTGAGAAGATCCGATGGGAAGTTGGCTGTGGTCGCGATGAGCTGGTCGACTTTTTATTTTCGTGTTTGTTAAATGATACTTTCATTTTGGATTCTATGAATTCGCCAGACCCTATGATTGCTAAATGCCTTTGTTTCTTTCTCAATAAATGTTTGTCATGATATAATGTGTCGTTGGAAAAAGAACTCCTCGGGGAATTAGACCGTCTATGGGGGTCAGTCTGTGTATTCAGAAGACACACAGAAGGTCTGTCCCTCTCCCCTCATTCATTATCCATCATGTCCCTCTTACCTTTCGCTCGTCTCCCATTGCTAGCTCAACTGGAAATTATTCGATACGCTGAATTCCCGGACCTGTAAGTTATTCTTTAGACTCTTTTCAACCAATTTGGCTCTTTTTTCAGATTCCGCCTGTCAACCTGCTCCAAAAAAATGGCCCGGATCATTCGACTCGCCAACATCTCCTTTCAAAAATTTGGCATCATGATGTACAGAGACCATGTGTTGTTCAACTTCCAGTTCCCGAACACTAAGTGTAAATACAAGATTGCCGTGGATTGGGATTTCCGAGAGTGGATGAGCGAGAATCGATTGTTCATGAGAGAGAGTATGGATTCATCTGGCAATCAGTGGAAATTGGACATTCGAGTCAGGGAGAACGAGTTCCATAGTGTAGCTCGAGAGATTCTCAGCTTCCTTTTGCAACTGTTCAAACGCACTGAACTCAGATATTTGGTAGGTGAACCATCGGATATCACAAAGAACATGGTGAAGAACATTGTCAAGCCGCACTTCTCAACTGTTCAGCAGCTCATCTGTGCACAATATGAGGGTTCGGAACCGCTGATTAGAGATCAATTCGAATGGGTGCTCGATTGCATGAGAGTAACCGAACAGTTCACTAGCCAATGCCAGGTGAACACAGAAGTTCCGTATTGTAAAGGATTCCAAGCTGACGTCGTGATGATCACTCATCCGGAATGGGTGGGTCTGAACTCGATTCTGAACTCTTCAACCAAACATTTCATTTTCAAAAACGACTTTCCATCCTCTCAATTCATGAATCTGATTCTGAAGGCATGGATTTCCAAGGAGAACCTGATCAATTTGGAAGATTTCATAGCGGTAGTAGACGATGGATTATCAATCCCAAGTTTTTACGAGAATCAGGCGATGGAAGGGATTCAAGAAGCAATTCTGACACCGGTAGAACAGAATCACCTCGCCTCTCTAGAAATTGAAGCGAATGATTCCATGAAGTTCATCCGACGCGTCGATGGACGATTGGGATCTCTGGAGGTCTTGGAGTTTTCTGTCGTCTTTCATGTTGTATGAATTGCTCATTGTTCACAATAAATGAATATTACCTCTATTGTTCTTCTTTTCAATTCACACACAAAGGGCCGTTAGGGCCAGAAGATAGCTGTCACGTCACCACGTCATTCTCCACGTTCACTAGGATTTAGAAGAGATCGTCACGCTATAGGGGTCAATCTACTCACACTAATCGTCAGAGGACTCAGAGACTCCATTAGGCACGTCATTTGCTCCCTCATTCGTTGTCCCGATACACCATGTCTCTCGTCCCTTTCTCCCGTCTCCCGCTGCTAGCTCAAATGGAAATTATCCGAAACGCTGAATTCCCAGACTTGTAAGTTATTCTTTAGACTCTTTTCAAGAACTCTGGCTCTTATTTCAGATTCCGTCTAGCAACCTGCTCCAAAAAAGTGGCCCAGATCATTCGACTCGCCAACATCTCACTTTTGAAGTTAATAGTGATTCTAGAAGAGTCAGAAGTCACTCTGATGTTTATGTTCCCCAGGACTCAATGTAAATTTTTCATTTCAATCAACCTGGATTCAAAAGGGTTTCTTCGAGGAAATTGGATCACTGATGAGATTCAGGACGATGGTTCTGAATGGTGTTCTTTGAATGTGTCGCATGGGGAGGAGGAGTTTGCCGGGAAAGTTGAAGAGATGGTGGACTTTTTGATGGAGCTGTTCAGAAAGACGGAACTGTTCAAATTGGAGTTGAGACCATCGGAAGAGACCAGAAAGTTGATGGAAAGCGTGGTCAAGAAGCACTGGAAGACTACGGAAATCCTGAAGATTACGGAGGAGCCAGGAGAGCCAGGAGAGTCGGAAGATTCGGATGATTCAGAAGATTCAGATGATTCAGAAGATTCTGAAGATTCTGAAGATTCTGAAGATTCTGAAGATTCAGACGATTTGGAAGATCAAGAAGACTCAGAAGCCCCAAAAGATAAAGGACCACTGTCAGAAGAAGAAGTGAACTGGGCGCTGAACGCTTTACCAGTCATCGACAGACTTCATTTCACTTCTAAAGTCCTTCCCGGGGTTCAGTACACCAAGGGCTTCGATTCTAAAGTAGTGACAATTGAGAAGCCCTCTTGGGTCCACTTGGATTCTATCATCAACTCTACCAGTAAAAGATTCAACTTTACTGGTTTCCACCCATCAAATGCAGTCATGAATACCATTTTGAAGACCTGGATCTCTGGTGAGAAGCTGCTCAACTTGAAGGTCTTATGCTGGGAGTCCGACTGGAAAAATGAAGTCCATTTCCCAGAAGGCTTTGAAAATGAAGTGATGGAAGGGATAGAAGAAGCGGTTTTGACTCCGGAAGAGAAGATTCTGAATCCATTTAAAAACGAGTACGAGGAAAGGGACGGGCGGCACGTGAGAAGATCCGATGGGAAATTGGCAGTGGTCATGATGGAGTCGTCGATTTTTTATTTTCGTGTTTGTTAAAGTTGTTCAATAAATGTTTAATAATTTCGATTTCACACTGTGTCATCTGAAAAAACTATACTTTTGATTTTGATCTCTATGAATTTGTCAGCTTGCTAAATGCCTTTGTTTCTTTCTCAATAAATGTTTGTCATGATTATGTGTCGTTGCAAAAAGAACCCCTCGGGGAATTAGACCGTCTATAGGGATCAGTCTGTGTATTCAGAAGACACACAGAAGGTCTGTCCCTTTCCCCTCATTCATTATCCATTATGTCCCTCTTACCTTTCGCTCGTCTCCCGTTGCTGGCTCAACTGGAAATTATTCGATACGCTGAATTCCCGGATCTGTAAGTTCTAGCTCAACTTTTTCCTTTCTCAACACTTCTTCCAGATTCCGTCTCGCATCCTGCTCCAAAAAAGTCGCCCAGATCGTCCGAATCGCCAACATCTCCCTTCAAAAGTTAGGCATCAAGATGTACGAAGACCAAGTGATGTTCAACTTCCAGTTCCCGAACACGAAGTGTGATTACGAGATTGCCGTGGATAGGGATTTCCGAGAGTGGATGGGCGAGAATCGGTTGTTCATGAGAGAGAGTATGGATTCATCTGGCAATCAGTGGAAATTGGACATTCGAGTCAGGGAGAAGGAGTTTCACGTTGTAGCTGGCGAGATTCTCAGATTCCTTTTGCAACTGTTCAAACGTACTGAACTTTGCTATTTGATGATTGAATCATCGGAAAACACGAAGAAAATGGTGGAAGACATGGTCAAGCCGCACTTCTCAACTGTTCAGCTACTCAGCTGCGTTCAAGACAAACCGGAACCGCTGGAATGGAATGGATTCCAAGCTAAAGTTGTGAGAATTGTATGTCCCACTTGGCGCCAAATGGATTTGGTTTTGAACTCTACATCCGCATGAATCTCTATGTACAATAGCATTCCATCCTCTCAATCCATGAATCTAATTCTGAAGGCATGGATTTCCAAGGAGAAGCTGATCAATTTCGAAGGGTTCCGTACGACGGTAACCGTTGAATATCTCGTCCGAAGCTTGTACATGAATCGAGTGATGGAAGGGATTCAAGAGGCGATTCTGACACCGGAAGAGCAGAAGCACTTCGACGAGCAAGAAATAGAGGATGTTGTGAAGATCATCCGACGAGTCGATGGACGCTTGGCAGCTCTGTCGGTTAATGAGTTTTCTGTAAGCTTGAATGTTCTATAAAATGCTCATTGTTCACAATAAATGAATTATTCCTCCATTTTTGTTTTTTTTTCCGATTCACACATAAAAGAGAGGGGGCCAGAAGGTAGCTGCCACGTTACCACGTAATTCTCTTCCTCATTTGTGGTCATTAGTATTGCATTTTCCTACCCAGCCAGCCGTCCCAGTGGTAGATGATTGCAGGCCAAGGACGACGTGGCATAGAGCCTGCGAAGGGTCGTGTACGCCACGGCAAGCACGCCATCAGCCAATCGATGAGTGAAGCGATTTGTGCAGGGTCAGGACCCCCGGTGAGGCGTTGCGTATGCGTTGCGGTCGTATGTGCTATGCCAAGCAGGCCACTCATTCTCCCCCTCGTGGTCGCAGCGATTCAGTATTCACCATGCCCTCCGTCCCTTCCCCTCGTCTTCCCCAACTCGCTCAACTCGAAGTGATTCGGAATTGTGAATTCCCTGACTTGTAAGTGTTTTCTATGGAACTCTTTCCCATCAAAGTTCCTTTGTTCAGATATCGTCTCGGGAAGTGCTCTCAAAAGATGAAGGGAGTTATTCAACTTGCCAGCCTTAGCCTTCAAAACTTTGAAATCGATATCGATGAAGTCGGTGTGTATTTCACCTTCCAGTTCCCAGGAACTGACTGCAAGTTTTTCGTAAAAATCAATACGGGTTTCGAAAATTGTGTATACAATAATCGAATTGTCATGTCGGAGGAAATGGCTGAATCTGACGGATCTGAGCAGTGGATATTGGACATTCGAGTCAAGAAGAATCAGTTTTCGGTGGTTGCTGAAGAGGTTCTCTGCTATTTGATGAACTTGTTCAAACGGACTGAACTCTGCAAGTTGTTTCTTGACCCATCGGATGATGTCAAGACATTGACACAACAAGTTGTCAAGCCGCACTTTTCTACAGTTCAACATTTGAGTCTCATGTCAACAATGGATGATGATGAAGCGGAGCCAAAGTTTGAAGAGGTGTCTGAAGAGCAGTTGAAGTGGACTTTGAACAACTTGAAGGTTACAAAATACATGAACATCAATTGCTCTGTGGGGATTGAAGAGAACACGTACAGAAGAGGATTAGACACTGAAGACGTGGAAATCGAATTCGCTGGTTGGATTCATGAAGATGCCATAATCAACTCGACAAGTAAAACGATCAGATTCTATAATGATTCCCCAACCAGCGAGTTCATGAATGCAATTCTGAAGGCGTGGATCGCAAACGAGAAGCTGAGCAACCTGGAGCTGTTCGAATGGTGTGCAAACTGGTTGATTGAATACGCTCCCCGCTTCCTGAATCACGTGATGGATGGAATTAAAGAAGCGATTGTGACACCGGAAGAACGGAAAAAGGAGTCACATGAGAATCAAAAAGGCGTCGGTTTCAAGAAGTTCATCAGGAGAATCGACGGGAAGCTGGCAGTTTTGTTGATAAGATACCGGATGTATATCATATTTCGTGTTTGCTAAATTGTATCCTTTTGTAATTTTTAAATTGTAATTTTCAATAAATCTGATATTTTTTTGAATTCAATAAACTTTATTTTATCAACTTCCTCTCTTGGCTGTATTGGGTTACGTGATTACGACGTGTCAGCTCTGCCACATCGGCATAAGGCATCAGAACGCGCTACACTGGACAAGTGAAAAAGAGTGTGAGAAAACGAGAGACGGCAGACGAAGCAGAGAAAACTCTCTCGTTTCTCACACTCTTTTGGCGCCCGTCCAGTAGGACGCGTTCTGATGCCTTACGCCGCGACTATACGTCATTCTCTCCCCCAGTAGGATTTAGAAGAGATACATACCATAGGGGTCATAGGGGTTAATCGACGCACACTAATTGTCATAGGCCCCATTAGTCTCGTCATTAGAAGACGTCATTCGTTCCCTCATTCGTTGTCTCGATACAACATGTCCTCCCTTCCTTTCTCCCGTCTCCCACTGCTAGCTCAACTGGAAATTATTCGATACGCTGGATTCCCGGACTTGTAAGTTATTATTCATACTCTTTTCAACCAATTTGGCTCTTTTTCCAGATTCCGCCTGTCAACCTGCTCCAAAAAAGTGGCCAAGATCATTCGACTCGCCAACATCTCCCTTCGAAAGTTTGGCATCAAGATGTACGAAGACCAAGTGATGTTCAATTTCCAGTTCCCGAAGACGAAGTGTGATTACGAGATTGCTGTGGATAGGGATTTCCGAGAGTGGATGAGCGAGAATCGATTGTTCATGAGAGAGAGTATGGATTCATCTGGCAATCAGTGGAAACTGGACATTCGAGTCAGGAAGAATGAGTTTCGCGCTGTAGCTGGCGAGATTCTCAGATTCCTTCTGACGCAGTTCAAGTGCCCTAAACTTAGCTATTTGATGGTTAAGCCGTCGGAAAACACAAAGATCATGGTGGAAACCATGATCAAGCCGTATTTCTCAACCGTTCAGTTTCTCAGCTGTGTCCAAGACCAGGATTCAAAACCGCTGACTAGAGAGCAATTCGAGTGGGTGCTCGACTGCATTACAGTAACCAAACTGTTCACTAGCGAGTGTGAGGTGGACACAGAAGTTGCGTACTGTGAAGGATTCCAAGCTGACATCGTGAGGATCAAACATTCCAATTGGGTCGATCTGCATTCCATTCTGAACTCTACAGCCAAATATTTAAATTTCACCAGATACGCTCTATTAGCTCAACCAATGAATCTTATTCTGAAGGCATGGATCTTCAAGGAGAAGCTGATAAATTTGAAAAAGTTTCACACGGAAGTACTCGTTCAATACCTAGTCAGAAGCATGTACATGGATCGAGTGATGGAAGGGATTCAAGAGGCGGTTCTCACAGAAGAAGAGCAGAAATACTTCGACGAGCAAGAAATAGAGGATGTTGTGAAGATCATCCGACGAATCGATGGACGCTTGGCAGCTTTGTCGGTTAATCAGTTGGCTGTAAGCTTGAATGTTCTATAAAATGCATTTTGTTCACAATAAATGAATTGTTCCTCTATTTTTGTTCTTTTCAATTCACACATATTTCACACACATTCACACACACAAAGGACCGTTTGGGCCAGAAGATAGCTGCCATGTCAACATGTTATCTTCGGAGCCTCATCAGAAACTTTTTACCCAAGACTTTGGCAGTTGTTCCAACAACATGGATGTCACAATGGCTGATTGAAGAATATTTTCCAAATATCGGAACGTTGATTATCAATTCAGAAGACGGTGAAAAACTAGCCAATGAACACATGAAATGGGCCATGGCTACTGTAGAAGTCACGCAGAGTCTGTTAATTCGTGGCGAGATTCCGATAACGACAAACCAGTACAAGTACACGGAAGGATTCAAAACCAAGCACGTGATTATCAAAAAATCCTCATTGGGTTCATCTGAATGCGATCATTGATTCGCAAACGGAAGTTTTTGAACTCTACTTCCTACCGCCAAGTAACCAATTCTTCAACACTATTCTGAAGGCGTGGATCACGAATGAGAAGTTGCAAAACTTGAAGGAGCTGTCATTGGGAACTAAAACTCCAAAATTCGCAGAATTCTTCCAAAATCGAGTTATGCGAGGGATTGAAGAGACGGAATTGACTCCAGAAGAACAACAACGATTCGAGGAGGAAGAAGAGGAAAGGGAGTTCGTTCGACCCATTCGTCGGATTGATGGGAAAGTTGGTGTTGCGTTGGTGCAGCAGTTTCAGAGTATCTATAAATTTCTTGTTCTCTGAATTTGTCTTTTGGTAATTTGTAATGTTCTTGGTTTTCATGGTTTTCAAATAAAGTTATTGAATGTGACCTTATCCTTATGTGATCCTCGAAACGAAAGAGACAAGAGCTCAACTCTTAATAGAAGTAACTCAAAAACAACAAAGTGAATAATTTATTTGTCAGAGCCTAAACAATAAGGTAATTTGTTATCTCCTTCGTAGTCGATCCATCCATGACCAGTACCTATCAGCAGTGCAAACTGAATGCAAGTCTACTCAAGAAGTGTCACCTTCCTCAGGAAACACGGCAGTCGCCGCAAACTTCCTTCAGATTCCTCGACTCTTGTATTCTTGCTGACAAGTTTACAGAAGTGCTGAATAGGTCCTGATCCTCCCATCCATCCTCTCCTTCGTCCCCTTCGTCGTCGTCGTCGATCCATCCATGACCAGTACCTATCAGCAGTGCAAACTGAATGCAAGTCTACTCAAGAAGTGTCATCTTCCTCAGGAAACACGGCAGTCGCCGCAAACTCCCTTCAGATTCCCCAACTCTTGTATTCTTGCTGACAAGTTTACAGAAGTGCTGAATAGGTCCTGACCCTCCCATCCATCCTCTCCTTCGTCGTCGTCGTCGATCCATCCATGACCAATACCTACCAGCAATGCAAACTGAATGCAAGTCTACTCAAGAAGTGTCATCTTCCTCAGGAAACACGGCAGTCGCCGCAAACTTCCTTCAGATTCCCCAACTCTTGTATTCTTGCTGACAAGTTTGCAGAAGTGCTGAATAGGTCCCGATCCATCCTCTCCTCGCGTTGAAACAGCCAGAGAGATACCAGAGGTACGGGAAGTCACCATTTCGGCAGGGGAGAGAACGACTGACTGACAGACAGCGAAAAGATATTCTGAGTATGATTCAGGGGGCGTGGAGAATCTGTCGTTGTAAATCAGACCAACAGATGTGGATGTAGTTATCGATTCCACGCGTGGGAAAGTCCAATATCTGATACATCTATCGATTTTTTGAATATCTAGAAAGAAAGTTGTTTTTTTTTCAATAGACATTGGTTTATCGTAAGTTTATAGAACATTATATCATATCAAGCTATACAATTGACTTTAATTCTTAGATAGTTTTAAAGTTATTCACATGTTAAATTATCAGAAATAAAACTAGGGGGGTTGTACATTGACTTTACAAATGCTTATGGCGATTCGTGCCCTCCGATCCACTCGAATCCTTCATTCCACTCGGATCCTCCATTCCACTCGGATCCTTCATTCCACTCGGATCCTTCATTCCACTCGGATCCTCCATTCCACTCGGATCCTTCATTCCACTCGAATCCTCCATTCCACTCGGATCCTTCTTTCCACTCGGATCCTTCATTCCACTCGGATCCTCCATTCCACTCGGATCCTTCTTTCCACTCGGATCCTTCATTCCACTCGAATCCTCCATTCCACTCGGATCCTTCATTCCACTCGGATCCTCCATTCCAACGGCTCCAATCCCTTCTCCAATCATTGCGAGACGAGCAAATTCGGAGCGAGCGAATTCGTAGACGGCGTTCGGCACCATCTCGTGTCGGAGGACATGTTTTGAAACCTTGTTGAGCTTCTGGAAAAATATGCTTTTGAATGAGGGATTTAGATCCATCAGCTACCTCAAAAGCTTGAATGGCCTGGACTGGAAAACTCTTGAAGACCTCTTCGACATTCAGTCGCTTGCCGAAAGAAATGACCAACTGACTGTCGTCAACTGAACTTGTTTTGAGTTCGAGAAAACTGAAAAGAATGGGATTTAATGAAATCTTCGATTGTCCGATGTACCTTCTTGCAATGAGAAGGAAGCACGTCGCGATGATGGAGGCCTTGTAGCGTCGCGATGATGGCACTTCTGGAGATGGCATCCTGTCATCAGTGATCAGGATGTGTTTGCTGATCTAGAATGATGTAAAAGTTGATAAAAAGTTTACCATTGGCTCACTTGGTTTCCAAAGATCGCCTTGTTCATGTCCTCGAGGGCGGTGACTCTTTCCGGAACCGACAGGAGTTTATGAAGTCGATGAGCCAGTAATCCGTTTGTATCCATCCTGACATTCCAAAGACCCGCAGAGTTATTCATGAAGAACTTGATGTTGGACAGCTCCTCCGACTCAGAATTTCTCATCAATCTGAAACAAATAAAGTTTACCACCTAATCATTGCTATCAACATACCCAAGAGCAGCTAGCATCTTTTTGATTTCCGCATCTGACGGTTTTGATTGGGAGGAAACGAACAGATAGTAGGTCTTAGGATCGGAAGTTTCTGGATCTGAGCGGGATCGCTTGGAAGATGATATTGGCGAATCCGTGGTGCGCTTGTTGTTTTGAGATCGCCCGACGAGAGGGATGAGGGTCTCCGCCGGGCAGCGTCCATTTCCTCCTTTCACGACAGACTCCTCCGAATCTTCCGAACCTTCCAGAAGCAGCAGTTTCATCACATCCCGAGTGTCTTCAGCATCTTGCGCTTTCAAGTTCTTCGCTTCCAGAATCATCAACTCATCCAATACCGATTGCAATGCATCCAGAACATCGGAGTCCACACGCTTGTTGGACTCGAACTTCAACTCCGGTTGAGTACCGATTATCGAATGGCCAACAGCTCCATCATCTCCATCATCCAAAACGATTCCCGAATCGTTCCCAACGCCGAAGTCTTCCAAAGTAGAACGAATTGATGGGGATCCCAGCGTTTCATCCAGGTCGTCACTTTGAACAGGTTCATCGTTCACTACAACGACATCTTCGTCCAACACTTGCCTGTAAATTGATAGTCAGTGATAAAAGAGAGAATTGGTTAAACTCACGATTCCGGCTCAAAAATGCCAAAGGCCTTCGCCACCTCCAGAATAAAACGGGTTGAAAAGTCGGGGGTTCTCGTCGTTTTGTGGGAGAAGAGCTGGGAGAACGCGTGAACGGCGGCCGTCGAGAAGGATGTGTGGGAATCAGAGAACTGCTCGATGGACGGATTCAGAAGACGGTTGATTTCGTGGACCATCCGATCATCTTTGGTTGGCGAAGGACAGCACTGGATTTGGAAATTGGCGGCGTCAAGATCTCTGTAAATCAATTTCCAATGATAAAAAGACAACCTGAATGCTTACCCGCTGTTGTCCAAATCATCTTCTATCAAAAAACCCATCTTTCGGGCCACCGCGATGACAAGGCGTTCAAAGTGCCCTTCTCCAGATCCGACATCAATATCTAAGATGTTTCCGTAGGACGAGCCAACGATGGCGTGGGCGGTGAACACGGCAGTCGCAAATCTTCTGTGAAGTTTGGTCGGATTTTTGGGTTGAAAAAGAGTGGAGAGGTGGTAGATCTTGGACTTTTGCGTTGAAAAATCCAAGAGGCAGTGGGTGTTGGCCGAGATGGCTCCAGATGCATCAGAAGGATCTTTAGTTGAGTTGAGATGAGTAGAGATGGTTCCAAGGTGCGTGGAGTCGTTTGGACAGAAATCGACGCCGAGATCAGGACCGGCTGGCACGTCAAACTGTGAATCGCCTGGAGCTGGCTCATCGTCCTCAGCGTCTTTCATCTTGTTGTTCTTCGGGTCCAGCAGTCCGACCAGGTCGATTTCCGGTCCATCCCGAATGATTACTGTGACTGTCGCCGTATCCGATCCCACTCCAACTGTCTGCATCTCGTCGATCGCCTTCATCACACAGTCGATCGGTTTCATCGGCGCTCCTCTCGCAGCTCTCTCTTGCACTTCCTGCTCCTGAACAATCCTGGCTTCTTGAGCTGCACGGACGGCGGCCTCAACTTCCAGACGTCGCTGGGCTCTCCTGTAAGAAGATAATAAATGATGGGATCTTTTGAGAACTCTCACTTTCTGCGCTCAGAACGCAACTCCTGGGACTCCAGAACTCGAAGTTGGCTTGCTTCCGAAGCGGCCTTGGTTTGGGCGCGGCGGGAACGGGAGTTGGTGGTGGACGAGCTGGCGCTGGGCATTTCTTGATTATACGGATTACCTGAAAGATGAATATCAATTATGACACATCAAGCTTGAATGAAGAAAGAGGCAAAAAGATGGCTGTCGGGGAACAGAGACGCGGGACAGACAAAAAGGGTACCCATGGTCCGCAGACACGGAAGGTGTCTTGGAGTGTGCAGTGGAGCGTGTTTGTCACCCTTGCTATTATGCGGTCCCTCTAACACTGACGATCGGTAGGTTGCCTGTGGGTCTCGCCACGATTGACGCAAACACGCAGGCGGAACGCATAACATCATCAAAGACTCTGGCGACTGGATTTGATATGGAAAAAGAGATAAGAACTCATACAGTTTATCAGATTCCGAGAACACAAGACGGATCCACGCTGATCTTCCATTGATCCTGCGGAAGAATCGGATGAATCTCCACGGTTTGTGCTCCACTACAGGAGCAGCTTGAACCTGCATTAGTTCTTAATCTTTACAACTCAATTCTGTTGTTTGAATTCCCGCTTCATTATGGCTTCATTTAGTGTCTTTTGAATAAATATCACTACCGTAACCCTGATTGCAATGAAATAAAGTAATCAATTCATCTATCAAAACAAAACATCAGAATCCGTATACATTGATATGAGTTATCAGTTTCTCTGTTCTTGGACTTGCTCATCCCAGACATGGAATCTGAACATTCGACTGAAGATTCCGACGCTCGCCTTCTTTCCATCGGATCGCTGAATGTCCCAGCGTTGTTTCAGAGTTGCGGTGTGGCTCGGGAAGATTCTGAAAATTAGGAGGGGTTGTACGGGAAAGGCGTCAGGGAACTGGGAAAGCGCCAAGGGAAAGCACATGAAAAGCGCCAAGGAGCAGGAGAAGCGCAAAGATGAAGCACGAGAAGGGCCCCAAGGCTCTGCACTGAAATAGTGCAAAGGTGAAGAAAAAGAAAAGCTTCCAGGAGCACACGTGAAGGTACGAGTAAAGCGTCAAGGAACAGGAAACGCGCCAAGACCTTGCACTAGAAAGGCGCCAACCTAAAACCAATCAATCAACATACCTGAACAACAAACTCTCCTCCGGCTGCCTACTAACATCGATTTTTGTGTATTCCACACCTTCCATGACCTCTGCCACGTACTCATCAGTCAGGTCAAAGTCAACTTTGAACCATCTTCCACCGGATTCCCGAGTTGAGAAGGACACCAAGTTCTCCAATTCTTTATCCATCCATTTCTTGATAAACTGATTGAGAAGCGATGACGTCGGGTGAGGATGATTCTCGAGGCAGATGAAGGTGGATTCGGAATTCAGAATCGCCTCGAATTCCAAGCCAATGGTCTTCTGGAGGTGAAGATTCTGAATCTTCAGAGGATTCGAGTAGCTCACGCCTTCAGAAGCTTCCATTCCGAGAATCAGTGTGTCCACAGTGATGACGTCAAGAATGTGATTGATGTCTTTTTCGGCCAACGTCACCGCATTGAATTCGTCGATTCTGACGGTGTTGAAGTGTTGGATCAGGTCCCAGGAGTAGTGATCCATCGGATTGCCAACTTTCAGTGTCAAGCTGGGATTCTGGATTCTGAACGTCTCCAGAAAGAACTTGGAGATCTCCTTGAGTTTCCATGGCTCCATCCGAAGGATTCCGTATCGTTTAACCATCGGAACTTCACGGATGCCAGGGATGATCAAAAAGCAAGAAAGCTTTCTGATCTTGATCCTCGACAGATTTCTACTTTCACGAGAGTAAATCCTCTTGAAGCTGACTGCCCGTCCAATGTGATCTTTGATGGTGAGCAGGTTTGTATTTGGGTGATATTTGTCTCCATTGAACTCGATTGATGGTAGAGTGACGTTGGCGGATTTCAGTATTCGGAGCGACTTCCGGGACAGCGTTGATATGTGGATTCTGGAAAAATCTATGAAAATCGGTCAATTTTGATCATTTTTCAGCTATTTTCAGGTAAATTTCAAAGTTTAAAGGACTTACAAGCTAAAAAGATCCAATTGTCGAAGAATATTACGCATGGCAACATCGGGAAGACGGTAGAGACGGAACATGGTGGAGAATGCGCAAGGAGAGGGACTGGACCATCCAGCTGGAAGGAGAGACATGCGCGACCGCGACGCGCACGCAGCGCGGTAATGGATGTGTGGGAAGGGAGAGACGCAGACATTGGGTGGGGGGGAGACATCTGTGTGTGTGACGTGGCAATGGAAGGTTTTGGTCGTCACTGGAGAGATTTAGGACTCATCGGGTCTTGGACATGGGCAACAGAATGGGTTTTTATTCGAGAGCAAACTAACAAAACAAAAAACAGAAAATAGTAAATGATAATGGAGAAGGTGAAGTTGAAGACGTCGAGGCATCTGGAGACATGGTGGAATTTGAGCTTGAAGTTACTAGAACTGAAAACCATATCAATTAGTTATCATGTTATCATTTCAAAACTTACCTTCCACCTTTCCGACGAGAGACGGAACTTGAAACTCAACATTCCACTCGTCAAAATCGCTCTTTCTCCATTCACATTTTCAACGCACCAATTCTGGGAAGTTCTACAAGTAGATTGAAACTCTTCCAGTGGAGGGTGCCATTGAACCGTCTCGATCCCTCTAGTGATGTTTGGCCAATCTTTAGGATAGATGGAACAACGCTCCTTCCATCCGAAGAAGCAGCGCTTCAAGTTTGGGAGTCCGCCTTCCATCCAATTCCGAATGAACAGATTCAGCTCAGCCGCCGTCAATGTTGAATCCCTTACGCTCAAATCCTGACACTCCATGTTGATGATGTTGTGAATGCGAACCCATTCTCCACAATGCAACCAAATCTTCGGATGTCTCAGAGTTCCAGAGTAACTCGTAACAGGCACCGAAATGTAGAAGTCGTCGACTTCCATGTCTTCCATCAGAATCCGGAATTCCTCGTCTGTCAGCGGACCACGTTTGTAGTCGGATGAAAAATTGAAGTAATCGAATCGATTGGTGTAGTCTCGCATGAAGCGGACGGTTCTTTCGATGCTTGTCTCCAGTAGAGAGAAGTGTGAAGGTTTGAAAAGGCTCAACACGATGTTCAAAAGAACCTTTGACACCTTGGTCATCTCGTCACGATCCTTGCAATTCCAATGAACGTCTAGGACATCCTCGGACCAACTACGATCATCTTCTCGATCCTCCCTGACTTTAGTTACGATCTCACAGCCGACGAACTTGATGTCCTTGACTTTCTCGAACGGGAAACGAAATAAGTCATTGACTTGAACACGAAAGTCCAGTTTCTTCTGATTTGGCGCTTCGATTTGGAACATTGCATAATCAGAGTCTCCAAGCCTCAGTCTCAGCTTGTCAACTTCGAGATTTGCGCATTTGACAAGATCCTTGCTTGCATTCGAGGTAATGGCAAAGTTCAAACTGAAAAATGTTTGGATTGGGCTGATTTTAAAAAAGGAAACCTTACATATCAAAGGGATTCAGATTGG
>LR539964.1:0-67246 GCA_900536315.3 Caenorhabditis becei | reverse complement strand
ACTACTTAGACTTTTGAAAATTTTCAGCACTTTCTTTTATTTTCAGAACTTGAGACTATCTTTTCATAAATCTCATGTTCAAAATAACCCGGACTCCAAATATGAACCCTCTAGGACCAACTTTGACACAATCGGTTTTGAGGCCTCTGTGACACCTGAAACCTAAATTTTCTAAAATACCTTATCCTAATGATCTCATACGTGTAATTTGGTCTTTTTAAAACCAAATTTGATTGATTTTATCGAATCCGCTCCATTGGAATTCAAATCGCCGCCACTCGGCCTACAGTACCCCCGAACGTGGCGAGACCCGGATGCGCAGGCGGGCGTCTTCACTGCCCCAAATCCTAAGTGAATTATTCATTTTCCTTCGTTCTTTCTACCATTTCTCAAGATGTCTTCGCCAACGTCGATGTCGAATGAGAGTTCAACACCTTCTGAAAAAGATCTATTGGCTTTCGGAGAGGCTCTGACCACACTTGCCAACTCGGATACGGGCACTCTTGCCAAGTTTTACGAGATTTTCAAAGGGATGGGCCAAGAAATGAAGGGTTCCGAAGTGAAGTTGAATGCGGAGGAGAAGAAGTTGTTCGATGAGATCTTCGGAATGAAGGACCCCGTTCATCCATCGATTCCCTTCCGAATCCCCTATCTTCCTCTTCAACAAATCATGGCCAATCTGAATCCCTTTGATATGTAAGGTTTCCTTTTTTAAAATCAGCCCAATCCAAACATTTTTCAGTTTGAACTTTGCCATCACCTCGAATGCAAGCAAGGATCTTGTCAAATACGCGAATCTCAAAGTTGAAAAGCTGAGACTGGTGCTTGGAGACCCTGATTATGCAAAGTTCGAAATCGAAGCGCCAAACCAAAAGAAGCTGGACTTTCGTGTTCAAGTCAATGACTTATTTCGTTTCCCGTTCGAGAAGGTCAAGGACATCAAGTTCGTCGGCTGTGAGATCGTAACTAAAGTCAGGGAGGATCGAGAAGATGTTCGTAGTTGGTCCGAGGATGTCCTAGACGTTCATTGGAATTGCAAGGATCGTGACGAGATGACCAAGGTGTCAAAGGTTCTTTTGAACATCGTGTTGAGCCTTTTCAAACCTTCACACTTCTCTCTACTGGAGACAAGCATCGAAAGAACCGTCCGCTTCATGCGAGACTTCACCAATCGATTCGATCACTTCCATTTCTCTCGCGACTACAAACGTGGCCCGCTAACAGACGAGGAAATCCGGATTCTGATGGAAGACATGGAAGTCAACGACTTTTTCTACATTTCGGTGCCTGTAACGAGTTACTCTGGAACTCTGAGACATCCGAAGATTTGGTTGCATTGTGGAGAATGGGTTCGCATTCACAACATCATCAACATGGAGTGTCAGGAGTTGAGCATAAGAGATTCGACATTGACGGCGGCTGATCTGAATCTGTTCATTCGGAATTGGATGGAAGGCGGACTCCCAAACTTAAAGCGCTGCTTCTTCGGATGCAAGGATCGTTGTTTCATCTATCCCAAAGATTGGCCAAACATCACTAGAGGGATCGAGACTGTTCAATGGCACCCTCCACTGGAAGAGTTTCAAACTACGAGACCTTTTCAGAAGTTGTGTTTTGAAAATGTGAATGGAGAAAGAGCGATGTTGGTTCTTCAAGGGGTGAGTTTCGAGTTTCGTCTCTCGTCGGAATAGTGGTCGGTAAGTTTTGAAATGATAAAATGATAACTAATTGATATGGTTTTCAGGTCTAGTAACTTCAAGCTCAAAGTCCATTGTGTCTCTAGATGCCTCGACGTCTTCAACTTCACCAACTCCATTATCAATTTACTGTTTTCTATCTTTTTGTTCTGTTTTTTGTTGTTTTTTACCCGAATAAAACCCATTCCGTTGCCCATGTCCAACATCCGATGAGTCCTAAATCTCTCTCGTGACGACCAAAACCTTCCATTGCCACGTCACACACCTGTCTCCCACATGTCTGAGTCTCTCCCTTCCCACTTATCCATTGCCGCGCTGCGTGCGCGTCGCGGTTGCGCATGCCTCTCCACTCCAGCTGGATGGTCCAGTCCCTCTCCTTGCGCACTCTCCACCATGTTCCGTCTCTACCGTCTTCCCGAAGTTGCCATGCGTACTATTCTTCGACAATTGGATCTTTTTAGCTTGTAAGTCCCTTAAACTTTGGAAGTTACCTGAAAATAGCTGAAAAATGACCAAATTTGGCCACTTTTTATCGATTTTTGACCTCAAACTCTCCATTTTCCAGAATCCACATATCAACGCTGTCCCGGAAGTCGCTCCGAATCCTGAAAGCCGCCAACGTCTCTCTTCCATCAATCGAGTTCAATGGAGACAAATTCCACCCAAATGCAAACCTTCTAACAATCAAAGATCACACTGGACGGGAAGTCAGTTTCAAGAGGCTTTACAGACGTGACAGAGATATGTCAAGGATCAAAATCAGAAGGCTTTCTTGCTTCTTGATCATCCATGGCATTCGTGAAGACAACAATCCGATGGTTAAACGATACGGAATCCTTCGGATGGAGCCATGGAAACTCAAGGAGATCTCCAAGTTCTTCCTGGAGACGTTCCGAATCCAGAATCCCAGCTTGGCACTGAAAGTCGGCAATCCGATGGATCACTACTCCTGGGACCTGATCCAACACTTCAACACTGTCAGAATCGACGAATTCAATGCGGTGACGTTGGCCGAGAAGGACATCAATCACATTCTTGACGTCATCACTGTCGACACGTTGATTCTTGGAATGGGAGCTTCTGAAGGCGTCAGCTACTCGAGTCCTTTGAAGATTCAGAATCTTCACCTCCTGAAGACCATTGGCTTGGAATTCGAGGCGATTCTGAATTCGGAATCCACCTTCATTTGCCTCGAGAATCATCCTCACCCGACGTCATCGCTTCTCAATCAGTTTATCAAGAAATGGGTTGAGAAGGGATTGGAGAACTTGGTGTCCTTCTCAACTCGGGAATCCGGTGGAAGATGGTTCAAAGTTGACTTTGACCTGACTGATGAGTACGTGGCAGAGGTCATGGAAGGTGTGGAATACACGAAAATCGATGTTAGTAGGCAGCCGGAGGACAGTTTGATGTTCAGGTATGTTGATTAATTGGTTTTAGGTTGGCGCCTTTCTAGTGCAGTGTCCCGGCGCTTTTCCTGCTCCGTGGCGCTTTATTCGTAGTTTGACGTGTTTCTGGTGCAAGGTCTTGGCGCCTTTCTGGTGTAATGGCATGACACTCTTTCTGTTCCCTGGCGCTTTTCACGTGCCTTCCCTTGACGCGTTTCCTGCTTCTTGACGCTTTTCCCGCTCTTTAGCGCTTTTCTCGTGCTTCACCTTTGCGCGTTTCTAGTTCCTTACCTTGACGCTCCTCCTGCTCCTTGGCACTTTTCACGTGCTTTCTCTTGGCGCTTCTCTCGTTCTTCTCTTTGCGCTTTCCCAGTTCCCTGACGCTTTTCCCGTACACCCCCTCCTAATTTTCAGAATCTTCCCGAGCCACACCGCAACTCTGAAACAACGTTGGGACATACAGCGATCCGATGGAAAGAAGGCGAGCGTCGGAATCTTCAGCCGAATGTTCAGATTCCATGTGTGGGATGAACAAGTCGAAGAACAGAGAAACTGATAACTCTTATCAATGTGTACTGATTCTGATGTTTCGTTTTGATAAAGGAATTTACTTTATTTCATCGCAATCAGGCTAGATAAGTGGGAAAATGGGTTGCGATAAACAGGTTTCCATTAAATCCAGCTACATCTCTTCTTCTACCAGAGAAAGTGTGTGATTTGGTCCTGGCACACTCTTTGGCGAGTGTGCACGACTGTGCAGCACAGTTGTGCATTCGGGCAAGTGTGCACAACGTCTTCAATTCATGTCAACTTCCTATCTGTTCACCTTTCGGAGTATTCATGTGTTTGTGGGGATGCAAACTCCGGTAAACAAGCTAAGTGTGTCTTTTATTCAGTTTAGAGTGGTATCTTGGAAAAAATACGGAATCGGTCTTTATTGGAGAGCGAAAGAACAGAATACAGCGAATTGATATTGTAGAAGGAGAAGTTGAAGACGTCGCGGCATCTGGAGACATGATGGAGGTTGAGCATGAAGTTTCAAAGAACAGATCTGAAAAAGGAATCAATCAGTTATCACCTAATCAATCAGTTATCACCTAATCAATCAGTTATCACCTAATCATTTCAAAACTCACCATAATCGTTTTCTAAACGACTCGTAGCTCCAGAATCCTCTCGGAAATGAACAAGACGGCTCTTTCCCCAGAGACATTCTTGATACACAACTTCAGGAAGCTCCTGGAGTTTTCGAACTGTCCAAGTGATGGGTCCCATGAAACTGTCTCGACTCCTTCGGTGAGCTTTGGCCAGTGTCTTTGGAGTATCTCCCGCAGCATGTCGAACTCGAAGAAGCAGCTCTTCAGTTGTGGAAGGCCCCCTTCCGCCCACTTTCGGAACAGCATGTTCAGCTCGAACACAGTCAGTGTTGATCTACTGACCTTCAGTTCCTGACATTTCATGTTGAAAATGTTATCAATTCGAATCGCCTGTCCATTCTCAACTATGCACTTCCGATGCTTGAGGGTCCCAGTGTAGCCTGTAGGGAACTCGTACGTGTGGAACTCGTCGGCTTCACACTCTTCCATGAGAATCCGGAATTGTTGGAGGTCCACATTGTGACCGAAGAAACGGAGTAGATTGAATCGATTCGAAACATTCTTGATAAACATCATAGCTTCTTCGATCCGGTTCTCCACCAGAGTGTACTGTTGAGGCTTAAAGAGTTCCAGTGCCTTTTTCAGAAGAGCATTTGACATCTCGTACTGCTCATCGCGGTTCTTGCAGTACCACTTTTGGTCCCCTGCTGGCTGCCAAAAACCTTCCGTCAATTTAACGCCATTCGCCTTCTGGATATCATGGTAAGGGTTGAATGGGAAAGAAAGTTTCGTTCTCTCTCCGTTCTTCGCTTCAATGGTAATGTCACAGAAAGGGGAGCAACGGAAAAGTGTGAGGGACTTTACTTTGAGTCTCAGAGACTTGACGAGAGTTTCACTGGCTCCAGATATTCTCGCGAAGTTCAGACTGAAAAAGGAGGTTGAGTGGGAAACTGGCTAGAAATAAACTTACATGTCGTAGGGGCTGAGGTACGAGAAGATGATGAGCAGGGGAACGACGGGGATCCCGAAAGGGATAGATGGGAGTGGACGGGGTGACTTCTTGGCACCGAAGAGCACATCGGCCAGCTTCTTCTCTTCTGGATCCAACTTCACTTCAGAATCCTCCAGTTTCACTTGCTTGAACATCTCGGAAAACTTGGCGAGAGTGCTTTTATTCGAGTTGGCAAGTGTGGTCAGAGCATTTCCAAAAGCTAAGAGCTCTTGTTCACAAGTATTAGAGGTGGAAACAGACGAGGAAGACATTCTGGTAAAGAGAGAGAATGGGTTGTAGGGAGAATGGGACGAGAATGAATGAACCGATTCGGGGGATGTCTCGGAAGATTAGATAGGGGAAGAGAGGAGAGAAGCAGACGGTCAGAGTCGGAGATGTCGTGCAGGTAATTACATGAGAATCTGGGCCTACACGTAAGAAAGGCGTTCTGGGGGGCTAGAAGATGATTGAGAAGACGTCAGGTTGTCAGATTCTAGGAGACATGCACACGGCTATGACAAGAGATGGAGTGGGAATGGGTTGCGCACCTACGTGAGAATCTGGCCACCACGTAAGAATTGTAACGTACAGAGCAGGAGGAATTGAAGACGTAACGGCATCTGAGGGGTAGGTATCACGGAGTCTTGGTATGAACTTTCAATGATCTGTGCACAATTGTGCACACTTTCAAAGAGTGCATAAAGTGAGATCTGTAAAGTTTTAAAAAGATAAGATGACAATCGATTCAGTTGTTCTTCAGCAATGATAATCTCAAAGTTTCAAGCTCAACATTCATGAGGCTTTCAGATGCCGTGACGTCTCCTGCTTCTCCTTTCCAACTCTCAATTCACTAAAAAGTATTTTATCATTTTCGAGTGAACCCTCATTTCATTGCGCCTGTCCAAGACTCTGTTTGCCAGAATAATAACGTGACGACCTAGATTCTCACGTAGGTGCGCAATGATCCCGCTGTCTCTTGCCGTAGCTGTGTGCATGTCTCCTGACAACCTGACAACCTGACGTCTTCTCAATCATCTTCTAGCCTTCTAGAACGTTTTTCTTACGTGGTTTCTCGGATTCTCACGTAATTACCTGCACGACATCTCCGACTCTGACCGTCTGCGTGTCTCCTCTTCCACATCTCTATCTAATCCTTCCGAATCGGTTCATTCATTCTCGTCCCATTTTCCCTTACAACCCGACCCATTCTCTCTCTATTCTAGAATGTCTTCCTCCGCTGTTTTCACCTCGAAAGCTTCTGAACAAGAGCTCTCAGCTTTTGGACAAGCTCTGACCGCACTCACCAACTCGGAAAAGAGCACTCTCGCCAAGTTCTCCGAGATGTTCAAGGAACTGAAAGTGAAGGATTCCGAAGTGAAGTTGGATCCAGAAGAGAAGAAGCTGGCCAATGTGATCTTTGGTGCCAAGAAGTCAACCCGTCCACTCCCATCTATCCCCTTTGGAATCCCTGCCCTTCCCCTGCTATTCATCTTCTCCCACCTCAGCCCCTACGACATGTAAGTTCATTTCCAGCCAGTTTCCCACTCAATCCCTCTTTTTCAGTTTTAACTTCGCGAGAATATCTGAAGCCAGTGAAGCTCTCGTCAAATCCCTGAGACTCAAAGTAAAGTCCCTCACACTTTCCCGTTGCCCCCCTTTCTGTAACATTACCATTGAAGCGAAGAACGGAGAGAGGACGAAACTTTCTTTTGCATTCGACCCTTACCATGAGATCCAGAAGGCGAATGGCTTTGGATTGAATAAAGGTTTTTGGCAGCCAGCAGAGGACCAAAAGTGGTACTGCAAGAACCGCGATGAGCAGTACGAGATGTCAAATGCTCTTCTGAAAAAGGCACTGGAACTCTTCAAGCCTCAACAGTACACTCTGATTGAGGACCGGATCGAAGAAGCTATGATGTTTATCAAGAACGTTACCAATCGATTCAACCTACTCCGTTTCTTTGGTCACAATGTGGACGTTCAACAATTCCGGATTCTCATGGAAGAGTGTGAGGCCGACGAGTTCCACACGTACGAGTTCCCTACAGGCTACACTGGGACTCTCGAGCATCGGAAATGCATAGTTGAGAATGGACAGGCGATCCGGATTGATAACATTATCAATATGAAATGTCAGGAACTGAAGGTCAGTAGATCAACACTGACTGTGTTCGAGCTGAACATGATGTTCCGAAAGTGGGCAGAAGGGAGCCTTCCACAACTGAAGAGCTGCTTCTTCGAGTTCGACATGCTGCGGGAGATACTTCACAGACACTGGCTAAAGCTGACCCAAGGAGTCGAGACAGTTCCATGGGACCCGTCATTTGGACAGTTCGAAAACTCCAGGAGCTTCCTCAAGTTGAGTATCAAGAATGTCTCTGGGGAAAAGGCCGTATTGTTCATTTCCGAGAGGATTCTGGAACTACGAGTCGTTTAGGAAAGTGTGATGGTGAGTTTTGAAATGATCAGGTGATAACTAATTGATTTACTTTCAAGATCTGATTATTGAAACTTCAAGCTCAAAGTCCACCATGTCTCCAGATGCCGCGACGTCTTCAACTTCTCCTCTTCCATCATCAATTCGTTGTATTCTGATCTTTCATTCTCAAATAAAGACCGCATCTGTATTCTTTTCCACATGAGCACCTACGCTAAACTAAAAAAGATACACCTAGCAGGTTCACCGTAGTTTGCATCCCACGAGACACATAATACAATTAGGAAGTTGAAATGAGTTGGTGACGTTGTGCACACTTGCCCGAATGCACAACGTGCACATTTGAGAAGGAGATGACGTGCTAGATCTCTGCAATGACCCCTCCGCCACGTCATCTCCTTGTCTTACAGTCTGTGTCTCTCCTCTCTTTCTAATCATCCCTGTTCTTGTTCTAAACACTATCAGATGACTGCCGACAGCTTTGAAGAACATTCATCTCTGATCATGCAAGTTACTGTACCTGGGTTATAGGCTAGTTGTCAAGAAGGTGGTGATTTATCAAACTTATTTATTTAAGAATCAACAACACAATAACATACATAAAGTTTCATTAACCTTTCACAGTAAAACTGAATTCATCATCTCCAATCGCGATCCTGGCCAGTTGTCCATTGTATCGTGCCACAATGCATGTATCCTCATCCTTGTAACTTTGGATCTCAATGCCATCGAACACATCTTCGCCTTCTCCAATGATTCTACAGTTGTTCACAATGAAGCAGGTCAAGTTGGCCATGCGTTCTCCAGAAATCCACAGTTTGAGAAGGTTGTTGATCTGGCTTCTCGTTATCTCTACTCTGTGCCGCGTCAAGTAGATATATGATGACATGGAGTTGATGACTGCATCCAATTCCACCCAACTCGAATTCACTCCAATGACAACGTCTTGCGCCTTGAATCCGGCCGAGAATCGGAATCCCTTTTGAACTGGGTTCCAGATCTTCAGAGAGCTTGTTTCCACCTCTTCCAAGGCAAATTTCATGTCTTCCTCCGAGATTCTTTCCAGAGTGTTTCCCGCAAAATACATCGAATGAACGGATTTCGTGTAATTCCAGAGATAAAGTTCTTTCAAGTTTCCAGAAACAAAATGCAGATTGATATTTCCGATTTTTTGGAAGACCTCTAGAAAATGACGGTGAGCAAATTCTCTGATATTCTTTTTGTCCACTCCTGCAGGGCAGATAAAGTTGATAGTCTTATCGCCATAAGAATCGCTCTCATAAGTAATTTCCATGCCTCCTAGGACTTTGAATCGTTGTTTGTCTTCCGGCTGGCTATCGATTACTTCAACTTTCGTAGAATAATTGACTATCATGATTGCCGTAGCGTAAGGATCATGATTATATTTTTCTTTAGTACGACATCTTTTCTCGTGTGCGTAAAAGTTTACATCCTCAATCGGATAGTTCCAAGATCGGACGATTCGTTTCGTTTTTTGAGAAAGCAATGACAATTGGATGCTGTAAAGATTTAGAAATGTTAGGATCTCATTTGGTGAACTTACATGTCGAATGCATCGAGTTCCTGAAGGATTTGGATGAGTGGAACATCGGGGAGTCGGATCAGTGGGAATTTAGCAATTGAGGAAGACATTCTTTTGAAGACGAGAAAATGGGTCACGTTGTAGGGGGAGGAATAGGATCAGAATGAGCTGGTTGGGAGGCTGATAGGGATGGTCAGAAAGAGAGAAGAGACACAGACGGTCCGAAGAGCAGATGACGTGCGAAACCTGCCTCGTCAGCGCAGCAACCTCAAGATCGATTGGCAAAGGATTACTGCGGCTGAGGAGACTAAGGACTACGTCGTGACCCCTCTGCCACGTCATCTGCTTCTCTGACAGTCTGTGACTCCTCTCTCTTTATGATCATCCCTATTCTTGTTCTTAGCATTATCAGATGACTGCCGGCAGCAAGTCTTCTGGCCTACTTTGAACAACATCCATCTCTGATCGTGCAGGTTACTGTAGCTAGATTAAAATTCCGATAAGAGGCTAGCTGTGGTGATTTATCAAACGTATTTATTCAAGAATCAACAACACAATAACATACAAAGTGTTTCATTAAGCATTCATAGTAAAACTGAATTCACTATTACGAATTGCGATCCTGGCCAGTTGTCCGTTGTATCGTGCCACAATGCATGTTTTCCTGCCGTCTTCGTAACTTTGAATCTCGATACCATCAAAAACATCTTCTCCTTCTCCAATGATTCTACAGTAGCTCACATCGAGGCGAGTCAAGTTGACCATGCGTTCTCCAGAAATCCACAGTTTGAGAAGGTTGTTGATCTGGCTTCTCGTTATCTCTACTTCGCGACACATCAAATTGATGGACGATGAAGTAGAGTTGATCACGGCATCCAGATCCACCCAACCCGAATTATGAAAAATGAACACATCGTCTGCTTTGAATCCGGTCGAGAATCGGAATCCGTGTTGAACTTTGTTAAAGATCTTCAGATAGCTTGTTTCCACCTCTTCCAGGGCAAACTTCATGTCTTCCGCCGAGATTTCTTCCGGATGGTATGGGCCAACACTGAGCGAAAAAATGTTTTTTGTGTAGTTCCAGAGATCGAATTCTTTCAAGTTTCCAGAAAAAAATCGCAGATCGATATTTTCGATTTTTCGGAAGACCTCTAGAAAATGACGGTGAGCAAATTCTCTAATACTCTTTTTGTCCACTCCTGCAGGGCAGATGAATCTGACAAAATCCCTTCCACGAGTCTCGCTCTCACAAGTAATTTCCATGCCTCCAAGGACTTTGAATCGTTTCTTCTCTTCCGGCTGGCTATCGATTACTTCAACTTTCGTAGAAAAATTGACTATCATGATTGCCGCACCGTAAAGACACCATCTTTTCTTGTGTCCGTAAAACTCTACATCCTTAATTGGATAGTTTGCAGATCGGACGATTCGTTTCGTTTTTTGGGAGAGCAATGACAATTTGATACTGAAAAGATCAAGAAAGGTTAGTGTTTTTGAATGGGTGGACTTACATGTCGAATTCATCGAGATTCCGAAGAATTTGGGTGAGTGGGACGGTGGGGAGTTGGAGCAGTGGGAGTTTGGGAGGGACTCCGCAAATTGCGTCTGCCAGCTTCTTCTCTTCCGGGTTCAACTTGACTTCAGGATCCTCCAGTTTCACGTTCTTGAGCATCTTGGAAAACTTGGCCAAAGTGCTCAGATCCGAGTTACCAAGTGCAATTAGAGCCTTCCTAAAAGCCAATAGCTCTTGTTCTTTAGCTCCCAAGCTTAGAGCCTGTGAGGAAGACATGTTGAAGAAGAGAGAATGGGTCACGTTGCAGGGGAGAAAATGGGACGAGAATGAGCTGGTTGGGAGGTTGACTGAGATGGTCAGAAGGAGAGGAGAGACACAGGCCGTTAGAAAAGCAGATGACGTGCTAGACCTGCCTCGTCTGCGCAGCTACCTCGAGATCGATTGGCAGAAGAGACATTCGGCTGAGGAGGCTGAAGGCTACGTGGTGACCCCTCTGCCACGTCATCTGGTTCTCTGACAGTCTCTGTCTCTTCTCTCTTTCTGATCATCCCTATTCTTGTTCTTAGCATTATCAGATGACCGGTCGGCAGCAAGTCTTCTGGCCTAATTTGAACAACATCCATCTCTGATCATGCAGGTTACTGTAGCTGGATTAAAATTCCAAAAAGAGGCTAACTGGAGTGATTTATGAAACTTATTTATTCAGGAATCAACAACACAATAACATACAAAACGTTTCATTAAAAATGCATAGTAAAACTGAATCCACCATTGTGAATTGCGACCCTGGCCAGTTGTCCATTGTATCGTGCCACAATGTATACATCCTTGTCGTCATCGTAACTTTGAATCTCGATACCATCAAAAACATCTTTTCCTTTTCCAATGATTCTACAGTTGTTCACATGGAGGCAGGTCAAGTTCTTCATGCGTTCTCCCGAAATCCACAGTTTGAAAAGGTTGTTGATCTGGCTTCTCGTTATCGCTACTTCGTGACTCATCAAATCGATGGACGATGAAGTAGAGTTGATCACTGCATCCAAATCCACCCAACTCGAATTATTAAAAAAGAACACATCTTCCGCTTTGAATCCAGTCGAGAATCGGAATCCGTGTTGAACTGGGCCCCAGATCTTCAGATAGCTTGTTTCCACCTCTTCCAGGGCAAATTTCATGTCTTCCGCCGAGATTTCTTCCGGAGGGTTTTGCCCAACACTGAGCGAAAAAATGTTTTTTGTGTAGTTCCAGAGATCGAATTCTTTCAAGTTTCCAGAAAAAAATCGCAGATCGATATTTTCGATTTTTCGGAAGACCTCTAGAAAATGACGGTGAGCAAATGCTCTAATACTCTTTTTGTCCACTCCTGCAGGGCAGATAAAGTTGACAACATCCTTTCCACGAGTCTCGCTCTCACAAGTAATTTCCATGCCTCCAGTAACTTTGAATTGTTTCTTCTCTTCCGGTTGGCGATCGATAACTCCAACTTCCGTAGAAAAATCAACTATCATGATTGCCGTACCGTAAGTACGACATATTTTCTCGTGGGCGTAAAACTCTACACTCTCAATTGGATAGTTTGCAGATCGGACGATTCGTCTCATTTTTTGGGAGAGCAATGACAATTTGATACTGAAAAGATCGAAAAAAATTAAGTTTTTATTTGGTGAACTTACATGTCGAATTCATCGAGATTCAGAAGGATTTGGATGAGTGGGACGGTGGGGAGTTGGATCAGTGGGAGTTTGGGAGGGACTCCGCAAATTGCGTCTGCCAGCTTCTTCTCTTCAGGATCCAACTTGACTTCAGGATCATCCAGTTTCACGTTCTTGAGCATCTTGGAGAACTTGGCTAAAGTGCTGAGATCCGAGTTTCCAAGTTCAATTAAAGCCTTTCCGAAAGCCAATAGCTCTTGTTCTCCAGCTTCCGAGCTTAGAGCAGGTGAGGAAGACATGTTGAAGAAGAGAGAATGGGTCACGTTGTAGGGGAAGAGAATAGAACGAGAATGAGCTGGTTGGGAAGACGACTGGGATGGTCAGAAGGAGAGGAGAGACACAGACGGCCAGAGAAGCAGATGACGTCGTGCTAGACCTGCCTCGTCTGCGCTGCAACCTCGAGATCGATTGGCAGAGGATGAGGAGGCTGAGGAGGCTGAAGGCTACGTGGTGACCCCTCCGCCACGTCATCTGCTTCTCTGGCAGGCTGTGTTTCTTCCAGTGAAGGAAAGACGAAAGATCATCTCTATTCTTGTTCTTCCGAGGGAGGTGCGCAGGGTTAACTAGATAGATTTGGCTCAAACTTGGTGAGAGGGTGGCTTAGGACTCCAATAGTCGGAATCCAAAAAAATTTTGATGGGAAACTTGTCAGGAGGCCACATGCAAAAAAGTGCGCTCAGAAGCCAGATTTTAGGCTTGAAATCATTACTGATTGCATTTCACGTGAAAAGTTACTCATTTCAATGGCTTAAAAGGCCTAAAAACTGGCTTCTGAGCGCACTTTTTTGCATGTGGCCTCCAGACAAGTTTCCCATCAAAATCCTTTTGGATTTCGACTATTGGGGTCCTAAGCCACCCTCTTACCAAGTTTGAGCCAAAATTATCTAGTTGACCCTACGCACCTCCCTTGTTAGCATTATCAGATGACTGCCGGCAGCAAGTCTTCTGACCTACTTTGAACAACATCCATCTCTGATTATAAACGTTACTGTAGCTGGGTAACTGGACTTGTCGACTTGCTGCGCTGATTTATCAAATTCATTTATTCAAGAACCATTACAATAGTTTACAAAGTTTCATTAAATATAGAAAAAACTGAATTCATCATCTCGAATTGCGATGCTGGCCAGTTGTCCATTGTATCGTGCCACAATGCATGTATCCTCATCCTCGTAATGTTGAATCTCAATGCCATCGAACACATCTTCGCCTTCTCCAATGATTCTACAGTTGCTCACAATGAAGCAGGTCAAGTTGGTCATGCGTTCTCCCGAAATCCACAATTTGAGAAGGTTGTTGATCTGACATTTCGTTATCGCTACTTCGTGCCACATCAAGCAGATACGTGATGAGATGCTGTTGATGACTGCATCCAAATCCACCCAACTCGAATTGGCTCCAATGACAACGTCTTCCGCTTTGAATTCGGTTGAGAATCGGAATCCGTCCTGCACTGGTCTGCAGATCTGCAGATAGTCTGCCTCCACCTCTTCCAGGGCGAACTTCATGACTTCCGCCGAGATTTCTTCCAGATTGTTCTCAGCGAAAAACAGCCAACCGAGCGATTTCGTGTAGTTCCAGAGATCCAGTTCCTTCAGATTTCCAGAATCGTACTTCACATTGATCTTATCGATTTTTCGGAAGACATTTAGGAAGTGACGGAGAGTAAAATCTCTAGCAACCTTTCTGTCGGCTCCTGCAGGACAGACAAAGTTGACAGTCTTATCGTCAAAAGACTCGCTCCCACAAGTGATTTCCAAGCCGTCACTGACTTTGAGCACTTGCTCCTCTTTCGGTTGGTCATCGAGAACTTCAACATTGTCGGCATAATTGACTTCCATAATTGTATACCCTTCTTCCATGGAGCAACTTGTCTCTTGTGCATAAAAGTCTACAGTCTCAATTGGATAGTTGGCAGATCGGACGATTCGCTTCATTTCTTGAGAGTGGAATGACAATTTGACACTGAAAAGATCTAGAAATTTTGGATTTTTGATTTGGTGGACTTACATGTCAAATGCATCGAGACTTCGAAGGATTTGAATCAGTGGGACGGTGGGGAGTTGGAGCAGTGGGAATTTAGCAGGTGAGGAAGACATTTTGAGGAAGACGAGAAAATGGGTCACAGTGTGGTGGAGAGGATGGGACCAGAATGAGCTGGTTGAAAGGCTGACAGAGATGGTCAGAGAGAGAGGAGAGGCACAGACGGTCAGAGAAGCAGATGACGTGCTAAGCCTGTTCTGTCTGCGCGGCAACGTCTCCAGCTGTATTGACACCTCCACCACGTCATCTGCTTCTCTGACCATCTGTGTTTCTTCCAGCAAAGGAACGATAAATGGCTGACTAGTTGCTGAGAACACGCTGCAGACATGTTTACTCACACACAGACACACAGAAGATGAAGTAGCAATCTCAATTCCTTTATTCAGAATTCAACACAACAACCAAAACAAAGTTTCAACTTGAAGTTACTGTAGACTGGCACTTAAAATTCGCCGATTCACGGCTCAATCACGTTGAAATAACCATCTCGAATTTCGATGCCCGCGTCTTTTCCATTGTATCGTTGCACAAAAAACAATGTCCCTTCGACATCACGCCATCTAACTGTAATCCCATCGAACATGTCTTCGTCTCCAACAAGAATAATCTTCTCCATAGTCAAGTAGGTCAAGTTTCTCATGCGTTCTCCCGAAATCCACAGTTTGAGAAGGTTGTTGATCTGACGTTTCGTTATCGCTACTTCGTGCCACATCAAATAGATGCACGATGAAGTAGAGTTGATCACTGCATCCAGATCCACCCAACTCGAATTCGCTCCAATGACAACGTCTTTTGCTTTGAATCCGGTCGAGAATCGGAAGCCGTTCTGCACTGGTCTGCAGATATGCAGATAGTCTGCCTCCACCTCTTCCAGGGCAAATTTCATGTCTCCCACCGAGATTTCTTCCAGATTGTTTTCAGCGAAAATCAGCCAACCGAGCGATTTTGTGTAGTTCCAGAAATAGAGTTCTTTCAAATTTCCAGAAACAAAATGCAGATTGATATTTCCGATTTTTTGGAAAACCTCTAGAAAATGACGGTGAGCAAACTCTCTGATATTTTTTTTGTCCACTCCTGCAGGACAGATAAAGTTGACAGTCTTATCGCCACAAGAATCGCTCTCACAAGTAATTTCCATGTCTCCAAGGACTTTGAATCGTTGCTCGTCTTCCAGCCGGCTATCGATTACTCCAACTTTCGTGGAATAGTTGACTCTAATGATTGCCGTACCGTAAGGATCATAAGCGACTTCTTCTTCAGTACGACATATTTTCTCTTGTGCATAAAAGTCTACAGTCTCAATTGGATAGTTTGCAGATCGGACTGTTCGTTTCATTTTTTGAGAGAGCAGTGACAATGTGATACTGAAAAGATCAAGAAAGGTTAGTGTTTTTTATTGGGTGGACTTACATGTCGAATGCATCGAGACTCCGAAGAATTTGGATGAGTGGCACATCGGGGAGTTGGAGCAGTGGGAGTTTGGAAGGGACTCCGAAGATCACATTTGCAAGCTTCTTCTCTTCCGGATCCAACTTGACTTTCGATTCCTTCATTTCTTGGCCCATTCCCTTGAAAATCTCGGAAAACTTGGCGAGAGTACTTGGTTCCGAGTTGGCAAGGGCAGTTAGAGCATTTCGAAAAGCCGATAGCTCTTGTTCTTTAGCGTCTGCGGTTGCAGCAGGTGAGGAAGACATGTTGAGGAAGAGAGAATGGGTCACGTCGGGGGAGAGAATGGGACGAGAGTGAGCTGGTTGGGATGACTGGGATAGTCAGAAGGAGAGAAGAGACACAGACGGCCAGAGAAGCAGATGACGTCGTGCTAGACCTGCCTCGTCTGCGCAGCAACCTCAAGATCGATTGGCAGAGGAGACATACGGCTGAGGAGGCTGAAGGCTACATGGTGACTCCTCCGCCACGTCATCTGCTTCTCTGACCGTATGTGTCTCTTCTCTCCTTCTGACCATCCCTCGTGATGGAAAAGATCGATGTCGAAGACAGACGTCAACAGGAAAGTTAAAGATGGCTACTGGTTCTCGGCAGGATTCAAACCTACGAGGTGCAGATTGACAAAGCGGATTGGGTAACACTGGACGCAATCCTCAACTCTAGCTCTTCAATGTTTGATATCAAATGGGACAGAGAGATAACAATGATCCAGATCAACCACCTTCTCAAACTGTCGATTTCTGGAGAACGCATGAGAAACTTGTGCTACATTCATCTGTGGGAGTGTGATTTCATTGGAGGGGAAGACGTGTTTGCCGGGATTGAGATTCAAAGTCACGATACCGACACGGACGAGTACATTGTGCAGCGATTCGATGGGAAACTTGTTTAACACATTGCAAATAAAGATTTGAATCGGTTGAAATTGTCATACAAACTAGCAGTCAAGAAGTAATAAACAACAATATTGATCATTAATCAATACCAGTATTGGAAGTCACTGTAGTCTTTCATTCGAGTTCCAGAGGAATGTCGGGGAGTTGAGTAACGCGACCTTGGGCAATTGGAGAGATATCAGGCTATCAGTAGCACTAACTGATAAGCACACAGATTTCCCACTTCAAATTCCCTCAATCGTTCAAATTTAGCCTTTGCAATCTGTTTCTCACTAAAAATGTCCACATCACTTTTGTTGACTTCCTCTGTTATCACCAACTGATAAGCGTGCCTTTCCATTTCTCTCCCTTTTCTCACAAATGGACTCCTTTCCATTCCTCCGTCTCCCAATTCTCGTCCAATTTCTCATTTTGAAAAATGCAGGCTTACTGGAACTGTGAGTACCTTATCTCTTCAATATCGTATCACTCTTATCAGGTTCCACTTATCACTCATTTCGGAACGCTTCAAACAAGTTGTGAAATTGATGGATTTAACACTAGCAAAGTTGACATGGCGACTTGGCAGTGATGAGTGCGGGATAGAGCTCAGGCATTCAAAGAAGCTGTGATCCGATGTCCCAGATGTTGGATCCGGGACCATCAACTTCAATGGATCCGTTTTGTCAGTGGCTCATTCCGAAAGTGATTCTTATGATCTTCTTGAAATCCAAGATTAAATGCACCAGAATCTGGAGCTGATGGACCAGCTCACGACCCACCTATTGGCTCTGTTCAATGTCTCCAAATACGACATCAAACTTCAAGACTTTCCCAACTTGCTTGACTGTTTTGTGTGGAAATACACAAAATGCTTCGAAACGGTCCGTGTCACTGATTTCTCTTGGGATCCCTCGTTGTCTGGTGAAGAAGCGAGGTTCCTGTTGGAGGAGATAATCACTGATAAGCTGGTGTTGTTCAGTGTGGTTGATAAAGAGTTCAGATGGGATGGGCCGTTGAAAATGAGAGAGTTAGGTGTGAAAAAGGGAGATTGGTTGACATTGGAGGCAATTTTGAATATGGATTGTGAAAAGTTACTTTTCCATTTTACAACTGTCACTTATCAGTATTTGAATGCAATTATCAAGAAATGGTTGACTGGAGGGCTCAAGAACCTGAAAGAGATCAAAGGGATAAGTGAGTACCTCCTGATAAGTGATAAGTGTTCTATAAACTGAGTTTCAGATTTCAACCCGGTACATGACCACTCGAGGGACACAATACTGGACGGTATTCTGGAAGGAATCGAAAACTTCCCATGGGACATCAACAACCGACCAGGGACCCTGGGGTTGTGCCACGGGCGGGACATTCGTCGGAGTGATGGGACATTCGCTACTTTGGAATACGTTAGAGATTTTCAGGCTCTTGTTTTTCATGTATGGGATTCCTTATCAGTTGCTCAATAAAGTTTTCGTTTTCATTTTTGAGCTTCCAGGCTAGCTGTCAAGATTTTACAAACTAGAATGTTTATGTATTTATTTATTGAATACGTCTTCAAGAGATCGTGAACATAATGATAGTGAAGGGTGATACAGGTACAAGTACAGATTCAAAGTAGAAATGAGGGGCATAGAGAGGGTGGGTTGAAGGGTGACATGAAAAGGAAGGTAAATGTATACGAGGGCATGGGGTGGGTTCAACACAATAACATACAAAGTTTCAATTGAAAGTTACTGTAGTCTGTATCAACGACTAGAATCTTCATTTCTTCGGCACCCAAATCTTGAAACTATTGTTTTTCACTTGGATTCGTGCCATTTTCCCATCGCTTCGTTTCACAGTTCCGGGAGTGTCAAGCTGCATCGGAATCCCTTCGAACACGTCTTCTTCTCCAATGATTGCACACTTATTGATGTAGAAGCTGGTCAAGTTCTTCATGCGTTCTCCAGAAATCCACAGTTTCAGAAGGTTGTTGATTTGACGTTTTGTTATCTCTCTATACGATTCGAACGTGATGTAGTAAGAATTCGAGTTGATAACTGCATCCAAGTCCACCCAACTCGCATCGTTCAGAATGTCCACCCGGTTCATTTTGAATCCTGTCGAGTGCCGGAAACCCTCTTCGACTTTTGGGACAATTTTCAATTGTTTCTTGACATCGATCTCTTCCAATATGAACTTCATTTCTTCCACAGGTATTCTCTTCAATCTACGGCAATTGTAATGCAGAAAATCGATTGATTTCGTGACGTTCCACATATCAAGTTCTTTCAATTTTCCAGAATCTAACGTCACTCCAAGAATATCGATTTTCCGAAAGAGTTCTAGGAAATAACGAAAGATCAAGTCTTCCAGACTCTTTCTGTCGGCTCCTGGAGGGCGGATGAAGGGGAGATCCAATTGAAAAAAGTTGCCCCAAGCCAATCCAATTCCGCCAATGACTTCGACCAGTCGTTTGTCTTTAGGCAGCCTATCAACTAGTTGAATCCTTGTGCCCAGATTGATGTCCATCATTGACGGACCATAGAATCTCACAAGTTCTGACTTTGGCTCGGCTGCATAGAGAACCAGACTTTTCAAGGGATAGTTCACAGATCGGATGACTCGCTTCATTTTTTCGGAGAGAAATGACAGTTTGACACTGAAAAGAACTAGAAATTTAGGGTTTTTGAATTCAAAGACTTACATGCTGACAACATCGAGTTTCCGAAGGATTTTGATGAGTATGACGTCGGGAAGTTCGAGCAACGGCAACTTGATACAGAATCCGAAGATTGCGTTTACCCTTCTTGGAGCATGTAAGGAAGACATTCTTCTAAAGAGGAAAGAATGGGTCACGTTGTAGGGGGAGAGAATGGGACGAGAATGAGCTGGTTGAGAAGACGACTGGGATGGTCAGAAAGAGAGGAGAGACACAGACACTGCGTCTGCACAGCAACCTTGATATCGATTGAGGATCATGACGGTTGGGGGTGAAGGCTACGTGGTGACCCCTCCACCACGTCATCTGCTCCTCTGTGGGGGGTCGCCACGTAGCCTTTCGCCTTCTCTGTGACGTGTCGGAGGGGTCACCACGTAGCCTTCACGCCCAGCCGTAATGATCCTCTGCCAATCGATATCAAGGTTGCTGCGCAGACGAGACCGCTCTGACCGTCTGTGTCTCTCCTCTCCATGTCTCTGATGACGTGGCATTGGGGTCACCACGTAGCCTTTCGTGTATCGATTTCGCGGTTGCTGCACAGATCTAGCACGTCATCTCCTTCTCTGCCCGTCTGTGTCTCTCCTCTCCTTCTAACCATCCCTGTCAGCCTCCCGACCAGCTCATTCTCGTTGAAATCCTAACCTTTTTGAATCTTTTCAATGTCAAGTTGCATTCCTCTCCCGAAAAGCTATCAAATTGTGCATGTAATCCTCATTGATGACCAACTATCACAAAGTGTGTCACTTGAGGAAATGACATCAATTCACGTCGATCGTACCCTCAGCCTTCAAGTTATCGATAACCGACGTGAAGACGTCCACTGTTCGTTTGCATGTTTTTTGCTCTGTTTCTTTTTCTTGAAATCAACTTCAGTTTTCTATTTCTCTTTCGTACCGCTTCATCCATCCATTTCAAAAACTCTCTTTCTCTTCCAGATGAGTTTCGATGATCTCATAGTGGAAACGGAGGATGCCGAAAAATGCACCTCAAAAAACTCTCCCACTGAGAATCTTGTCGAGAACAATGAGAAGGGCACGTCCACGCTTACAAGTACAGTCAAAAAAGACAAAGAAAAACCCATCGAGAACGAAGCAAGTGCGCAATGGACAAACGCTCTGCCCGGATTGGTGAGTTGATCCATTTCGGAATTCAGGAAGTTACGTATTTCAGACGTACACGTCGGATTTCGGGATTCGAGACAACACGTCGTCCCAAAGTGACAACTTTCATTTGACGTCGACGGAACCAAATCGCTACTACAACAACCTCAACGTTAACGTGGACGCCCACCAATACCAGTTCTGTGATCTGGCTTATCCAGCCAGCTCTCCTGCAACAAGTGGTGAGCAATGAGATATACCGTAAAACCTCTATTAGAAGGGCACCCAATAGTTTGAATTTGAGCTTTTCTATCTCAAAAACTACGAGAGTTGACAAATTTTTGATAACTCTTCTAGTTTTTGAGATAGTGAAGCTCAAAGATAAACTATTGGGTGCCCTTCTAATAGAGGTTTTACGGTAAGACATCTATTTTCATTCAAAGAAGGAGGAGAGGTGATTGCGATCATCAATACCTAGACAAATACCATACGTCATAGTTTGACGGGGATTCGGAGGAATGGATAGACACAGATCTTTACCGTATCCCTATTTCAGTTTCCCTCTCCAACTCGTCACTTTCTCCGGATTCACACTCACTTCAAAATGTGCCTACGTACCAGCATCGGCATCACATTGACAATACGAGAAAGTCCATTACTTACTGTAAAATCTGTGGAGATAAAGCAAGCGGATATCACTACGGAGTGACGTCGTGCGAAGGATGCAAGGTAAGAGGAGAGGATCATTGGATGGTAGGAACCTCTTTCTTCCAGGGATTCTTCCGTCGCAGCATCCAAAAGAAAACCGACTATCGATGCCTGAAGGGGCAAGCGTGCGAGATCCGTCGTGAAAGTCGCAATAGATGCCAGTATTGCAGATTCAAAAAGTGCCTGGATTCTGGAATGTCGAAAGAGTGTAAGTGTGATAAGAAGAGCCGGAAATAGAGGCAAATAACTCTAAAAATTGTTCTTTCAGCAGTTCGTCAAATCAAGGAAAACTCAAAAGGTTCCTCGGACTCCGAAGGCCATGTCTCATCAAGCACCGAGGCCGTTGACAACCAGTTCAAACAGGTAATTTGGACACGTTAATCACGTACAACAAGTGCTATTACAGGTTGCAGAACAAATCACACAAGCACATATGACAATCTCCCCATACACAGAATTGAAGGTACGCAACATGGTTGCCAAGCTGTACAGCGTCTCTGGAAAACAGGAGGTAATTAGTAGTTGTGCTACATTTCCCAACCCAGAAACTTGCAGTCACAAGACACCATCGCAAGCCGTCTGAACGCCTGGCAACAGTTCTCGGTGGAAGTGGACAACATTTTCAAGGACATTGTGCGCTATGTGAAGGAAATCCCAAAGTTCAGCATCCTTTCGGCTGATCAGCAAGCTTCTCTGCTCAAAAAACACTCGTTCGCTGTCTACGTGCTCTTCATCGCTCGTGGACTCTCAACCAAAGGACTGCTTCTTCCCGATGGTCGTCTTGTCACCCTCAACGATCTGCGACTTCTGTACGGAACTCTTGCCGACGACATGCTCGTCTTCGCCAACAAGCTTCTGTCTTTTGGCTTGACCGACGGAGACATTGCAGTTTTCATGACGGTTATTCTCTCGCAACCGCTGAAAGAATGGATTAGCCAATCGGGAAACAAAACTCAAACCGAGATCATTCATAATCTCTTCCACAAGACGCTTTTCCTCAAGCTCAATACTCGCCCAAATGGTGTGGAACTCTATGAAGCACTACACCGAATGATGAATGATTTACACATTCTTGGTGAGTACCAAAATCAGCGAAACTTACCAAATTCATCAAATTCCAGAGAAAAACCACTTCAATCAACTGGAATGCCTCAGAGACCACTCCCAAATCGTAGTCTTACCAGAACTCTTCCTGGAGTTGTACTCAATTGATAAACGCGTCCTGACCCACTATAACCACCAACAAGTCCCGCAAAAACTTTGATCATTTGAGACGTTCCCAGAGCCAGCAAGCTTATCATGTGCAATGTTAACATCACGTCGTTCCTGCCATTCCAATCACTTCATGCATCCCGCTTTAATTTTCTTTGTTTACTTTCTTCTGCTACACATAACTTTTTCCTTTTTCTGTAAATTTTAGTCAAGTGCATTTCCCCAATTGAAGAAATTGTCATATACCGTAAAACCTCTATGAGAAGGGCACCCAATAGTTTGACTTTGAGCTTCACTATCTCAAAAACTAGAAGAGTTATCAAAAAGTTGTCAACTGCAAAGTTATAGTTCTAATTTTCGTCTACAACTTTGCAGTTGACAACTTTTTGATAACTCTTCTAGTTTTTGAGATAGTGAAGCTCAAAGACAAACTATTGGGTGCCCTTCTAATAGAGGTTTTACGGTAAGTATTTCTCTACTTCACCGGAACATTTCCTGGTATTTACTGGTTATATTAGACCCTGAAATTGACATGATCTCCGTTTTCGTCCCACCTTTTAACCTTGTTTTGGTCGTTGTATTGATTTTATAAGTCGTGGAGCAATGAATCTTCAAGTTTTCCATGCAAGATTCCAGTAACTTCCAATTGACACTGTCTATTTGTTGTATTTATTGCTTTTCGAATAAATAAGTTTGATGTATCCCCCCCAGCTACAGTAACATGGTTACTGTACATTACCACTTGAATGTATTTTCAGTCACTTCGACTTCAAAAACAGTTGGGACATTCGCCGGAGTGACGGAACAATTGCTAATCTATATTATGAAAACAAAATTTTCGTTTTCCACATTTGGCACTTGGAATCTGTTTCGCAATGACATACTCTTATCACTAACTGATAAGCACTCCTTTCCCCCTTCTCTCCATTTCCCCACTCCAAATGTCTTCTCTCTTTCCATTCCTCCGTCTCCCAATTCTTGTTCAACTTCTCATTCTCAAAAATGCTAGCCTACTAGATCTGTAAGTACTATCCCAGTCCCCTTTAGCTATCTTATCACTCTTATCAGATTCTACTTATCACTAATATCAAAGCGCTTCAAACAAATTGTGAAATCCCTAGATTTAACACTGGCCAATCTAAAATGGACATTTCACAGCTTTTCCTGCTATCATCAACTGGAGCTGAGGGATTCAGAAGGGAGAGAGCTTTGTCTGAGAAGCTTGTACCTTGGAAATGAAACGGAACCAGATGTATTTATACCATTTGGAAAGCTAAACTTCAATGGAAGAGTTTTAACAGTGTTCCGCAGAGAAAATGACTCTTGTGACATTATTTCCCTCAAAAACGATATGTCAGAGCTTGAAAGTCTAGAACTGATGGATCAGCTCACAGAACATGTTCTACAACTATTCAAAATCAGCAAATATCAAATCTTACTCCACAACTTTCCCGATTTTCGTGACTATTTTGTGTGGAAGTACACAAAAGTTTTTGACTCTGTGACCCTCGTTGGCCCTTTTATCGATAACGTTATCACTGGTGAACAAGCAAAGTTTCTAATGGAGGAGATCACCACTGATTACATGCAATTCTCAACCCCTGTTGAAGAAGGATTCGAGTATTCTGGAGCGTTGAAAATGAAAAGGCTTGATGTGACACATTGTACATGGTTATCACTGGAAGCTGTTTTGAATATGGATTGTCAAGAATTGATTGTTAATTATACGAACTTCACCTACAAAGATATGAACACAATTGTCAGAAAATGGTTGGATGGAGGGCTCAAGAACTTGGAGGAGATTGAAGTTCTAGGTAAAAAACAGTTTTTCAACCGTTTTGTTAAATGAAAAAGTTAGTGATAAATCCGTCATCTAGCACGAAAAGGATAGACTAGAATGTGCGCTCTACCAAACTTTACCATTTTCAACGATTTTTTTCGGCATTTCAAAAAAATTTTCAGGGATTTTGTTTAACTACAAAGTTACTTCTGACACCTTTATCTAACCCGAAAAATTTATTCAAATTTCGAAAATTGAACGAAAATCCTTCAGAGGCAATGCAAACTTTATTGAGAAAATCGGCTTGCATGTGCGCTCTACCGAACTTTTCCATTTTTCAACGATTTTTTTCGGCATAAAAAAAAAGTTTTCAGCAATTTTGTCCAACTACAAAATTACTCTTCACACCTTTATCTAGCACAAAAAATTTATTTAAAACGGAAAGAAATTATTTTGGGGGCTATGGCTTGCATGTGCGCTCTACCAAACTTTAACATTTTTCAACGATTTTTTTCGGCATTTCAAAAATTTTTTCAGTAGTTTTAGTCTACTACAAAAGTAATGTGAATACCTCCATCTAACCATAAAAATTTATTAAAAATTTTAAAAATTAAACAAAAATCCTTCAGAGGCAATGCAAACTTTATTGAGAGAATCGGCTTGCATGTGCGCTCTACCGAACTTTCACGATTTTTTTTCCTATTCAAAAAATTTTTCAAAAATTTTGGTCAACTACAAAATTACTTTAGACATCTTTATCTAACTAGAAAAATTTATTTGAATGAAAAAAAAACCCCCAATGTCAATTTTTCAGACTTCCGTCCGGTCCTCGAGAATTCTGATTCGGATGTTCTGGAATATGTTCTAGAAGACATTGAATCATTCCCATGGGATGTCAAAAACCGCCCCGGATCAACATGGTTACTGTACATTATCACTTAAAATCTGAATGTATTTTCAGTTATTTCGACTTCGAAAACAGTTGGGACATTCGTCGAAGTGACGGGACAGTTGCTACTGTCTATTATGAAAACGAAATTTTTGTTTTCCACACTTGGCCTTTGGAATCTGTTTCGCAATGACATACTCTTATCACTAACTGATAAGAACTCCTTTCCCCCTCTCTCTATTTCCCCACTTCAAATGCCCTCCTTTCCCTTCCTCCGTCTCCCAATTCTCATCCAACTTCTTATTCTCAAAAATTCCAGCTTACTGGATCTGTAAGTACTATCCCAACCCCTTTAGTTATCTTATCACTTTTATCAGATTCTACTTATCATTAATATCAAAACACTCCAAACAAATTGTGAAATCACTGAATATAACCCTAGCCAAGCTGGAATGGGGCTTCGATAACACTTCCAAATTCTTTAATCTGAGACTGACACCTTCCAATGGCTCTCAGCTCTATATTTGCACCAAGACTTATCCAGAAGTCCCAGTTGGATCCATAAACTTCAATGATAAGGTTTTATCAGTGTTCCATGCGGAATATGATTGTCAGAACCGTCTCGCAGTACAAAATGAGCTGTCAGATAATGATCGTTTGGAGTTAATGGATCAGCTAACCAAACACTTTTCGGACCTATTCAAAGTCACCGAATATCACCTTCATTCATCAGATCGGCCCGATTTTCTTGCCTGTTTTGTTTGGAAATACACCAGGAAACTTGCAAATTTGCGACTTACTAATCAACGTTCCATTCCATTGACTTCTGATGAAATGAAGTTTGTTCTGGACGAGCTGATAGTCACTGATAAGCTATTCCTTTTATCATTTGTCGAGGACGGATTCGAGTATGCCGGGCAGTTGAAAATGAAAAAGTTGCATGTTAGAAAGGCAGATTGGCTTGAGTTAGAAGCTATTTTGAACATGGAATGTGAGTATTTGAGGATTTATCGATCACCATTCACCTACAAGGATATCAATACAATTGTCAAAAAATGGTTGGATCTGGGCTCAAATGGGCTCAGAAACCTGATGGATTTCAAGATACAAGGTAAGATCATATCCCAGTGATGGGTCTCGCCACGAAAATGATTTCTGGCTGAATTACGACTTCTGGACGAAGTTTTGGCGCTTTTTCTATTTCCCATCGAATTCGCGCAGTTTTTATTGATTTTTCGCAATTTTTGACTAAAAATCTGTGAAAAATGCTGAAATTTGGTGAGAATCGACTGTTTTCACACATTTTCATCAAAAAAAAGTGTCAAAACCTTGTCCAGAAGCCGTATTTCAACCTGGAACCATTTTCGTGGCGAGACCCATCAGATTTTTTTCAGTTTCCGATCCTGACCCCGCTGTATCTAATGACACTAAACTGGACCTTGCATTGGAAGGAATCGAGACTTTTCCGTGGGATAGCAACAACCGACCGGCTATTATAAGGTTATCATCCTTATCAATTCATCAGTAACTGTTTTTCTAGGAATTACGACTGTCGAAAAGGTCGGGATTTCCGGCGAAGTGATGGGTTAGGCGCTACTGTAAGCTATGTTCGCGATGGTTTCGCTTTTCACATTTGGCAGCCATTATGGATATCTTAATAAAGTTTTCATATCACTTTTGTCTCTATGGTGTCAGCTCTTATCATTAACTGATAAGGACAGAATGTCTAGTTCAATCCATGTCATCTTGGCAATTGGCAGATGTGCCAAGATTTCCAAATGACCATAATTAGTCTGAAGATAAAACTAATTGTCCTCAGATAAGGTCGGCTTCTGACAAGCAGATATGCCACGTCATCAGATAACTTCTGGGTGTTTGGAAGATGGGCCAAGTCATTGGAAAATGACACCTAATTAGGAGGGAGCTTTGGGAAAACTGCATAAAGATCTTGATCTGAACAACCAAAGGGTAAATGCTAGGGGCAAATGCGTTTGTAAGAGTTACTGTAGTGAGAAGTGAGTGAACTTGTAAGTGAATGTTGTAGAACGCCATTCAATACCATTCATGACTCTGTTGGCTGCTTGGAAGAACTGGAAAAAGAAAAAATGCGCTGATGGAACAACTTCATTTAGGAAGTAGAAGTGTCGATAGTCAAAATGGAATTGTTCAAGTTTTACATACAATCAATGGAAATTTTACTCATTCTGTGAGAGTCAAAGTTGTTGCAACAGCAAGATACGGTAGCTGGCGGCAGATATGGTCGCAAACACCATGTAGCGAAAGCACACAACATCTTTCAATTACAAACCCCATATTCTATTGATATCTGCCATCCCGTTTATTCCAGGAAACGAGATTCTATCCGACAAAATGAGAGACATAAAGTTTTCTTGAACTCTCATGTGGCCTTCCGTTTGATTGACTCTTCGGATTTTGAAAAACGGGCCTTGCCGCCAATGACTTTCAATTCCTCGCATTACCTCCATTGGTAGTGTTGAACTAGTGAAGTTGATCATCACTTCTTGCAACTCCTTCATTCGATCCATGGAAATCCAATCATTGAGAAGTCTGTTGAGTTGGGATGGTTGTGGAGGCGTCATTTGAAAGATTCGGATTATGGTGCTTTGAGAGTTGAGGATGGCGTCTAGGTGCAGCCAATCGGCGTCTTGAACTGTGACAGTGTGATGACGGAAGCCAGTAGAGTATCCGGTTTCACTTTCGCACAAATGTTCAGTCTGCCTCGATCCGTCATTTCCAGCTCTTCCAACAGAAAAGTCACTTGCTCTCCATTCAGCGGGCATTCATAGTCGCAAACTTCCACTTCTCCGACATCCCACTCCCCAAATGGAATGTTCACAAGGTTCCAAACATCCGTGTGAACAGTAGCCGGCGGCTTATCACTTCCGAACACGTTCATGATATGATCAAGGACCAATTTGCTAGTTTCCTTGAAGCTGTGCTGCCAGATGACATAGCAGGTGGTCTTGGGAATGTCTAGGAGAAGAGGCAATCCATTGAAACTACTGGTTTCTGAATCCGGAACCACGGCTTCTTGAACAATCAGTGTAGTCGTATCACCGAATCTTCCGATCCGAAGCACCAATCGGTTCCCCTTGAAGCGAACGTCCAGAAAGCCATGTGGAATGTTGGCGGAGCTCACCAGCTTTCTGGTTTTTTGGGAGCAGAATGATAAAAGGATTCTGAAAACAGGATCAATTTGAAAGAATACTCTGATGTTCACTTACAGCTCTTGTTTCTTACACTTCCGAACAACATGTTGTTGGATAAGGTTAGGGAGACCGAGAAATGGGAAGGGCATTGGTAGAGAATGAGAAGAAGATTTGTGAGAGGAGAGGGATGAGATGCCAGAAATAACCCTAATTAGTATGAAGATGCTAGAAGATGAAGATAAAGTTAGTTGTCATCAAATAAGGTGAGTTTGGGAGGCAGATGATAAGCAGATGTGCCACTTGATCAGATAACTTCTGGATGTTAGGAAGATGGGCCACGTCGTTAGAAAATGACACCTAATTAGGAGGGAGCTTTGGGAAAACTGGATAAAGATGATTAATCTGAACAACCATGGGGGTCCAAGGGCAAATGCGTTCTTTAGGGTTACTGTAGTGTAAAGTGAACTTATCAATTGTTCACGCGTTGGGTTGTTTTTAAAATTTTGATAAAATCTCAAATAACAATAAAACCGTGAACTTCACGTAAACTTTCTTTTATCATCCTAGCCCTAATCATATCAGTTCCACGTGCCCACCACCAAAATCAGTCTTGGATTCTGATGAAGATGAAGCAAACTCTTCTAATCATCCTCGTGATCTTTGGATTATCAGAATGCGGAAAACTGACGAGAGAAGAGAATGCGGAGAGATTGCGAGAGTGTGGAGAGCAGATGCTGAGTGAGTTATCGATTGGTGTACCCGGATTCAGAATCCAATGGTTTTCAGCGATTCCAAAACCTAAGGACTCACAACCAAGCGACAAAATCGAAATGAACCTTCCAACTGATCAATGGATTGTGAAGGCGTTCCTCGGCGAAACGAGGAGGGACACCGGCCGTATCCGTCCTTGGCATGAATTCACCGTCGGAAGCTTCATTTCGCCACGTCACATTCTTACCTCATCGCAGCCGCTCATCACTAAAGAGGGAACGTTTCGATGGAATGGAAATCTTGTCAGTGATTCGACGTTTGATGAGAACACTGGGTAGGTGTGATCTAGGAGGCTAGTCTTGGAATCCGTTCTTTCTGGGACACGCCTGATGGATAAAATTCATAAAAAACCCCCACAAAAACTGTTTGCTACGAAACTACAAAATCCCGCATTGCGCTTTCTTTAACACAACGCCGCCAAGCCCAAGAAATTCAAATTATATTATGGATCGCTACACGAAATGCGCACTTTGTTCGTTGACTTCAGGATTTCTAGGCCAGCTACGCATTCCAGTTTTTTCTTTTAATATAGCACACACTTGCATTTTTAGACATGTGGATGTTCCCCTCAACACCATCGGTAGAGAAAGCAATTATTATTCCGTGTATGTGACAAAGAACTCTTCGACAGAAGACCTCGAAATTTCTAAAACAATTGAAGCCGCAAAAGTTTGGATGCTACGAGTGAAAGAGCAAAGTGATATAGACAGAATGAGATCTCCGATGATCATAGAGCTGAAGGAAAACCAGCCATTAATCCAGTATGCCTGTCTAGTTCACGAATCCACCGAATTGAATGTTGGCGAGGAAACTGATATCTATGGGTATAGTGATGGAGGTCGGCCCTACGTGACCACTCTGGATTATAGACGGATGCAGGTGAGGATTCAGAATCCTAGAGTCTCCGGATTTATTTAATTTCCAGATTAGGAGTTTCGCGAAAAATGAAAAAAAAGGAAGATTACGCCAACACTGGATCCTAGTCGATCAATACTATTCATCCCAGGATCGAGGTGGTCCCATGATCAAGCAGATTGATAAGAAGACTACTGTTATCGGGATTGCTGGGTCGCGTAAGGGAGAAGCTTGAAATCAATCGATTATCAAAATTTGCAGCGGGGTTGACGGGCTCAAAACAAACCTACTTTTTCGACATGAGGGACCTGAACAAGGATGTGTGCGATCTCACTGGAATTTGTGATGATCCCCCAGCTCCAGCAACTACTTCTAAAGCCACGTCTCCGTTCAAAACACCTCCCGGACCTTCGCCAACTTCTGCGGCTTCAGTGCGTACCTGGACCACTCAACCAACTCCGCCAAAGCCTTCCGATGCAGCCACCAAAGCATCTCAAAAGCCTCAGCTACCTGAGAACCAAGAGGAGATTGTGACCGGAGAAGAGGATGAAGAAGTAGAGCAATACGAGCACAACTACGACTACATTGTAGTGTCGAAGGATTTCTTGAACGGAAGCGGAGGGGTCGAATTGAACTTTTTGGCTTTGCTGGTGTTTGGGGTATGGTATTGGTGGATTTGAATAAAGTTTGGGATTGGGTTACGGTATCTTTGAGTAATGGGATGAGTATTACTGTAGCTAGGGCTATTGGAGTTGGGGTTACTGTAGCTATGCTGCCTGGGATACATTGGCTAGGGTTACTGTAGTCATGATTGCCACTAACAGTTCGAAGGGCTACTGTCGTGAGGGTACTGTAATTGGAGTTGGGAGGGACAGGGTAACAGAAAGCGAACTTCATTTCTTTTATCAGCTCTTATCAGTTGTTCATGGATAACAATAAAACCGTGAACTTTACATGTACTTTCTCTTATCAGCCCATCCCTAATCATATCAGTTCCACGTGCCCACCACCAAAATCAGTCTTAGATTCTGATGAAGATGAAGCTAGCTCTTCTAATCATCCTCGTGATCTTTGGGTTATCAGAATGCGGAAAACTGACGGAAAAAGAAAATGCGGAGAGATTGCGAAAGTGTGGAGAGCAGATGCTGAGTGAGTTATCGATTGACTTTCCCGGATTTGGAATCCAATGGTTTTCAGCAATTCCAAAACCTAAGAGCCCACAACCAAGCGACAGTATCGAAATGGAACTTCCAAAGGATCAATGGATTGGAAAGGCGTTCCTCGGCAATTTGGAGGGCAGCTCTATCAACGTCTGGTGGGAATTCACCGTCGGAAGCTTCCTCTCGCCACGTCACATTCTCACCTCATCCCAGCCTCTTATCCACAACAACACAAACTTCCGGTGGAAGTTGGATACGCCAATCAGTGATAAGCTGTTTGATAATGATACTGGGTGAGTGTGAAGTTTGCTTCGAGACCTGACACCGAGTCGAAACGACTTCCTAGATCATTTCCTATTAGATCAACTTGCATTTTCAGACATGTGAAAGTTCCCCTCAAAGGCAAAGATAACAAGCTCTTTTCCGTGTATGTGACGTGGAGTCCTTCAATAGAAAACCACCTCAATAAAGATGATTCAAATACATTTGAAGCCGCAGCAGTCTGGATTTTACGAATGAAAGATCAACCTGACATCTGGAAAATGAGATCTCCGATGATCATCGAGCTGAAGGAAAACCAGCCATTAATGTACGCCTGTTTAGTTCACGAATCCACCGAATTGAAAGTAAAAGAAGAAATTGATATCTATGGGTATAGTAATGGAACTCGGCCCGGAGTGACCATGCTGGATTATAGAAGACGGAAGGTTAGTTGAATTCAGGATTCTAGAATCTTTTTGGAAATCTACTTCTTTCAGATTGTTGGCTTCAAGAAAAACAATCAATCGGGACGATTAGCCCAACACTGGATTCTTGTCGATCGCTACTTTTCATCAGAGGATCGAGGTGGTCCGATGGTCAAGAAAATTGGAAAGAAGGCAACTGTTATCGGGATTGCTGGGTCAAGTAAGGGAGAAACTTCAATTCAAACGATAATCAAAACTTGCAGCTGGGGTGACATATAATGATGACAAAAACACAACCAAATCTTACTTCTTCGACATGAGGAACCTAAACAAGGATGTGTGTGATCTCACTGGAATTTGTGATGTTCCCCCGGCTCCAGCAACTACTTCTGCCACGTCTCCGTCCAAAGCACCTCCCGCACTTTCGCCAACTTCTCCGGCTTCAATCCATACTCGAACCACCCAACCAACTTCTCCAAAGCCTTCCGATCCAGCCACCAAAGCGTCTCAAAAGCCTCAGCCAGAGAACCCAGAGGAGATTGTGACCGGAGAAGAGGATGAAGAAGTAGAGCAATACGAGCACAATTACGACTACATTGTGGTGTCGAAGGATTTCTTGAATGGAAGTGGAGGGATTGAATTGAACTTTTTGGTTTTGTTGGTGTTTGGGTTTAGGTATTGGTGGATTTGAATAAAGATTGGGATTGGGTTACGGTATCTTTGAGCTTTGAGCAATGAGATGAGGATTACTGTAGCTAGAGCTACAACAGCTTCTGGAGTTGGTGTTACTGTAGCTAGGGTTACTGTAGCCATCATTATCACTATCAGTTACTGTTGTTTAGACAACAGTTCGGAGGACTAGGATACTGTAATTGAGGTGACTTGGCCCTGGGTTAGTGTAGCTAGGCTGTCTGGGATACTGTAGTCCTGGGTGCTAAGCTTGCTACTTACCACTTTGTGCTTGGGTTACGGTACCTTTGAGCTATGATATCAAGACTACTGTAGCTATGCTGCCTGGGATACTGTAGCTAGGGTTACTGTAGCTATGATTGTCACTAACAGTTCGAAGGCCTAGGGTACTGTAATTGAAGTTGGGAGAGATATGGGCACGGAAAACGGCCTTTGAAATCAGATTTATCAGTTATCAGTTATGAATAGCAATTACAAAGAACAATCATTCTGAAGAGATTATAAATTTGAAGAGATCACCGTGGATCGTTAGGTCCGCCGTCTTTCCGTCGATTCTCCGAATCTTCACATGTCCTGGAGCCACTCTTTCATGACCAACTCCTTCGAGAATCTCCGTCCAGAATCCGTCAGTAACTACAATACGACGTTGCAGTTCAATGGCAAGTGTCTGCAGCTCTTCCATCTTCTCTTTCGATATCCAGAGCTTCAAAAAGTTGTTGAGCTGATCAGTCGGAAAGAGTTGTTGGTGTCCATGTAGAGTGATGATGTTGCACGATGAGTTGAGCACAGCATCCATGTGCAGCCATTCGGGACCATCAACAGAGACACATAGAGATCGGAGACCTTCCGAGTACTGAAAGCCATCTACAACTGGGGTCTGGATGAAGGTCCATCTGACTACGGTCAGTTCCTCCAGAAGGAACTTCACTTCCTCGCCAGTCAGTGGCCTTGGTCGTCGAACCACTAAAGTCTTGATTGTCTCCCGATTCTTGAACAGAACATTGTTCAGAATGTCATCTTGACCTAGTTCTACTTGGATGTAATCCATGGTTCTGAACGTTGTCAGCAAGTGTTGAGCTAGTTGTTCTTCGATGGCTTGCACAGATTCACGACTTCTGAGAAGTGTCCTGGAATTCAATACAACCGACTTCACTTCACCGCTCTCGATTTTGATGATGGACTGCTTCCGATCCGTTTTGATAGTCATTCCATCATCTTCCAAAAAGTCGAACCAAACAAATTGATTGACAGGGACATTGGCCAAGACCACCAAGTTCTTGAGCTTCTGGGAGGAATATGAAAGGGTGATTCTGAAAAAGAAGCTTGAATTCAGATGGAAGAAGCTGGTCTGACTTACAGATCAATAATTGCAGATCGTTGAAGAACTTCCAATTGGGAGAGTTTAGGGAGTTTGAGAAATGGGAAACCCATGAGCGACGGAATAAGTGGAGAATGGTGCCGGGGAAGTCAATTAGCTCCTAGGCCATCTGTAGTGGGTGGTGAGATCAGGGGAAGATAGCCACGTCATCATAGGAGACATCGGGTACACATGGCAGCGACCATCGGACACATGGGATCTCGGGTACCATCCATATGGATCATTAAGTAGTCCCGATGAGACATTCCGTCCTCAGGGACGACGAAAACCTTTCCAAGCATTAGGTGCTTGGGAAAGAGGCCTATTACACAGGGAGAGCAGCATTTCAAGTTCAATAACTCGTGAACGAGTTGAGATAGCCAAAAGTGCTCAATTGAACACATGATCCTAACAATATTAGCTACATTTTTGTAGTTGACAACTTTTAGCTAGCTGCTACAGTAATCCCGGTAGCGTAGGTGGAACATGTGGAGCATATTTGGCTTGAAAACTCGATTGAGTGAAGAGATAGCAAAAAGTGATCAACTAACCAAATGGTTGTTAAGTTAGTGGCTACATTTCGTTAGTTGACACCTTTTTTGTAACTCTTACAGTAATCTTAGGAGAAGCGGATTTGTGTCAACACGCAACGCAGCCAAGTAACTCGTGAAGGACTTGAGATAGGAAGAAGTGCTCAATTGAACACATGATCCTCAGCTGCTACAGTAATCCCTGTAGCGTAGAATCTTATGAATGCTCTTCTAGTTGCCACGTCACCTTCTGATGTTTGCACGTCTCCCAGGCCCATCCAGATAATGTCTCACAACCCTTCGGAAAAATAACCTATTATTGGCGTCCCGTGGCGAGTCACCTGGTGGGTCTCTAATTACATACCACGCCACAGGAGTCCTGACATCCCCATGTATGTTCATGATCCATCAAGATAGCTCTTTCCCATGTCACCTGCGTCGTTCCCTAGTCCTTCACCATTCTCGCCTCATTCTGTCCCTACCACCATGACTGGCCTACCCTTCCTCCGTCTTCCCCAACTCATCCAATCGATAGTTCTCGGACAAGTTGAACTTGTTGATTTGTGAGTTAGCAAATGTGATCCCCATAAGCTCCTAATCTTTTCAGAATCACCTTATCATTTTGCTCCCGGAAAGCCAAAAAAATAGTGAAATCGATGAATGTAGAGCTTGATGAATTGTCATTTCAACTGGAACCGTTCGACTTCTCGGTCCGAGTGAACAAAATCTTTTTCATAGGATACTTGATGAACCCGTTTTGTCAACTATTCTTAAAGGGTCCAGGCAATCGAGAAGTGCTCCTCTTAAAAACATCCGCTGTTCCCGAAGAAGTGACTTCCCTTATGATCGCACACCTCCTCGAGGCATTTAGAGGGAAAACTATCAAGATGAAGACTCAAACGCAAAATATCCTGAACCATTTGCTTTCGAAGCATCACAAGACTATTTATAATCTTTGTATTTCGGAAAAGAGACCCATGAAGATGTCCGTTGAGGAGATGAAGCTGATCTTCGAGAAGTTGAACATCACAGGAGTACTGAAGATCTTCCCGGCAGTAGTTGACGGCTATGAGTACTCCGAGGGTTTTCAACAAGACAAAGTGCTCATCAATCACGCTAAATGGGTGCAATTCATGTCCATTCTTGAATCGAGAAGCTCGGAAATCCGACTTTTCGAGTATCCCTGGCCATCGGATTTCGTATTCAGAACATTTCTGGAAAACTGGATGGCCAAGAAGAAGACGCAGAATCTGAAAGTGTTCGAGTTGGCAATGGTTAAAGAGAGTTCCCTGAATTGGGGCTTTCTGGATATCATGTTCGGGATTCAGCACGAGAGATTGAATCGGACGACGGCCCGGGTGCGAAGGATTGACGGAAAAGTAGCGGAGGTGGTGACGTACGCGGAGTACTTCAAGTTCGAAGTGATTAATTGATATGTCTTGATTTTGATAATAAACTTGTTTTCTAATGAATCTGATATACCTCTTCTGATCACATGTCCTTGGGTCTCGCCACGAAAAATGTTTATGGCTGAAATACGGCTTCTGGCCAAGATTTTGACACTTTTTCTGATGGAAATGGGTGAATTCAATCATTTCCAGCCAAGTTTCAGCAGTTTCCACCGATAATTCGAGAAAATTGGGTGTTTTTGGGGGAAAAGGGGGAAAATAGCCAAAAATGCATGTTTTTGTACTGAAAATTAGACGAAACTGCTGAAATTCGGAGGTTTTAGGCATTTTTCACCAGAGTTACGTCAATTTCTCGAAAAATCAGTGGAAAATGATAGAATTGGTTGGAAACGACTGGAGACATGCATTTTCACTCAGTTTCATCAGAAAAAGTGGCAAAATTTTGCCCATTTCAGCCAAAACCCCTTTTCGTGGCGAGACCCACCAGTGGTACCTCGTCGCGGGACACCCAATCGATCGGGCCGCATTCCACGTTATCTCTGATGGGTACTTGATGTCTGCGTCTCTCCTCCATCATCCGATGACGTAGTCGATCGCACGTCATCTGGCCATTCTTGTCTCATTCTGTCCCATGTCTGGCGTACCGTTCCTCCGTCTTCCCCAACTCGTCCAATCTATAGCCCTCCGACAAGTTGAAGTGATTGATTTGTAAGTTTTATAGAAAATGTGATCCCAATAAGTTCCTAATCTTTTCAGAATCACCTTATCATTCTGCTCCCGGAAAGTCAAGAAGCTTGTTAGATCTGCCAATGTTCAAATTGACACATTGATCCTTGACTTGCGAAGTGCAGAGTTTAGCATCAAAGTCAACAATGTCTTCTCTTTGGAATACTCCTCCCAAGCCGGTTCAGTGTACCTGAAATCTTCTGAAAACCAAGAATTCCCCCTGTTCCGAACCTCTGACACCGCTGAATCCGTGACTTCCCATGTCATCGGACACCTCTTCGAAACCTTCATAAGAATCGAAACAGTCAAGGTGAACTCTTATCTGCCCAGTTTACTGGATCATTCCCTCTGGAATTATCGGAAGGAGATTGACGATCTAGTTGTTTTCTCATTTCCTGAAGACAACACCAAAAAGATGTCTGTCGCGGAGATGAAGCTCATTTTCGAAGAGCTCACTGTCACAAGATTACTTCACATCCATCGGGCAGTTGATGCAGGGTACCAGCACTCCGAAGGCTTTTCTCAAGACAAAGTCAAGATTTATAATGGCGAATGGGTGAACTTCGAAGCGTGGCTCAACTGTAAATGCACTTGCATCAGTCTCAACGCCGTCTCGACCCCAACTTCCACTCAAATGAACACAATCCTGAAGTTGTGGCTGGCAAAGGAAAAGTTCGAGAATCTGATGATACTCTCCGTGGGAGCGAAGACTGGAGAAGCATTTGCTGATGGGTTGTTAGCAGAAGTTCTCGATTCGATTCAGCATGAGACGGTGCGGGGGATCACACGAATCCGACGAGTCGATGGGAAACCGGGATATGTCGGGCTGTCCGAGAAATACTTTTCGTTTGCTGTGATTGATATCTGATTTGATAAGCTTTGATAATAAACTTGTTCCAATGAACCTGATTTTGAGGGTTTTCATGGGTCCTGCTGATAACATGGCAATCTGTCTCATGGGATGAGGATTACTGTAGCTAGGGCTACAACAGCTGCTGGAGTTGGGGTCAGGGGTTACTGTAGTCCTGGCACTAAGCTTGCCATTGAAATCAACTGTGATCAATGTGGTCCTTTTTTCAAAAAAATCTAAAAAATTTCAAATTTTTTCTTTTGACACCGAACTTTTTTGGGTGTTTTTATGGACCTAAAGCGCATTTTAAAAATCTCCGAAAAATGAGAAAAGTTCTGGTCAATTTGATTTTTTGGTTTTCAAAATTCCAGATTACTTCTCTCATCTGAATCTTCATGTATCCTTACCAAAATTTTTTGACATATTTCTAAGTCCCTCAGGTGTAACATATCCAAAGCTGAGCTAAAACGAACCATTTTGTGTCAAGTTATGGTAAAAACTGTTAGGGGTCACTAAATGAAAATTCATTCATTTTCAACGATTTTTTTCGCACCTTCAAAAATTTTTTCAGAGGTTTTGATCAACTAAAGATAAGTTTTTAAAACCTTTTTCTATCCTAAAAAATTTATTTCAAAATTCAAAAAAATCGCTGCTCTCTCTGCCGTCTCTCACAAGCTCACACTATTTCTCGTTCGTTCGGTAGAGCGCGTTTTCATGCTCCACACCTGGCCCTGGTCGTGTGTCCATTATGTCTGTCCATTTGAAGCCTGTCATAATGTAACACCCTTAGCCCTTTCGCACAGTTGACCCCGTCGCTCAACATGTTGAGCGTCCCCGTCTCTCGCAGGTTCGCACAGCTGCCCGCTTCTCTAGCGTCATACGTCATACGCCTGCGGTCCACCATTCGCCAACCATTCTGCCTCATTCGTACCTAAATGTTCTCCCAAAGTATCTCCACTCCACTCTCGCCTTCTGACATCGTCAAATGCATCGATCTCACCGAAAACCAAATTTAGTAAGTTTCCACCAACTATTATTATCGTTTCTCCACACTGTTTACACGAAAAATACACTTTTTGTGCTGTTTTTGAAGTAAAAAGTGCGAAAATCGGTTGAAAAACCGTTGAAAAAGAGGAAAATGAGTCAAAAAAGACAAAAAGGCGCAACTACCGTACTTTAAAGGCGCACCACTTTTTGGCGCTTTTCGTTCGTTGCGGGACCTGTAAATCTACCCACTCCAGTTTTGAGACTCAATCATTCTTTGAAGACAATTTTTCAGTTACCACCCTCCCAATAATGACTACGTCGACCCCAGTAGAAAAGTGAAAATGGAAGAGCCATTCATTAGAATCCATGAAAAACGATCGAAGATTGGCCAACTTCTGGAGCAAATCGACGAAGAAAACGCAAGTCTTCCCGAGGCGTTGACACTGATGAGTTCTGCTGAAGAAGGATTGGAGGAGGCGTTTCAGAAGAGCTTACGCGGTGCTGACTTTTCTCTTCTCGATCTGGCGGAAGATCTGAATCTCGAGGTCGAATGTGTAAGTTTCAAGGGGCTCTCAAAGATGGGTCTCGCCACGAAAACGAGTTCTAGCTGAATTACGGCTTCTAGACAGAGTTTCGGCACTTTTTCTGAGAAAAATGAGTAAAAAAACATGATTTTCAATAATTTCCATCAAATTCTAGCAATTCTCACCAATTTTCAGTAAAATCCATGACTTTTTGAGATTTTTGGCGTTTTTTCACTAGAATCACGTCAATTTTTCGGGAAAACGGTGAAAAAACATGCATTTTGGGTACTTCGACGTTTTTTTCCAAAAACACCTATTCTTACTTAAAATCGGTGGAAAATGACTGAATTCGTGTAATCTTACCCATTTTCGTCAGAAAAAGTGTCAAAATCATGTCCAGAAACCATTTTCGTGGCGAGACCCACCGGGACGCCAATAACTCCTATGCTAAAAAATCTCCTTTTCAGGTGAACAAATGGGTTTTGCTCCGTATCAACAAGCATCACGAAGAGATACTGGCCGACTGTTCGCCAGTGACTGCGAAGATGCTCCAGTTCCACAACAAGTTCGGCCCGTACAGCAGTATCATTTTGAAGTATTGCATTGAAAGTGTGGCGAAATGGGCTGGTGGAAGTGAGGAAGAGGTGAGGAAGGGATTTAGAAGTGGCAAGCATAAAAATATCGGAGTGGCCTCATTTTCATCGGGTTTTCAACCAAGTTCCGCAATCCTCAAGTCAAAAAAAAAGCACAAAACGTGGATTTTCCGTGTAAAAAGTGCAAAAATCGGTAGAAAAATCGATGAAAATGAGGAAAGTTAGTGGCAAAAGACAAAAAGTCGCAACTACCGTACCCCGCTTTAAAGGCGCAGCACGTTTCGCGCCGGAAACTTTCGTTCGTTGCGAGACCCGAAACGTCGTAAATCTGCCCACTCCGATTTTGAGATACAGCTATAATAGATGACTTGATTTCAGGCAATGGCTGGCTGGAAGTACTGGTTGGACGAAGAGAACTCGCCCTTTGAAGACGAGCTTCAACGCCTCGACACAATCATTTCTGACCTTCCAACGGACCTGAAGCTCGAGGAGTTCATGGGAGGGTTTTTGGCGTATACCATTAAGACCAATGGGAATGTCACTGAATGGTCGAGAAAGATTATGGAAGATCTGATGGAGGAATTCAATCTCTCTGAGCTGGAGATTGTTCGATGGTGTCACGCCTACAAGATTGCTCACTACACTGAAAAACACGGGCGGCTCACTCCGGTGAACCGGAAGATGGTGCACGTTGTGACCTATTTTGGAGTCCGTTGGTTTGAGGAGATGGAGAAGAATCTGGGATTTGTGTGCAAGTGGGCTGGTGGAAGTGAAGAGGAGGTTTGTTTCAGGAGGTTCTGATAGTTGTCAAACTATTGATTTTTCAGGTGAAGGCAAGCTTGGAGATGTTCAGAAGATCAGAAGAGGCAGCAGAAAGCGAACTTCGTGAAAAGATCTTGAAAAGACCATCGACTTCAACTTCAACCTATTGATCTCATTCCTCTTCATTCGTATTATATAAGTGTCTGTTTGTTTGTTTGTTTGTTTGTCTGTCCCTCTGTCCCTCTGTCCCTCTGTCATTCCGAAGTCAAAAACCAAGACTGGATGCCGGCGAAGCCGGCGGGACAGTCTTGTTTTATATAATCTTGTCTTGAAATTTGGAAACGAATAAATATTGCATTGAAATTTGCTCACAATTGATCACAATTGACCACATGGCTTCATCTTCTTATCAAGGCCTAGGCACTCTCAAGAAATGTTTTTCAAAATATCAAAATAAATTTTTTCATAAAGATAAAGATGTCAGGTACAAATCTTCAATTGAGCAAAACGTCGGAAAATTCATTTGAAGGTGCGAAAAAAATCGTGGAAAAAAAAGATGGACGGCAACTGGGGGAACATACAAAAGAGTGGGAGAGTGGGGAAGAACGGGAACTTGAGAACTTGGGGATGAGAAGAGAGGAGACATTTTATAAATTATCGTTGTATGGCAAAATCGGAGGATTGGCTAGATTTACGGTGTCGTGGGTCTCGCAACGAACACTGCGCAAAACGTGCTGCGCCTTTAAAGAGGGGGTACGGTAGTTGCGCAACAACTCATTCTCCTCATTTCTATCGATTTTTCAACCGATTTTCGCATTTTCACATCAAAAAAGGTATTTTTCGCGTAAAAAGGTTGAAAACCCGATGAAAATGATGAAAATGAGTGGAAAGAGACAAAAAGGCGCAGAACGTTTTGCACTTTTTGTTCGTTGCGAGACCCGCCGTAAATCTACTCACTCCGAGAGGCGATTCACTCCAATTCCATTGCATGAACTTCCTCCCATTTGGCATCGGTCTCTTCTTCTGTTGCTTTCCTTCCGAACATCAACAAGCTGGCCCTGATCTGAAAACCAAAAATTCAAATGACTCGTCAAATCCTTGTAACATACCTCTGCTTCAGTTCCACCAGCCCATTTGCAGATCATCTCCTGATAATTGTCAAAGTTGACCAAACTGAATGGCCCACAGAATGTCATGAACTGCAGAACCTTCACTTGAACTGTCGACAGTTCTCCGTGTTTCTTTTTGTAATGCTTCAGTTTGTACGCATTGGACCACTTGATAATATCCAGTTCAGTGAGATTGGTTTTCTTGGCCAGGTCATCGATGAATTCTTGACTCCACTTGGAGATATGTTTCGGAAGTCTCGCTTTCAGAAGCAGTTTGCTAGTGGGATGGTCCAGCTGGAGGTCCACAGGAAGATCCGTGTTCTGCAAGTCGATGATCCGAAGGGCTTCTTCCATCTCCCACGTTTGTACGTGCCCCTTCCAGAAATCCAACCCTTCTCTTGTCTGAAAACCCATAAATTCATTTTTTAATAGCCCATCGGAATTCCTCACCTCCTTATCACTTCCACCAGCCCAATTCGATACAGTTGCACTGCAATGCTTCAAGACGCGACTGCTCTTCTTCCCAAAGTAGAGTTTGAACTTGAGCATTTTGGCGGCGACCGGAGTACAGCTGGCTAGTTCCTGTTTGAAATACTGGTGTACACGAAGCAGACCCCAGTTTTTGACCTGGAAATAGTAGGGTTTGGATGGTTGAACTCATATCGTAACTACAGTAATCCCTTTATGAGAAGGACTCCTATTGTCACTTTCCAACGATTTTCATCGCACTTTCAAAAACTTTTTCCGAAATTCTGTTCAACTACAAAATTTATTTTAACATTTTTATCTAACAGAAAAAAATTATTTGAGAGTGAAAAAAATTCCCTAGAGGAATTTTTGTCAAGTCAAAATTTTTTGATTTTCATATTTTTGCATTTTTTTCAACGATTTTTTTCGCCTCTTCAAAAAATTTTTCCGTAATTTTAATCAACTACAAAATTGATTTTGACATTTTTATCTAACAGAAAAAATTTATTTAAAAGGGAAAAAAATTTCCTAGAAGAATTTTTGTCAAGTCAAAAATATCTGATTTTTTAGATTTTTAGAAATTTTTTCAACGATTTTTTTCGGCATTTCAAAAAATGTTTCCGTAGTTTTTATCAACTACAAAATTGATATTTACACCTTCATCTAACACAAAAAATTTTCTTCAAAAACAAAAAAATTTTCCTAGAGCTACAGTAATCCTTTTGGGTTACTGTAGCTGTGTCAATTTGGTGTTTTCCACAAATTTAGAATTTTCGACCAAATTTTGGCCTTTTCAAACATTCATTGAGGGTTTTCTAGTACTTTTTCATTTTTTTTTCAAATTTTCAAAAAACTAACCAATTCCACTCCAAAACCGTCAATCAGTTTCTCAATGACAACCGGTTTATTGCGGAGGCCTTGCTGAAACGCCTTCTCCAAAGTTTCCGTTGTGGAAGGTTCCAGATTCAAGGTGTCGGGCAGTTTGGAATACTCATTATCGATATGATCAAGCAGGGTTTGGAGCTGATAATCAACGCCATCAATCCCGATCACTGGCTCTCCTTGGGGAGTCGAATCTTCGTTTTCATCGTCTTGTTTTTTGAAACTGCAAAAAAAAGAGAATGGTGTTATCAGAAAACATAATCAACTGATAAGGAGAAGTTGTTTTCGAAAATAATCTCAATATTATATTATTATTTCCGTTCTCCTACAATTCCCCTGATGGGTCTCGCCACGAAAACAATTTGTAGGCTTATGATGCGTTATGAACTAGTTTTTCATGAAAGTCATGAAATTTCAGGTTTTTTTCAAAAAAACATTAGCAATTGGTGAAATTTGAATGGAATACACTAAAAACATCGATTTTTACCCATTTTCAACGGAAAAAGTGCTAAAACTTTGTTCAGAAGCGCTAAAAACTGTTTTAGTGGCGAGACCCATCAGCGGACTAGACCAAAGTTTTCATTTTCTTCAAAAATCAATAGAATACTTGGAATTCGGCTATTCTCATTAATTTCACAGAACATGTGGCAAAACATTGCCCAAAACCCCCCACAAAGCCCGTTTTCGTGGCGAGACCCATAACTTATAACTTACTAAATCTTTCCAATGTTCATATCGATAAGAGTTGCTCGAGAAGTTACGGATGGAAGTGCGACATGGACCGAATGGTTCGGAAGAGTTTCGGAAAGCGACATTCTGTCAGATGAGATCGGCACAGGTATGGTGTGAATGGTAGAGAGAGAGAGAAGGGGGCAGCTGGTGGTAGGGGTGTTGCACACAAATTAGTAGATGGCCCCGAGAGATATCCCGCTTAACCAGCAGGTGATCAGTGGGATTAGAGTGTTGGAGAGAGAGACACATGGGACGACTGGGCATTGGGGCAGGAATGCCGTGTCCAAGGGAGAGATGGACAATGCGATAAGGATCCATTCGGGGATTGTGACAGCCTAATTACCTTACCAGGTTCTCGTGGGGAATTTTGACAAAATTCAATCAAAAGTGAGATTTGTCAGATGAGTATGACACTTTGCTGTTACTAATTGGCAACTTTGATGATGGGTCTCGCCACGAAAATGGTTTTTGGCTAAACTACAGCTTCTGGACAGGGTTTTGTCACTTTTTATGAGAAAAACGGGTGAATTGAACCATTTTCAACCAAATTTCAGCAGTTTTAACTGATTTCCAGTGCAAAAACTTGCAAATTTGGGAAAAACCCCTCATTTTCATCAAAAATTGGTGGAAACTACTGGAATTTGGCTGGGAATCATTGAATTTACATCATTTTACCAGTTTCCATCAGAAAAAGTGTCAGAACCTTGTCTAGAAGCCGTATTTCAGCCAGGAACCATTTTCGTGGCGAGACCCACCAAGTAACTCGTCGCGGGTCAGGTGTATTCGGTTCACAGTGACGCCTTTAGCTTCAAAACTTCTGGATTCTGAAGTTCACCATGTTCTTCATGTGAACTGTTGAGCGGAATGAGTTGACAATGCCCAGGATAGATGTCGGCGGCTGTGGGTCGATTCTCGGTTCAATTACCCGAGTGAAGGTGCGCAGGACAGAGCGGTCGGCAAACAGGTGGCACAACGGGCTAGAGTGCACAAGTTCTATTTCTCTTGGTGGTAAACTTTTTACACATAAATTTACACAAAATTTACACAAATGCTCTGCGTCATTTTTACCACCCCTGGCGGGAAAACCAAGCGATGAAGACGGTGTGAGCCGTCGCCAAGAGAAAATTGTTTCCACTCCCAAATAATTTTTTTCTGTTAGAAAAAGGTGTCACAATCAATTTTGTAGTTGATCAAAATGTCTGAAAAATTCTTGGAAATGCCGAAAAAAATCGCTGAAAAAATTTCTGAAAACTTGAAAATCAGCAAGTTTTGACTTGATAGAGAACCCTTGAGATAATTTTTTTCACTCCCGAATAAATTTTTTCTGTTAGAAAAAGGTGTCACAATTAATTTTGTAATTGGAGAAAATGTTTGAAAAATTTATTGAAAAGGCGTAAAAAATAGGTGAAAAAATTGCTGGAAAGATGAAAATCGGCAATTTTTGGCTTGATAGAAAATCTTAATATCGAAAAACGTTTTCACTTCGAAATAAATTTTTTGTGTTTGTCGGAGAAAATAATCGTTGAAAAAAGTGGATATATTCGTAATATTGATTCATTCAAATTACATACATGCTAAAATTAGAATCCCATATATTAACTTTCGCTTCTCGTCCATCGACTCTTTTGATCATTCCATTAACCGGACTGGTTTCCGGCAGGCCAGTTCCTCGAACAATTTCCTTCACGTAGTTGACATCAGACATGACGACCTGGCCAGTGGTCTCCATTCTCATCGTGAAGCTCTTCAAGTTTTCCATCTTTTCCTTAGCCATCCACTTCTTTAGCAGGTTGCTCAACTGGGAGGCTGGTGGTCTTTTAGTGGTAGACGAAGATTAGAACTACAACTTTGCAGTTGACAACTTTTTGATAACTCTCGTAGTTTTTGAGATAGAAAGGCTCAAAGTCAAACTATTTGGTGCCCTTCTAATAGAGGTTTTACGGTAGGTGAGTTCAAAACTGATAAGCAACAACCAATAGTTTCGGAATTGATAAAGACGGGAAGGAATGATAATTTGATGTTATCTTTATTTTTGAATGAGTAGATAGATTTATTGAGTTCAAGCTCACAATCAAAGTGATAAGATTATCAGAGCATAATAACATTTACATCAATTTAATATAACACTTTAAGACAAGATTCATACACAATTCAAGAGAAATCGATGGAATTTGACCGCAACCCTCGCTTTTACTCCATCGACTCGACAAACTTCGCCCGTAGCCATCTCATCTTCATCATGATCAGTCAAACCAAGCACTCTGCTGACTTTTCTCATGAATGCAAAAAGGACGTCATCGTCGAGGATATTGTCCCAGCGTAAATCGAGCTCTCTCAAGTTGGCCATCTTCTTCTTGGCGATCCACACTTTTGCAAGATAAATCAACAGGAAAGCCTTTGGTGTTGCCCAACCTAGCAAAACGATAGAAGTGCTCTGCGAGTTGATTATTGCTTTGTAGTGTATCCGATCGGAGCAGTGCAACCAAATCTTGTTCAACTTGAAGCCTTCCGAGTGCTCTGGTAAGCGATACTTGGTCCTGCGTTCCGTGCGAAGTTCCACGATGCCCTCTGTGTTGTTCAGCAAGGCACGCGCTCCTTCAGGTGTCAGACTCATTCCATAAATGCAAGAACAAATTGTGACAGTATTCCATTTCCTTCCGCTATTCAGAATCGGATTGTTGATCACATCGTGCGGTTCCACCGTGAGATAGAGTTTCGGAGGTTCCACATAAAGATCAATCAAGTGAGCTGTGATAACTTCATGGAGAGTGACCAACTCTTCGATGGTGTCGTAGTAGAAGACACTTGACTGCTTTTTGGATAGCGCACAGTAAAACAAGTCCATTTTGAAGCCTCTGAACTGGCAAGTTGCTTGAAGATCCAGTGTTCTGTTCCGAACGGCTGAGTTGGATCTCCGAATGATACCGAGTTGGATCTTAGAGTGATATCCACGTACGCTAACCAAACTGATCTCGATTTGTTTATAATCTTTTTTGAAAACAATCACGGAGTCGGAACGGAATCTATTGGAGGCTTGGATAAGTTTGCTCATTTTCCGAGAGCAGAATGACAGATGAATCCTGGAAAATGTAGGGAAATGATAAGGGAGGCTGATAAGAAACTTACATGTCTGCCACTGATAAATGATCGACGATTTGAAGTAGAGGAAGGAGTGGAAGACGGGCGACGTGCATTGTTGGAGGCAGAATGGGACAGACTGATGGGGAGAGGAGAGAAGACGTTGGGTGACAGCTAGAGATTGATTGGGTGAGAGAGAGAAAGATCGAGAAGAAGATCTGATGTGTGCTAAGGACCCCAGTAGACGTGGCAGCCGGCCGGAGGGCAGAAGATGGATACGACGATGCCGAAAGCGTTGGGAATGAGGCGTCTAGCAGGGGCCAGAGAGCAGAAGACGTTGGGCCTGACCTTGCTGCACCAGTACAGTAAGATCGCAATTCAATCAAAAGATTTATTCATTCACAGCACACAAAGACCAAACGTAGGACATCCCAAGTCCACTCGAGCTCTGACTCCATCGATTCTGCGAATGTCTCCAGTTTTGGCCTCGCCGAGCGTCGACAATCTGATCCCTTGCCAAACTTCTCTTCGGTAACGTTCAGGATTTCCGTGGAACGCCGAATAAGACTTTAGTCGGAGCAACGTCAAGTCCACCATTTTTTCTTTAGCAATCCAAAGCTTCAGAAGATTGACCAGCTGGGAAGATGTTGGTGTTGGGAACCTGTCCAGAATGATTTCTCGACTTGTGGAATTGATAATACAATCAATTTGGGCCCATGATGAGTCGGTAAAGTTGATTTTGTTCAGTTTGAAACCTTCCGAGTACTGGAATCCATCCTCGACATCTCCATAGATGTTCAGACATTTGGTGTATCCCGAATCATTCAGCAAGAATCGCATTTCCTCGTATGACACGCAGTTTCTGCCCATGTACCGCGAGATTGTGACCATATCCCACTTTTTCCGATTCTTCAGGAATGGATACGTCAAAATGTTGGATGGAGCCAATGTGAGATTGAGTTGTGGAGTGGTCACATGAAGGTCCAGGAAATGCTTTGTTAGAGCTTTATGGAGTACGAGGAAGTCTTCCCTAGTGTCGTAGAAGATGGTGCCATACCGCTCTAGATCGTATCCTGCACATTTGAAAGAGTGCATTACAAAGCCGCGGAACAAAACGGTCCCTTGCATATCCATTTTTCCGAAGAATCTTTTCGGTACTACTTGTCCTCTCGAGCTCGGCTCCATACAAATCGTGAACTTTGAGTTGTTAACTCTGATTTCGTGACTTTCACCATGAGTTTCGTAGAAAATGATAGAAGTAGAAGTGAATCGTTTTGAGGTGTTGACAAGTTGGGCTGTTCTCCGGGAGCAGAATGACAAGTTTATCCTGGAAGAAGAATGTGGTACGAGTGATAAGATACACTAATAAGAGACTTACATGTCTAGATCACTCAAGTGTCCAAAAGCTTTGAGTAGAGGGAGAAGGGGGAGGTTGATGACGGACATGGTTGAGTGCAGAATGGGAGATGGAGGATCCGATGGGTCTGAGACGACGGAAAGGGACTGGCTGGGCGAGAGAAGAAGACGTCGGGGGGCACAGATGACGTGGCAGAGCGAGAGTCAGAGAAACCAGACGGTGCCACGTAACCAGTGGGCTGAAGTGGCTACTCGAGAGGAGAAGGAGACGTTGGGAGTGAGATGCCGTGGCAGCTAGAGATAACTGTGGGACGATATGAATCTGAGTCGTCGGATGGTGTGGTAGAGAAGACAGCCGGTGTCACGTCACCTGCTGACTAAAGAGACCACCTATATCGGGTTCTAGGACCAATTAGAAAGTGCTGCAAACCAGTACAATAAAATCACAACTCATTCGAAAGATTTATTCATTCACAGCACATGAAGACTAAACGATGAATTTCCCAAAAACACTCGAACTCTGACTCCATCAACTCGAAGAATCTCGCCAGTTGTGGCGGCATCGAATGTCGAAAATCCGATTCCTCTCCAAACTTCTCTTCGGAATTCCGAACAAACGGTTTCTGTGTCATTCACCAAATGTAAATCCAATCTGAGCGACGTCAAATTGACCATTTTCTCTTTAGCGATCCACAGCTTCAGAAGATTGATCAGCTGGAAAGCAGTTGGTCTTGGGAACTTGTTCAAATTGATTTCTTGGCTTGTGGAGTTGATGATAGCATCCATTTGGACCCATAATGAGGGGAAAACGTCGATTCTGTTCAATTTGAAGCCTTCCGAGTACTGGAATCCATCCTCGACAACTCCGGAGAGGTTCAGACATTCGGTATACTCCGAGCCACTCAGTAAGAACCGCATTTTCTCGGATGACACATAGTTTCTACGAAGAAACTGTGAGATTGTGACCCTATCCCACTTCTTCCAATTCTTCAAGAATGGATACGTCAAAATGTCGAATGGAGCCAATTCGAGTTTGAGCTGTGGAGTGGTCACATGAAGGTCCAGGAAATGCTTTGTGAGAGTTTTATGGAGTACCAGGAAGTCTTCCCTAGTGTCGTAGAAGATGATGCCCAACGACACCTCATTGCAGCCTACAAGTTTCAAAGAGTGCATTACAAAGCCGTGGAACGGAATGGTCCCTTGCACATCCATTTCCTCGATGAATCTGTTCGGCATTAGTTCTCTTCTCGAACTCGGCTCCACACCAATCGTGAACTTTGAGACATCGTAAACATTGAATGTCTCAATACTGATTTCTTGACTTTCACCATAACTGTTGTAGAAAATATTAGAAGTGGAAGTGAATCTTTTCGAGGTGTTGACAAGTTGGGCTGTTCTCCGGGAGCAGAATGACAAGTTTATGCTGGAAAAAAAAATGATAAGAGTGCCAAGATAAACTGATAAGAGGCTTACATGTCTAGATCACTCAAGTGTCCGAAGGCGTTCAGTAGAGGGAGGAGGGGGAGACGGGTGAAGGACATGGTTGAGTGCAGAATGGGAGATGGGGGATCCGATGGGTCTAAGATGATGGGAAGAGACTGACTGGGAGAGAGAAGAAGACGTCGGAGGGCGCAGATGACGTGTCAGAGCGACCAGAAACCAGACGGTGCCACGTAACCAGCGGGCTACTCGAGAGGGGAAGGAGACGTCGGGGGAAAAATGTCGTGAGAGCTAGAGATGATTGTGGGACGGTATGGATCGGGGTGGTCGGACGACAGCCGGTGCCACGTGCCCTGCTGACAGAAGAGGCTATCGAGAGGAGCCCTACGGCCAGGTGCCAAGAACTAGTACAGTTAGATCACAATTCAATCAAAAGATTTATTCATTCACAGCACATGAAACCTGAACTTAGACTCTCCCAAGTCCGTTCGAGCCTTGACTCCATCAATTCGAAGAATCTCGCCAGTTATAGCATCATCGAGTCTCGACAATCCGATCTCTCGCCAAATGTCTCTTCGGAATTTCTCGTAACGAGCGGGTCCTGTGAGATAATATGGATTCAAATCCAATTCAAGCGACGTCAAATTGACCATCTTCTTTTTTGCAATCCACAGCTCCAGAAGATTGATCAGCTGGGAACACATTGGTTTTGGGAACACTCTCAGAATGATGTCTCGACTTTTGGAGTTGATAACTGAATCCATTTGGACCCAGGGTGAGTGGGAAAAGTGGATTCTGTTCTGTTGAAAGCCTTCCGAATACTTAAATCCATCCTCGACCTCTCCGTAGAGGTCCAGACATTCGATGTATTCCGACTCATTCAGTAAGAATCGCATTTCCTCTGATGACATACAGTTTCTAGAAAAACGATAGTACTGCGAGCAACCATAGTGCTGCAAGAAATCATAGTCCTGCACGACTATGACCCTATCCCACTTCTTCCAGTTCTTCAAGAATGGATACGTCGGAATGTCGGATGGCTCCAATTTGAGATTGAGTTGTGGAGGTGTCACATGAAGATTCAGGAGATGCTCTGTGAGAGCTTTAAAGAGTACCACAAAGTTTTCCCGAGTGTCGTAGAAGATGGTGCTGAACTGCTCTCGATCCCATCCTACATGTTTGAAAGAGTGCATTACAAAGCCGCGGAACGAGACGGTCCCTTGCATATCCATTTTTACGGAGTATTTGTTCGGCACTATTTGTCCTTTCGAACTCGGCTCCACATAAATTGTGAATGTTGAGTTGAGTATTTTAACTATGATTTCATGACTTTCACCATTACTGTTGCAGAGAATACTAGAAGTGGAAGGGAACCGGTGTGAGACTTTGACAAGTTGGGCCGTTCTCCGGGAGCAGAATGACAAGTTTATCCTGGAACAAAAATGTGATAAGACTGATAAGACAAACTGATAAGAGACTTACATGTCGAAACCACTCAAGTGTCCGGAGGCTTTGAGTAGAGGTAGGAGGGGGAGGTTGATGATGGACATGGTTGAATGGGAGATGGGGTCCCGATGGGTCTGAGACGATGGAAAGGGACTGACTGGACGAGAGAAGAAGACGACGGGCACAGATGACGTGGCAGAGCGAGAGTCAGAGAAACCAGACGGTGCCACGTAATCAGCGGGCTGAAGGGGCTACTCGAGAGGAGAAGGAGACGTTGGGAGTGAGATGCCGTGGCAGCTAGAGAAAACTGTGGGACGATATGGATCCGGGTCATCGGCTGACGGTGTAGAGAAGACAGCCGGTGTCACGTCACCTGCTGATTGAATAGGCTATCTAGAGGAGTCCTACGTCTAAATAGATGGGTCTGACAACAAGGCCAGACGCCAGGAGAACCAGTACAGTAATATCACAATTCAAAAAAAAAAGATTTATTCATTCACAGGGCACTAGTTTTTGAAGACAGAAACTAGAATCTCTCAAAAAGACTCGAGCCCTGACTCCATCATACCGACGAATCTCGCCAGTTATAGCATCATCGAGTCTCGACAATCCGATTCCTCGCCAAATTTCTCTTCGGAATTCATCGGAACGAATGGGCTCTGCGGAATCCACCAAATCAGAATCCAAACTGAGCGACCACAAATTGACCATTTTTTCTTTTGCGATCCACAGCTTCAGAAGATTGATCAGCTGGAAAGCGGTTGGTCTTGGGAACTTTCCCAGAGTGATGTATTGACTTGTGGAGTTGATAATTGAATCCATTTGGACCCATGATGAGTGGGAAAAGTGGATTATATACAACTGGAAGCCTTTCGAGTATTGAAATCCATTCTCGACTTCTCTCTCGATTTTCAGATCATTGGTGTATTTCGAAAAGTTCAGTAAGAATCGCATTTCCTCTGATGTCACATAGCTTCTGCCCGTGTACCACGAGATTGTGACCATATCCCACTTCTTCCAGTTCTTCAAGAATGGATGTGTCAAAATCTCGGATGGAGCCAATGTGAGATTGAGTCGTGGAGAGGTCACATGAAGGTCCAGAAAATGCTTTGTGAGAGTTTTATGGAGTACCATGAGGTCTTCCCTGGTGTCATAGAAGATGGTGCCTGACGGCTCAAAATGACATCTTATGGGTTTATAGGAGCGCATCTCAAAGCCTCGAAAAGAAATGGTCCCGTGCACAGCCATGTCCTGGAGTAATCTTCTCGGCAGTATATGTCTTCTCGAACTCGGATCCAAACGGATCGTGAACATCGTCATTAATGTTCGAACACTGATTTCGTGAGTTTCACCATGACTGTCGAAGAGAATAGTGAAAGTTAACCGGTTTGAAGCTTTGACGAGCTTAGCTGTTCTCCGGGAGCAGAATGACAAGTTTAACCTAGAAGAAGAATTTGATAAGAGTGATAAGACGAGTTGATAAGAGACTTACATGTCTAGATCATCCAAATGTCCGAAGGCTTTGAGTAGAGGGAGGAGAGGGAGACGGGTGAAGGACATGGTTGGGTGCAGAATGGGAGATGAGCCTCTGATGGGATTGGATGATGGAGAGGAACTGACTGGGAGAGAGAAGAAGACGTCGGGGACCCAGGTGACGTGGAAGAGCGAGAGTCAGAGAAACCCGACGGTGCCACGTAACCAGCGGGCTGAAGGGGCTACTCGAGAGGAGAAGGAGACGTTGGGAGTGAGATGCCGTGGTAGCTAAAGGTACAACTGTGGGACGATATGAATCTGGGTCGTCGGATGGTGTGGTAGAGAAGACAGCCTGTGCCACGTCACCTGCTGACTGGAGAAGCTATCTAGACTGGGCTCTAGGGCCAATCAGATGGCTCTGACCATAAGTACAGTAAAATCACAATTCATTCAAAAGATTTATTCATTCACAACACACAAAGTAAAATTAGGATAGCGCATGTCCACTTCAGCCCTGACTCCATCCACTCGAAGAATCTCGCCCTTTGTGGCCTCACCGAGCGTCGGAAACCCGATTCCTTGCCAAATTTCTCTTAGTCTTTCTTCAAAACCAATAAGATTCCAGTCAAAATCCAAATCAGATTCCAATCGGAGAAATTCCAAATTGACCATTTTTTCTTTAGCGATCCATAGCTTCAGAATATTGATTAGCTGGGAAGCAGTCGCTCTTGGGAACTTTTGAAGAATGAGGGATTGACTTGTGGAATTGATAATCGAATCCATTTTTATCCAAGATGAGTGGCAAAAGTGGATGCTTTCCAATTGGAAGCCTTCAGAGTACTCGAACCCTTTCTCGACATCTATGTAGAGTTCCAGATCATCTGTATATTCCGAATCATTCAGCAAGAATCCCATTTCGTCGGATACATAGTTTTCAGAACAACCACAGTACTCCGTGATTGTGACCATATCCCACTTCTTCCAGTTTTTCAAGAATGGATACGTCAAAATGTCGGATGGAGCCACTGTGAGAGTGAGTTCTGGAGGATCCACATCAGGTGTCACATGTAGGTCCAGGAAATGCTCGGTGAGAGCTTCATGAAGTAACAGGAAGTCTTCCATGGTGTTGTAGAAGATGGCGCTGAACTGCTCTTGATCCCATCCTTCACGTTTGAAAGAGTTCATTGCAAAGCCGCGGAACGAGACGGTCTCTTGCACATTCGTTCCCCCGATGAATCTGCTCGGCAATAGTTCTCTTTTCCAACTCGGCGCCAAACAAATCGTGAACATCGACATATCGTAAACTTTGAATGTTTGAACACTGATTTTGTGAATATCATCATGACTTTTGTAGAAAATTCTCGAAGTGCCAGTGAATCGTTTCGAGGTGTTGACGAGTTGAGCTGTTCTCCGGGAGCAGAATGACAAGTTTATCCTGGAAGAAGAATGTGATAAGAGTGATAAAGCGAGTTGATAAGAGACTTACATGTCGAGATCACTCAAGTGTCCGAAGGCTTTGAGTAGAGGGAGGAGAGGGAGATAAGTGAAGGACATGGTTGGATGCAGAATGGGAGATGGGCCTCCGATGGATCTAAGATGACGGAGAGGAACTGACTGGACGAGAGAAGAAGACGTCGGAGGCACAGATGACGTGGCAGAGCGAGAGTCAGAGAAACCAGACGGTACCAGGTCATCAGCCGGCTAATGGGGCTAACTAGAGCGACTGGAGAGGAGAAGGAGACGTCGGGAGTGAGATGTCGTGGCAGCTAGAGATAATTGTGGGACGATATTAATCTGGGCTGTCGGATGACCTGGCAAAGACGAAGTGGCAAACACGCTCATTCTTATAGATAAGTGTGGAACGATATGGAATTGGGTGGCAGGGGCCACTGGGCTAATCAACAAGGTTTGAAGAAAACATTCATTTATTATCAATCATCATTATCAAAAGGTTGATTAGGAGACAAGGAAAAGCTAAACTCGCTGCTCGAACTCTTCACAATCGCCTCTCGTCCATCGATCCGAGTTAATACCATACAAGACTTGAAAGGATTGCTCCCGAATTCCTGTTCGATTCTTTCATGGAAATCCTCTTTCATGTATGTCAAAGGTGACAACTTCATAGTGAACTCCTCCAAATCGACCATCTTCTCCATCCGCATCCATTTCCGAAGAAGTCGACAGACTTGCGAACCCGTTGGTTTCCGGCAGTTCTTCAATCGAATCACCTCACTTTCCGAGTTGATAACTGATTTCAAATTGACCCAGGAGGCGTGCTCCACGAGCATTTTCCTTACCTTGAAACCTTCCGAATGCTCAAAACCCGCCTGGACACCTACTTCGAGTGAAAAGAACTTGGAAACTTGAACTTTCTCCAGGAGGAACTTTGCTTCTTCCACTGCTAACATCTTCTTATCAGCGCTCTTTTGAACTATCAGGTGGCTCAATTTCTTGCCGTGGCTCCAGAATGGGTGAGTCAAAATGTCCGATGATTGCATCAGAAGTTTAACTTTCGGGGGTTGGTGGAACAGTTGTAAGGTGTGAGCCAAGAATTTGGTTTGAAAAGCCAAAAAGTCACTGCTATAGACCTCACAGGAACTGTGTAAAAGCCCCGAGCAAGTCACATGAGGTTCCATACAAATTTTGAATCCATAAAAATCAATAATCCGTTCAGGACTCTGATCTTCCAGCTCATCCGAGCTCTTGAGCTCTATCACCAAACTTTGCTCAATTGTTCCAGGGTAGATGTTAATGGAAACTTTGCCATCATGCTTGACAAATGTGATTCGCGAGTTGGGATCGAATCGAGTGTAGAATCCGATGAGTTGAGCGATTCGCGGGGAGAAGAGGGAGATGTGGAATCTGAAGTGATACGGTTGATGAAACTGATAAGAAGTTAGGCTTACAAGTCTGCAAACTCCAAATGGTCAAAGATGAGTTGAAGTGGGACGGATGGGAGGTTGAGGTACGGCATAGTGTGGGTCTTCTGGGTGGCAGGGTCTTCTGGGGGTGACGTGGCACACTACGTCATCAGTCACGTCCACTTAGCTTGGTGACGTGGCACCGTCTGGTTTCTCTCATCCTCTCTGCTAGAAGCACCCCCTCCCCCCGGCCACGTCTACTGGGGCCCTTAGCACACATCAGATCTTCTTCTCGATCGTTCTCTCTCTTTCACCAGACCAATCTCTAGCAGCCACGTCATCAAGGTCAGGCCCAACGTCTTCTGCCCTCCCCCCTTCCCTCGGACACGTCAACTGGGGTTCTAAGCACACATCAGATCTTCTTCTCCATCTTTCCTTCTCTCACCAGACTAATCTCTAGCAGCCACGTCATCAAGGTCACCTGGCCCACGTCTTCAGAACGCGTAACGTCTTCTGCCCTCCGCCCCTGCTAGCTGCCCCGTTCCCAACGTCTTCTATCCTCTTCCAGTCATCCTGCATTCATCCAACAATGCACGCCACCCGTCTCCCTCTTCTCCCTCTACTCCAAATTGTTGATCATTTATCAGTGGCAGACATGTAAGTTTCTTATCAGCCTCTCCTTATCACTCCTCCACGTTTTCCAGGATTCACCTATCGTTCTGCTCTCGGAAAATGAGCAAACTGGTCCAAACCTCCAATCGATTCCGTTCCAAGTCTGGCATTTGTTTCAGTAGAGATGATGAAGAACAAATCGAGATCGGTGTGGCTGGTGAAACCGCTACTATCATTCTGAGATCCTACTCGGCTTATCAGGATAAAGAAGTGATTCTGAAAGCAACTTCCAACTTCCGAGGCTTCAACATGAGCTTATTCTATTGTGAGGATTACGAAGAGCAGTATACTGTCATTTACTACGACACCAAAAAAGATCTTGTGACTCTCACTGAAGTTATTAGTGCTCACTTGATAGATCTTCATGTCTCGCCTCCAAAACTCCATCTCACGGTTGAACCGGACGACGTGATCGACAATCCACTTTTGAAGAGCGGAACGAAATGGGATAAAGTCACAATGTGGTCTGAGGATCGTTGGAAGATGCCGTCATCTGGAGGAATGCTTGCCTTGCTAAATAACACGAAGGGCATCGAGGAACTTCGCACAGAACGCTATAGCAGGTACAGCTTTCCAAAGTACTCGGAAGGCTTCAAGTTAAACAAGATCATGTTCAACGGTTCCGGTTGGGTGCACTACGAGGCAATCATCAACTCGCAGAGCACATCTATCATTTTGCTTGGCTGGACAAAGCCAAAAGCTTCCCTGTTGGTCAATATTGCGAAACTATGGGTTGCCAAGAAGAAGATGGCCAACTTGAAACATCTCTTTTTAACCTGGGGATATGGTCGTACAATTAACATCGACCGTGAAGTTGATTTCGCATTCATGAGAAAAGTCAGCAGAGTGCTTGGTTTGACGGATCATGATGAAGATCAGATGGCTACGGGCGAAGTTTGTCGAGTCGATGGAGTGAAAGCGAAGGTTACGGTCTCATTCCGTAAGTTCTACTTGGGTGTGTGATTGATGGATTGATGTAACATGTCAGACTGCTTAGGCCGCAACCCGGAAATGACTTGGGACCTAGTTCATTCGAAAGAGAATCATCGACTTCCTGTAGTGAACTGGGCTCAGATTTTGCCAAGAAGTCCTTATTTCGGCTCACGGAGCCATCAAAGTGTCCAGTCAGTACTAATTTTGGCCATTATCTCCAGTACTCATTTTTCCGCGTGAAAAATGCTTTTTTCAGTGCTTATTTGTACTGGATTTTAGTGCTGGCTGGGACTTTGCGGGCTCCGTGAGTCAAAATAAGGACTTCTTGGCAAAATCTGAGCCCAGTTCACTATAGGAAGTCGATGATTCTCTTTCGAATGAACCAGGTCCCGAGTCATTTCCGGGTTGCGCCCTAAGCAGTCCGACATGTAAATGTAATTGTGCTCTGATAATGTTTTCACTTTGATTGTGATTGTGAGCTTGAATTCAATGAATTTATTTATCTATTTATTCAAAAATGAAGATTACATTCAATTATCATTTCTTCCCGACTTTATCAGCTGAAAATCCAAAGCTGTTGGTTGTTACTTATCAGCTCTAAACTCACCTATACACTTCTTGTCGAAAGCTCCACTAACTTTCCGCTCGATCTCCTGATAAAGTGATAAATTGATTTCCTGGAGCTTGGCTTTGAACTCACTGATGCACTTCTGGAAGATGTTGAATTCTGAAGCAATCTTTCCAGATGTGTAGACTTTGAACGGCTGCTTTTCTTGTATCCCCACTGGCAGAGATGGATGACCTTGTTCTCCGATCATCTGAATTCAAAATGACTGAATTCTGAATCCTGAATCTTGAATACCTCATTCTTCATGACAAAGTGCAGTTGGGGAACACGATCAGGGCTTCGGAGAGTATCTAAACTTAGAATCCCCAACTTCAGCTTAGTTACAGTGAAGCGAACTTACAATTTCCCATGTCGTGCAGTTCGGATAGGCGATCAGAATTGTTCCAGAGAATTCTGAAAACCTATTATTCCTAAAATCTGATGTAAAATGGGTAGTTGGCCTAGAAATCAGTTCAGTTGGGTCTCGAAGCGAACAAAATGTACACTCTGTAGTGCGCCTTTGAAAAAGTTACGGTTTCACCTCAATCTATCGTAGTTTTTTTAAAGGCGCAGAACGGAATGCGCGTTTTGTTCGCTTCGAGACCCGGTGGCCGAACTGAACGGATTTCTAAACCAGCTACCCATTTCACACATGTTGGAAGAAGCTCCTTCGATTTGAAATATTCAGCTCTGATCCGGGTAGGTGGATCTTCTAGTGGATCAAGCTCACCTTTTCACAAGCTTTTCCAGATCCTCCTTATCATCTCATAAACTTATGGTGCAGTTGGGGTAACCAATCAGAAGCCTTCCTGATTATAAGAATCCTGAAAATGTTGCAATTGCGCTCTACTGAACTATTCCACTTACCTTTAGCTCATTCAATCAAATCCATTGTCAAAAAAAATCAAAATCATAGCATAAACTTCAAGAAAATAAAATTCTCATCCTCTTCTGAGGACTCACCAGTGAAGAATAAACAAATGAAAAGATGAAATTCTGGGCGTCGGGAGGGTGCCATAAATCGTGTCTGAAGGGCGTTTGCCAGGCAACTGGGCACAAGGTGCGCAACCAGTAGTTAAGCTGTCATGGACTAATGGGATTGTGAAATGTGACTAGGGCCAAGGCCAAAAGTTTAGCTTTTTCGAGGGAGGGATAGAAAGATTCAGGAAATGATAATCAGTGATAACTCCCAAGCCTGCTGGTGACGTCATCATAGCCAATTTGTCCATCTTTGTTCCAAGCTTTCCCTTTTTCCAGTTCCCAAGATCCTCTAACATTTGGCTTCCTCCTCAGATAACTGATGACGTGATAGGTTCTTATCAGACTTATTATTATCATTGCTGATCTTCTGGCTTTCCTGTAACTCCCCAAATTGGTGAAGTGGCTTTAATCCCTTTTCAACCAAGCCCTCGGAGCCGTAAGTGCTTTTGCTAGGCAACAGGTGCTCCGCGGGGCTCTTTTCCTTTTCCTTAGGCTTAGCATCGATTCAAAAAGCTTCTCGGCCCCCGTTAGTAACCTCTCGGGTTTCCCGGCAATTCCCCTTCCGACGATTTATTACCGGCCTCTCCGTTTCCCTTCAAACCCACTATATTCATTCACAAAATGTGAGGCCAGCCAACTGGTGAGCCTTTCGGGTCCTCAGAAGAAGACCAATTCGATTTCTTTGAAGTTATTCTGTTTTTCTGTTTGCTATTGAAAGCTTTATGACTTAATGGTAATGCTGCTGAATGGGGAGATAGTAAGTTCAATCAAGCTTATGCTCATCTAGCAAATGGTTTGAATTCCAGATCATCACGAAGTTGGAGAGAGGATCCAGCACAATGGCAGCTGATCTGGAACCCGAGGTCCAACTTCAGAAATCAAAACCGGCGTGAGAAATGGAATAGGTACTATAGTTCAAAGAGTTTCCAAGAATTCTATCTTTCTTTCTTCCAGAAGCCGATCACCACGTACGGGTATACCTGGTGGACAGGAGGACGAGGAAAAGTTTTGAGCTTCACTCATAACACCAACTGTTTTTGTGAATAAATAAAAATTTTCACTTAATGGAACAGAAAATTCAGTCAGGGCATAATGTTCAGGCTCTTGGTCTACACAGAGAGTTCAAGAGACTATGGAGCTTCGCTCCCCAGGCCTTCGGCTACAAACTTGTGTCTTCACAAAATTTTTTATCGAATAATCCACGAACGGAATAGAAAGGTGCATTTTGAGCCAAGTTATCCCCTTTGGCACCCTGGTGGAAGGTGCGCGCTCCAAGAAATAAACATCTGTACTGATTGTGGATAAAGTTACATTTGATCGTTCAATTCAATCGTGAGAATAGTTGTGTCTGGGGACCCTAATCTGTCTACTGTTGCTTCTCGAGAATCTTCCCAGAAGCTTCCAGAAAGTCTTCATTTCTAGCGTGACACCCTTGAATCAAAGTTCAGACGTGATGATCTAGGACACCGATCATTCCGTATAAAAGGAGGAAATGTGATCAGTTCACCATTCTCTTTTCTCTTCTTTGGCCTTCCAACTTCTCTCTCCTGGTTCGGACAGGTTGAACAGGTAAACCTCGGCAAAGAATTGAACATTTGAACATCTTCTGTTTCTAGGCATTTTCCAACGACAGTTTGCCTGGAGATCTGCTTGGAAATCTGGTCGGCGTCAGGATCGGTAATCCAAAATTTATCAGAGCCAAACATGGAAATCTCTTTTCAGAACAAACAACTCCGGAGTACAATGGACTGGCGGATGGGGGATTGGACCGGCAAGGATGGATGGAGATGCGCACCGACGACAACGACGATAGACGGATTGGACGGACTGGATGGATAGCTGGTGGATGGATAGAATGGCGACAGATTGAAAGTCAGTTTCGCAGAATCATTTAGCTCACACTACCGCTTTTTCCAGAAACCAATTGCTGCATTAGATTCTATCTCGCGCCAAACCTATTGCGCTAGTTAATGCAAATAGCCTAGACGCTACTTCTCCAAACTCATCCGCCCGCTCGCATCCTCATCCTCTTTAGGAACATGCCAGAGTCAAACCTCCCATGTTTAGCTGCCGCTAACTTGCTTCTACTCCTCACACTCATCCGCTCGCTCGCATCCTCATCCTCTTCTTTAGGAACATGCCAGGGTCAAACCTCCCATGTTCAGCTGCCGCTAACTTGCTTCTAGCCGCTAATGCCCTCCAACGCTATCTGTTCAACGTGATGCGCCAACGATGGATATCAACAGGAGCCTGGAATTGAGGGAACGATGAAACGGTAATAACTGGTGGCGGCTGACAGACGAGAACTTTTAAGATTTCAGGCGGCTGCAAACCCCAAACCTACTGGTCTCCTTTATCAATTCGGACAACTGATGGAACTCAAAATCAGAACTCAATAAACTAATAAAACAATAAAAATAGACAAGTCTTTATTCGTATCTATCCCGGTGACCCCACACATGCCAGACTATTCGAACATCCCTGTACTTTGTCAAGAACAACATTTGGTTCATAACAAACAAATTTATTGATGAGGAACTCTAAAAAAACAAAAATTGCGTGGAGATTTCGGTGGTTCAGTCATCTCCGACCTTTTCCTCTGAAAAGTTAACAAATTGGTCGGACTAGTCGAAAAAGCATACTCACTCTTACAGAAGTGGATCCACCATCTTCCATTTCCTCTGCATGTGTACACCTTGAAGGGTTGTCTTGTCACATCCTTTTGGGTCTAACGATGATTTCTGAAAGAAAAGGAATACAAAAATGTTCTAAAAAGAGGTGATTAACTCACCAAGATGTTTTCTCTTCTTCTTCTGTGCTCACAGGTTCTCACTGCTGGTTTCTGCAGAAAACCTTTCTCTAAAGTACAGTACGGTGGTGCAGTTACTGAAGAAATTGGTTTCCAATGCCTTCCTGAAAACCAAATCATCTTGATGCAAGTGCGCTCTATCGAATATGCTCTAAAACTCGTACCTATTCCATTGCCGGTTTTGATTCCAGACGTTGGTCTCTCTGCTCCAGATGAGCTGGTATTGTGTTGAAAGCGTTCCTTCATTTTGCGATGATCTGGAATTCAAAGCATTTGCTGAATGAGCATGGACTTGATTGAACTTACAATCTCTCTGTTTGGGAACACTACCATCAACTCATTGAGCTTCTAATATCAAACAGAAAAACAGAACAACTTCAAAGAACTATAGAATTGGTCCTCTTCTGAGGACCCGAAAGGCTCACCAGTTGGCTGGCCTCACATTTTGTGAATGAATATAGTGGGTTTGAAGGGAAACGGAGAGGCCGGTAATAAATCGTCGAAAGGGGAATTGCCAGGCAACCGGACGGGTTGCTAAGAAGCTTTTTGAATCGATGCGAAGCCTAAATGGAAAGGAAAAGAGCTCCGCGGAGCACTAAAGCACTTATCCCGAAAAAATTTACGACTTGGCTCCGCGAGTCCTCTCCCCGAGCACTTCATTCGTAAAATGTGAGCCTCTGGGTCCTCAGAAGAGGACCAATTCTCTATTTCTTTAAAGTTCTACTATCATTTGATAAGCTGATATTCTGATAACAACAAATAAAACTGGTTATAATCTCGGAAGCCCTAATACTCAAAAGTTTGTTTTAAAAGGTAAGAAGAACGTTTTCAAATCTTTGTAATTTCAATTTTTCTATTCAGTCAGCTCCAAAAGCACCCGTACAAAGTATTTCAATGCTTGGAGAGAGACAAAACATGACAATGATAAGGTAATGTCTTATCAGTCCTCTCTAATCAACTATGTCTTCATTTTTTCAGGTGATGAAGATGAAAACATTCACATACTCCTCTCAGACAATTATTGTTTTTGTTTTTCTCAAAATAAATCATTTATCACTATGGACTGTTTTTCAATGATTAGAAATCAAATGACGGACGATAGAAAACAAGATAAAACCGATCATATTCTTTATCACCCATTGGAGCAGGCTATCTCCATGTAAAAGTCTTCAGTCTGAAACTTCCAAATTGATTCTTGAATTTGATAAAAAGCTGTGTCAAAAACCAATGCTTCCCGCCATAATGGCAACCTAAAATTGTAAAGAATTCAATTTCCCATCAAATCGTATAGTATTTTGATTTATTAATTTTGTTTTCGAATTCGAGTCACTCGCGTCCTTTCTTCTCTAAGCAACTGTCCGGGTTGCCTGGTAAATCCACTTCCCCTATGAGTTATGGTTTCTCCCGTCATCTGGCTCCCCGTTGGCTCCGCCCACTGGCTGTGCGCGTCCTTGCTTCTCTATGCAACTGTCCGGTTACCTAGCAATTCCACTAAAAATGAGTTATGGTGCGCGCATCCAGCCGGCTCTGCCTCCTCACAGCCCCCGACTTTACTTCAATGAGATTAAAAGTTCAGAAGTCTTGTAAGAGGAGCAATAGGCAGGAATTGGCGAGAAATGGGAGAGTGGAAGCACTGTGAATGAAAACGGGATGTCGATCAGTCTGAAAACATGGATGACATGGTAGCAAAACATGGAGCGAAGGGAATATAAAAAGAGACTGATCTTTTCCGATGAAATATCCAACCTTGTTGTCTTACCTTGAATCCACGAAACGTCTGCTCGTCATTTTTCATTCAGTGGAGCGGGTTCCTTAATTACACCCGATTGGCGGCCGACTATAAATCTTTTGGGCCAGCGGGTGGGATGACCTAGAAAAGAAAGTTTTAGATTCGGACTACATTGGCCAAAAGTTTGTCTTTCTAATGACAATGCCCTTTCACCTATCCCTTCCCAAATTGACTTTTGATTTTCTGACCTGATTGAAATCAAATTGCAAATCAGCATATCTGAATATTCATGTCATCATGATAACTAATCACCCCAATCCCTCTGATAACCATTCCCCATGCTGCTGTCCTTTCTAACCTTCCTCTCTTTTCCATTTCTAATTGATTCATGTCTTGAGACACCTACCAAATGTTCATGTCCCGCTGTCCGGTACATAGATCAGATTGGAATTGCAAACTTGGAATACGGTTCCTATCTGGCTAACAGGACTACAACCAGGCCAAGGGTTACTGTAACTGATGAATGTCAAATATTGGCTGATGTCTCTGAACTTGACACTCAAAATCATTATCTTATGGTTTTCAGAGAAGGCGCACCACCTATCTTTGTAAGGTTTGAGCTCAAGATGAAGAATAGTTGGAAGTTCAGGCAAAACGTTTGTCAAATGACACTGATAAGGTCATCCAGCTATCAGACATGACTTGTGTGAAAATGGAATCTGAATACGTCTGGAAGTATTACGGCGGAGTAATCAATGACTTATCTGTAGCTGTGCAAAGCAATGAAGAAATGTGCGAATGTAATAGTTCGTTGCCTCATGGACCAACTGTCAATTTCACGATATTGGAATGCGACAAATTTGCCATGATCACTGACAATACAGATGAGCCGGATAATATAATTACACTTCTTGATCGAAAGGGAAATTACAATTTCCGGCTTACAGTGAGTGGTTTTTACATTTTCATCTTTCAAATTTTCCGTTTAGTGGTCTCCAACAAACTCCATCGTAGTCGACTATCTAACGTGTGTTGACAAAACTTGGTACTACAACAGCATGCCTGTTGTCGACCCATTTGTCTCAACTTATGGACTACCCCGTGAATTCGAATGCGGGTGTCCTAAATTCTTCCAGAGCGGTGTATCTAACTCATTCACGTACACACCCGATAATGAAGGCCTATTGGCCGACTACACACTCCAAAGAGGATCGGCCAGCTATGATGGCTGCTCGGCAGAGTTTGAATGCCCCGACATACTAGTCATTTTCAGCAATGGCTACAAGCCAATGATGGTGACATTCAGACATGGATCTGTTTCTGATTAGAAGCCAGTCTTACAGTATCCCCCGGGGACTAAGCCAGTGGTTTCTTGTGCCAACTCACCGTTGGCTTCAAGTCCAAACTCTCCGAAATTCTGGTATGTCGACGGGATCATGTTGAATGATCCGTGGTTCGGGTGCTATGGTACGCAACTCTCACGGTCGCAACACATAAAATGAATACATATTGTTTCAGCCAATTCGTGTCCGTGCCCTTTCGCGTTTCTCCAAGACCGTTATGCGCATTATTATTTGGAAGGGAACCCGATCCTGCAAAATATAACGTCTGATTCCGTATTTGGGCCTTATGCGGCCAAGATGCGGTCAAATGAAACTTGTCCACCGTTGATTGACTATGTCAGTGGTAAAATTGTCATTATTGAAACAAACAAAACCACAACGGTAAATTGTTTGTAAAATAACGATGAATTATGTTCCGTTTCAGCTGTCATCTTTCCGCTATAACACAACATGTTCTAACGTCACAAAGAAGTGGACAATCGAAGGACAAGAATATGAAAGATTGTACACGATCGGTATTGATGACGAGCCCTGAAATCTTCCAAAGTTTGAACTTCTCCTTATCTTTTTTAAAGAAATCAATTTCTTGTTCCTTGTTTCGAACTTTTCAATGACGTGGCTATATATTGACTGCCTTAGCCAGTGAGCTGGCGTCCTTCCTTTTCTAAGCAAATGTCCTGGTTGCTTGGTAAATACACTTCCCACATGAGTTATGGTTTCTCCCGTCATCTGGCTCTCCGTTGGCTCCGCCCACTGGCTGTGCGCGTCCTTGCTTCTCCATGCAACTGTCCGGTTACCTAGCAATTCCACTAAAAATGAGTTATGGTGCGCGCATCCAGCCGGCTCTGCCTCCTCACAGCCTCGACTTTTCTTCAATGAGATGAAAAGTTCAGTAGTCTTGAAAAAGGAGCAATAGACAGGAATTAGTTGGAAATGGGAGAAGTGGAAGCATTATGTTGAATGAAAAAGGATGTCGATCGGTCTGAAAACATGGATTATGAGGGAATCTAGTTAGATCTTGATGTTTTTTAATTCAAAAACCGACCTTGGTGAAAAAGATAGATCTCACCTTGGATCCACAGAACGTCTACTCACCATTTTTCATTCGGAGGATCCAAAATAGTGAATCGGAGCGGGTTCCTTTATTACGCCTGGTGGCTGACTATAAATCTTCTGGGCCAGCGGGTGAGTGACATAAAAAGGAAAGTTTTGGATTTGGAATACTTTGAACGAAAGTTTGTCTTTCCAATGGCAATGTCCTCTCAGTTATTCCTTTTCACACTGAACTTTGATTTTCTGACCTGACTGTTATCAAATTGCTAATCAGCATATCTGAATATTCATGTAATCATGATAACTAATCACCCCTATCCCTCTGATAACCATTCCCCATGCTGCTGTCCTTTCTAACCTTCCTCTCTTTTCCATTTCTAATTGATTCATGTCTTGAGACACCTACCAAATGTCCATGTCCCACTGTCCGGTACATAGATCAGATTGGAATTGCAAACTTGGAATACGGATCCTATCTGGCTAACAGGACTGTTGAGGATACATTGCACGTATCCCCAATGGCCCTGTAAATATAGTGTATCCCCTATCTTTCCATTGCAAGTTTCTCTCTCCTCAGTATTTCCCCGATTCCCCTTCAGGGAATCGCAGCGATGGGAAATACGGTATCCCAGACCTGCTATTGTAGTTAGATGTGCAGGCAGGCGCACAGCCGAAATGAGTGTTACAGTATGCTAAGCGCGGCGAGACCCGCGCACTCTAATCCCATAATATTACAGCTTTTAGGCCCACGAGTTACTTCACTCACTGTTATACTGCTATATGATGTGCGATGATCGGCTAGATCAGCAAGGAAATTCTGTTGAAGTGCACTGATCCTGCAGCGGCAAGACCAGCGACACATCAACAGTGAATCAGTCTAATTTCCTTTGTATTGTACATTCATATATCTTTCTTACTGTTGTAAGGCATGGCGCGTCTAGGCTAGAGACCCGCCATGTACAGCTACGGAGCTAGGAGGTTTTTCCCCCGTCGGGCGACGGGGTTTCCTGCCTAATAAAGATGACACTCCGTACAACTGTGTTATGTTTAGTGACAGCGATACTACACATATCATTTGGGTCTAGAGTCCTTCCAGCTAGTTTCATACCATCCTCCAGGACGGTGGATCTGCGGGATCCGTCCTCCCGCCAATAGATCCTCCACATGGTGCAGTAACGACCGGTCAATTCCTGAAAGGGAGTTGAACGAACCATCTGGACGGCAGAGGGGAGGCTAGGTACAAGGAAACCTGGAAAAAAGCAAGGAAACATCGATCAGAGTCGATTTGGTACATGAAACCGCCAACCTTCTGCGAATTTCGTGATAAATTCCAAAGTTTCGGTGCGAAACAAGCGATTCGCCGGCGAAAAATCGATAATCGCGCGGCCGCTTGTCTCACACCCTCTCGCTTCGGCACGCTCTCTCACGGAGAGCAAACGCGCGCTAATGCACTCCGAGTGGACAACGGAGGATGTGGTAGGCATTTTCGGCGCGGCGCTTTCACGTTTCTCAGCGCAGTCCACAGATTTAGCTAGAAAAGGCACTGAACCATCAGCAAGATACAATTCTGCACTGCCCTTACCGAAATTCGCGTCAAATTTCGTGAAATTATCGTTTATTTGCCAGAGTACAGCATAAACGTTGCGAAATTTCAGGTAACCAGCAAGAACAGCCAACAAGGAGGCGCCCAAGGCCATCGACCAGCAAAAGAAGGCCAGCCGACTCGTCGCTAGGACTTTCACTCAAGCTAAGGGTGAGTGTTTTCGAGAAAAGCTCATGAAACGTAAAGATTTCGTTCCAGGAGGAGCAGCTCGAGGCGATGTTCAGCAATTCCAACATGTACCCATCGAAACATGGAGGGAAACAGAAGCCGACGGAGAAAGCAATCCGTCCGTCGCAAGATGAACTGGAATCGGCCGAGCTAGATGCCTTCTTCGCTACTGGTGAGTGTCACAGCGATAAATCTGATAATTTACCTGGTAAATTCAGATGACAGCAGCCAGCAAGAAGCCAGTCTAGCAAAAGGCAAGGAAATGATCGGGCAAGGCGATCAGAAGGCCAGGGACAGC
>LR539954.1:32394-79972 GCA_900536315.3 Caenorhabditis becei | reverse complement strand
TGACGTGCACCGGGAGGTGATAGAACCTGACTTCCCTAACGGCCATCAACACTTCTCCTCTACTGCTAGTCAACCTCTAGACAAATTTGGCACCGAAGCGCGCCTGTCACGGAAACTGTTCTTGTTCGCCTACTCTGAACCACAAAACAGACCTGCATCGGAAATGTCGGAAAAAAGGGAGGCTAAATGCAAGCCCACGAACGTATGAAAAACATACAAAATGCAGGGCTAAAACCCTGAATTCAGCCGAAAAGAGCCAAAAATCGGTTCTATACCCGCCAGTGCAGAGCTAAAAGTTCGCTCATTTTCCGCAAAAATACAAAGCTATTCGTTTTTCGGATCGTGGTAGTGGTGCAGGTATGACACGAAACATTTGAACTTCTCGGAACTCTATTCTGTGTTGCACAGTGTGGTCTGATGGAATGTTGCATGTGTATTGCTCCACAAGGACCATTCCCTTTTGCCACGACACCCAAATCCGTTCTCTCTTTTCGGAAAACAACTTCTGCGTGTCCTTTCTCCGACTGTGTTTCTCCGAAAATCGTTCAAAAGAGAGAGTTTGAAACACCTCCAAACTTCCATGTTGACACGAAAGAAAGCTGAACATGTCAACGGGGGACATATTTTCGAAATACATAACTTTTCTGGAGCTTGAAGAAATTAAATCCGCGCCTTACGTGTCTCATTCCCACACTCTGCCTACTGCTCCTCTCTTGTCCACAAACTACCCATTTGTGCAAACTGTTCGAAACGTCACGCCGTCTCCACCGCCTGGTCTCTCCGTCTTCGGCTCTGTTTCGCCTTCCCCCAACATCAAAGCCTTCTAATGGGGATAGGCAAAATGAAGGAGAAATTTGAAGTAGATTGGCAAGTGAGAGGAGCTTCATTCTGACTATCAGCTATCACTGATAAGGCCTCCTTTAGACCATGTGGCCTTATAATCGCTCTTGGTGCGTTTTTGATAACGGGATGTGTCTAGGCTGTGGCCAGGCTTTCGAAAGACACTAATCACGCCTCTCTAGCTGCACTTTGACTTACAGATATCACTGATAAAGCGCCGTTTTGCCTACTGCTCCTCTCTTCTCCGCGAACTTCCCTTTTGCGCAAACCGTTCCAAAAGTCACGTCGTCTCCACAGTAGGCTGGCAAAATAAGGCGAGCGGGCGACCCTCACGCCCGGGCTTGAGAGCGTAAAGACCCGAGGGCGTGAGGGCCCTTGCGCTCTCACGCCCGCGGGCTCCTCACTCGCCAGCCTACTCCACAGCCTGGTTTTTTCAACCTCGGGTCCGTTTTTCTTTCCTCCACCATCGAATCAACTTCTATTCTGCCCGAAAATTTTGGACTCGCGCCCTACGTGTGCTAGCCGCGCACCCTGCCCAGTGCGCCACGCGCCCTACCTGTTCACCTGTTGCAGCCCCCCGCGTTGGGGAGAGCCTTTAGCGGACAGGGGTCATCCGCCTACGCGGAGCCTCCAGCCTTAACGGGGGTAATGCATGCATTGGGAACGGGCCTTTAGATCAAGTGTCCTTCTGGACTTACTACAACCTCTTAGTCAAGCTTTGGAAACATCCTTTCAGCAATTGCTCCACCCGATAACCATTGATTGTAATGGTTCTGACAGTGGTTGCTTACAGGACTTAGCCATCGCCAGCCGTTCATCTTCTACCTTCTTACTCTTTACAGGAATTCCTCCCGGGCCGAAGCCCGGTAGTTGCCCTCCCCTAGCCTCGCGGCTACAGTCGACCGTCCTAGACCCTTCGATCTCAGGTGAACCACTTCTGTGAATCACCCTCCATGCTCCATCAACCGTCCTCACTCTCCCTTCCATCCTTTTTTACAGACATGTCCAGTTCCGTGACTGGGTCAACTTCGCACTTCGCGGAGTTCAACAACAGAATTCATGGGCATCATGTCTCCGCCTTTTCGACATTTGAGCAATGGTCAACTTTCCCCTAGTGCTTGGTGTGTCAGCACGGGTCGTTGAGTCATTCTTCGGACTTGGAGCGTCTCCAAGACAGAGCCTTTTGTTCTTAGGTTCTTACAAGGGAGGTGCGTGAGGTTAGCATGTTATATTTGGCTGAAATCAATGGAGAATTCAAGCCTAAAAACAGGCTTCCGGGTGCGGTTTTTGGCATGTAACCGGGCTCAGGAGAATCTCCGGCGGAAACGCTTTTGGATTCTTACTATTCAGGTCCATCCCTACCCTTCTGCCAAGTTTCAGCCAAATATAACATGCTAACCTCACACACCTCCCTTGTTAGGATCCCGGTCATATCTTTCTGTATGTCGGTAGGTTTAACCAGTCTACATATCCTTCTGACCTTCCACCAATCTTGGTTTCTTATTCTTACTTTACCAAAGACTCTTCAGTCTTTGGGGTCTTATTTCTTATTTGGTCATGGAAGAGGGGTGGATTCTAGTTCTTCCCCTTCTTCCATTCCCTTCTTATCGGCTTCCCAGTGCCGTAGCCATTGGGAGCCGGCGTGAAACCATCTCCGAAGATATGGTTCCAGTAGCAGTTCTTGCTGAACTCTACTACCATCGTGGTGATCTCTGGGATCTCTTTTCTTGACATTGTCCTGTTCACTCCGAGCTTTTCCAGTGAGACCGTTGTCGGTGCCCACCAGCAGCCCAGGGAACCCACCACTAATGGAAGGATGGACGCTTTCTTGCCCTGTGCTCTGAACAGATCACATAAGGGTTCATACTTGATAACTTTCCGATCCCAGGCGTCCCTCATCGCTTCAAGCCCGTTTTCATACGGGACTGCAACGTCGGCGAAGATAACTTCCTTTCCATCGGGACTTTCCAGGTACAAGTCAGGCCTCAGTTGAGTTCCGAAATGTACCGTTTCATCAATCTTCATGGTCCAATCTCTCTTGGTACCTTTCTTGATCATCTTCGAGATTCTGCTGAGCACAGCATCATGTCGCTCGGTTATGATCTTTGGAAGACCATACCTACACGACTGCAGGATGTGCCATTGAGACTCGTTTTCATAGCCGCATCTGCGACATTCTTTGGACTTGGTTTCCTTGTGCGTGTTATAGTTACATTGGAGAGCGTTGAGTCTCGCACTGTGAACCCATCTTTGGGCGGCGATACTCATCTTTACTGTTCTCACGGAACTATTACTTCTTGGGTACTGTTGGAACACTCTTACAACCACGCTTTTAACCGGTTTCTCATTGAGAAATCGAGCCAACAGAGCTTCATTCACATGGTCCTTCAGAAGTTGTTGCAACTTCGAAACTTCGAATTCATAACATGTGCTCTCGTGTAGGTGACCACTTCCGACTTGGCTGTGGATTGCACCTTGATGGCATAGTTTCCATCCTCACCATAGATGATCTTAAGCATCTTCAGTGGCGAGTCTTTGTTCTTTGAGAGTCCTCTGCAGGCTTCTCTCATTCTTGAGAACATGTTGAATCCGAACTTTGTGTTCAGAGGCCTCTTGTCATCAGATAGGAAGTCCGGAATTTCCGTGGGTCCCCATCTGTCATCAGTTTCCACGGTGATAACTTCGTGGAGATACATGTCATATAGGTGCTTGACATACCTGTCAGGCGACCATAGCTTTTTCATACATACATGAGCTTTTTCATACATGCATGAGACCAGGTAGGTTATCAGATAAGTCATCCTGGGACAACTTACTCCTAGTCCTCCTTTTGATGTTGGCAGTTGGAGGTGGGGTCTTGGGGTCTTCCTGTTGGGAATGTTGTGAATAGCCTTAACTGACCGCGTAAGCATTCTTGCAAAGGTCTTCACCTCCGCGAGGGGTGGTGTAGCATTTGCATACATGTATGTCATTTTGGGAAGTACAAAAGTCTGGAGACAATCAAGCTTTTGGTGTGGTGCGAGCGTACTCTCTTTCACCATCCTCACTTCCCTTGTGACTCTTGCGATGAGGTCCAGTTCGGACACTCTTTCTTGGACGGACACTCTTTCTTGGACCCCCCTAGGTACTTATAGGTTGCTCTTGTGTCCATGCTTCTGATTAGCTGACCTTTTAGCGCAATCTCTTTTTCTTCTCGGACTGTTCCACCTTCTATGATCAAACTGGCACACTTGGCCGGCTTGAAGATAAGATTGAGCGGAGTGCAGTCCTCATCCATCTTTCTTAGTTCTTTCTGGAGCTGCCCTGCCGATGAAGCCAGTATGGCCATATCATCTGCGAATGCGAGCACCTTTATTCTTGTTCCCATAGTCTTATGACCTTCTGCCGTGGCGAGGTGTCTTCTGATCACGTTCTCCAGGCACATGTTGAAAAGAGTCGGAGAAATCGGGTCCCCTTGTTTTACGCCGGACCTGATCTCTACTCGGCAAAACATGTCAACTTCTACGCAAACTTCAGAGGTCCCACAACTTTTACGCAATCCTAAACACACTCATCACAGCCGACCACAACTTCTTCGCGACATTTCAGCGAATCTGCAGCTTCTACGCATTTCTTTTGCGTTTCCGCAACTTCCTCACAAAGGTTGAAAGCGGCAGCAACTTCCACGCAACTTCTGAGCGCATCCGCAACTTTTATGCAAAGTCCAACGCGAATTCACAATTTCTTCGCAGATTTTTGACCGTCAAGCAGTTTTTACGCAAACGCTTGGGCCGTCAGAAACTTCTGGGCAAACATTGTTTGAAATGGCAGCTTCTTCGCGAACTCTGGTCACTGCCGCAACTTCTTCGCAGATGTTAGTATTGATTTCGTCAGCAGACCTTTCCGCTCTTTTTTAATTAGTTTTTTGTCGTTTTTACTTATTTCACAGTACTTCCACGCAAATGTTTCGAATATTCAGCTTCTATCACGCCGTCCGCATGACCGACAGTGACTCGTCTATGAGAAGCAACTCGGATAGAGGAAAAAACATGGATTTCACACATCTCTTCACAAACCAGGAATGTGGAGAGTTCGAATGACTTCCAGTAGGAGGAAATTACAAGGTAATATTTTATAGGTTTTTTGTCACATGGAATTTCTTTTTTTTACAGGCACTCCTATCCAACTTCACAACAATACTCAACTCTGCAGACAAAAATGGAGCGCAGAGGCTTGTCGCCCATCACAATGCCATCATGGAATGTATCGAAAGATGACAGAGAACAAGCAGAATTAGTGGTTAAATTGTGTGTATCATATGAATAAATATATTTCGCAGTTTATGTGTGTTTTTGATAAATAATAGAAACCTACTAGAGCCTATTAGTAACGCAAGCGCATTTTCTTCGCACACCTTCCGCAACTTCTTCGCGAATCTTACGCAATCGTTTCGCAGTGCCCGCTAGGTCTTTGCGTAAGCGCTGTGTAAAAGTTGCGTGAGGTTTGTGTAGAAGTTGACGAGGTTAGCTGAGTATCGGACCACTCTTTTCAGTCTTGTTCTTCACTCGTATGGCTGCGCCTTTGTACATGTCCATCACGATGTCTTTGACCATCACTGGGAATCCAAATGAGTCCAGTGTGTGTTCGATCAGTTCGTGGGGAACCGATCCGAACGTATTCGTCAAGTCGAGCCATGCCACCGAAAGGTTGTGCCTCCGGCCTTTGGCCCCGTCATTTGGATCCACTCCGTCGTCAACTTCAATTGTCTTGTTATTTTATTATCTTGAATAAAGTTCTACCACTGAACCCGCCTTTGTGTACATTCTAGAAATAGACGGTACAGCATCTTTGATTGCCGTTCTTAAGATTCCAATGCTTTCATTGCAACCATCTCTTTCTTGGAAGCCTCTCTGGCACTTGCTTATCACTCCCTTGACAGATCTGATCCGTCTGTTCCACAAACTCGAGTAGAGTTTGTAGATCGTGGGCATGAGACTGATGGGCCGCCAGTTCTCGGGCTTGTTCTTATCCCCACTCTTGTAGAGTAGGACCGTTTCAGCTTCCTTCCAGTGGGCTGAAATTCGTCTGTGTTCTTTGCATTCATTGTACAACTTTGTCAGAAGTGAAGAGTTCGGGTCAAACCACTCAAGGTGGAAGTACCGTAACCCATCTACTCCTGGAGCTGTGTCTTTGGTCTTCTTCATAGCCTGAGCTACCTCATCAGCTGTGAAGTTATCAACCATCCATCCTCCAATATTCACACTTGGAATATTTGAGGCCATTTCTTTGAGCACCTCTTTAGGCACATTGGTTTTGGAGGTAGTTCCCTTGGAGAACCTCTCCAGATCTTTGATAGGAATCTCGCACTGCACGCTTTCAAGTCCCACAATCTTATTGTAGGTCTTTCCCTTATTCTTGCAGTACAAGCTTACGAGAGATTCCGTGCAGAAATGTGTTCCACCCGGTGTCTTTTTCTCGCATTCCTTCTTTTTCTTCTTGTCTGTTTGGGTCGACATGCACCCTTCTTCCACTTCCGGTGGTGCACACCGCTTCTCGATCAAGTCGATCGCGTGTGTGTCCCCAACTGATGCTTTGAAGATGGCTGCTGTCAGCACACCCGTAAGCCATTCCAGTCTTTGGAAGCTTCTTCCTTCTTCGAGATAAAGTTTGAACTCTCGTTCATACCACTCTATCACCTTTGTTCTTAGTACATCCGGTACTCCGGATGGTACTTTACTCTTTTTCTTTCGTTCTTTCTTTTTCTTTCCAGATGTTCCAGTCTCGGGAGGAGGAGCCGGCTTGGGCTCTGCTACCTCTTCCGTGACTTTCACATCTTTCTGGTCAGTTTCAACTTCCCACTTTTCATTCTTTTCATGTTCAGATTCCCACATTTTACTATGTTCATCTTCCCATGCCCTTTTATCGATTCCAAGATCATCCTTCCCTGTTCCCACAGAACTTTTCTGCGGGCTCACCTGGAGCACAACCTTTTCCTCTTAATCTTCCCAGGCCTCCTCCTCAAATTCTATGATTTGATTTAGCTCTGCTGGTCTTTCCGAAAACAGTTCGTAATCGGTTTGTTTCAGCATCTCTGCTGTCTTTTTCCTGAATGTTTTGACCTCTTCTCTGGAATACCAAAACTCCTTATTGACTACCGATTTGGCAGCCAGGCATACGTGGACTCCGCAGTTCATCGTGTCTCTCTGGACTGGTGCTGGCGTATCGTACCACTTTCTTTCTTTTCCCATAGAATCTATGAATTGCTTCACAAGTCCTTGAGGTTCTTTACCATATGGATCCAGGAACCATGAAGAAGTCTGATCCATGATGATCAGAACCCAGTGTCCGCTTTCGCACACTGGGAAGATGGAGGTGGAACCACCATCCATCAGCCTCTTTATGAGTTCATGGTCCTTGGTGAGCTTGTACATTGACCACAGACATGGGTCTATGAGCATGTACTCAGTCTTCTTGGCCACCAGTCTCTCTATGGAGAACTTGATGACCTCATCATCTAACCAAGCATCCTTGATCTCTTCATGATCCAAGCACCAGGTGTTGAATCGTCTTTTCACTGGTCCCTTATCAGGACTTACAGTGATAACTTTGGGTGGGACCACCTTCTTCGGCTCTGCCTGTTTGACCCGTGGAGCTACTACGATTTCTCTTTTCGCAACCGGTCTTACAGGTGCCCTCATAGGGGCCTTCACCCATCTTCTTACTCCGATCGTGTCTGCTAGAGCTGACTGATTGGTTGGCTTGAGACCAATACTTGAGCGCCGACTCTCGATCACGGACGATTTCATCATAGCAGCTAGACTTCGTCTAGATGGATTCTTAGGGGCGACAGACTCTTCTGTGAATGTGTCAAGGGCCTTGATGCTCCTGTCCACCAGAGGTCTTGTCTCTTGTTTTTCCACACTCAGTGACTTTGTCATCGATCTGGTCATGACCGTAGACGTTGTTACTGGCTGTGTCTTAGTAGGTGTCACTAATTTGACAGGCTTTTTCTTGATTACGGCTAGCGAAGGTGCGACCGCTTCGAGCTTAGCTAATGTCTTATCATATAGCGTCTGCTGCTCTTTAGGTGCTTTCACTATGATGCCGTGTTCTTCTTCCAGATGAGCCCTCATCCAGGCAACCTGTTGGTTCCCTGGGGGCATCATTCTGCATAGGGAGCACTTGTAGGACCACTTTGGTTCTACGTTGTGCATTTTTTTTATATGAGTGTTCATATATCTTACTCCATCTGCTCCCAGCCCTAGCTTAGAAGTGACAGAGGTGCATAAGAGGCATTCCAGCTTTTCCTCTGATGGATACGCTACTCTCAGATAGAGTTGGTTTGACTCTCTCTTGAGTGGCACCATCTTCAGGGGCTTTCCTGCTTCCCTTTCGGGTCTTCCGGTTCCACCTCCTCGAAGAGAAGGAAGTCCCGCTGCAGCTCCCAACTCCGACCAGAACTTTATCCGTTCGGGGAAGGTCACCACGGTCTTAGGTGCAGCTTCCAACTCTGGCCAGATCTCTGTCTGTCCGGAGCAGGTCGCCACGGTCTTACCGGTCCCACCTGATCCCAAGCAGAATTCTCTCTGCAGCCGTAAAGGCACGGGACAGGCCACCGAGGGCTTGGGCGTGATGCTTGACTCCAAGCAGAGTTCTCTCTGCAGCCCTGAGGGCACGGAGCAAGACATCACTGTCTTGGGTGTGAGTTCTGACCCCAGGCAGAGTACTCTCTGCAGCCATAACGGCGCGGGGCAGACCCTCACGGGCATGGGGGTGTTTTCCAGGTCCCGCCACCTTACTTGCGCTGATATTGGGGTTGGTTGAGACCCCATCAGCTATTTCAGGTGAGCAAAAGACACAGGAGAACGAGACGATCACAAACACACAAAAAACGGAGAAAAACAATTAACCAACCCAGGTGCGAGCCTGGGTGCAGCGGCAGTTACCTGCGAGGGTGGACTGCTGGCTGCTAGTTGGACTTATTTGGGACACCCGAAGGTTATAGAGCCATCAGACAATTTGTGTTGTGCTGATGGGTGATGTCCTGGGAACACCGGCCAGTAGGTTGATTCCACCCGCATCACCACCATGTTGATGTGGCTGCAGCGGTGGACCCACCGACCAGCTATGGCCAGAACACCCCCGAACCTCATGACTCCCAGGGTTCCTCCCCTCCTCGCCTACCGAAGTAGGGTCCTCAGAGCACCTCAGCCGTCGGGCTAGGCAGCCACTGACATACGGCAAATAGGAGTTACCCGCCCCTGCCTCACGGCCTTCCTCCGAACCCTTCAGCCCGAGGGCATCCAGGAACGGAGGGCGTAGGCCCCGCTGTGTCGAGCGATCCCTCAGTCAGAGACGTCCCCTGGCGTGCGGGAGCTGCCAGGTTCTTCCTCCGACCGCTGGATCGCTGTGCCTAGTGGAATACAGCGGGGCCAGAACCCCGGACTTGGGGGACGTGCTGCCCGACACCCCCAACCACCTATGAGAAGACCCCCTTGCGGAGGTCAACTCATCAATTGGTCGGACTCGATGTGTTCACTCGACTAGTTGAAAGCCAATGGAGAAGCAGGAAGCCAGTTTGTCAACGCACGTGTGAGGAAGATTCGAAAACATTCAGAAGATGTCGAGTTTTCTCATGTGCCCGGAAAGCAGAATCCGGCGGACCAACGCTGAAGAAATCTATCTGGCCAATGGGACGAATCATAGAAGTGAATGCGAAATCAGCACCGAGCGAGAAACAGGATCAATGGAACTTCTTCTATTGTTCCCCTTTCAGAATCTGGTCTAGGAGACGTTCTCTGTAAAACCTGGGCTTCCTTTGGCACTAGCGCCAAAAATATTTCAGATCGGGACTATACTCTGTCCATACATGTAAATCAGAGATGCACGGAAGGAATTTACGGAAACGCACGGAAATGAGGCCAACTTTTTTGTGTTACTAGTAAGCAAAATGGCGTAGTTGAATGAATCATAGATCAAAATGAGATCTTTCGAATGGTTCAAAGACGGTCTGAAAATCTCAAAAACGAGCCGAGTTACCGTCTTCCTTCCGTGTAAAAATGGAATACGGAAACGGAAACGGAAATCGACACAAGAATGAGCACAACTCGGCTCGTTTTTGAGATTTTCAGACCGTCTTTGAACCATTCGAAAGATCTTATTTTAATCGATATTTCATTCAACTACGCCATTTTGCTAACTGATAACACAAAAAAGTTGGCCTCATTTCCGTGCGTTTCCGTAAATTCCTTCCGTGCATCTCTGATGTAAATGGTTGACCTTTTTAGAAGAACAGTACCAGTTCGGTACTGTACCGTCCCCTCTGTCCAGGGGTGTCAAAAATGACTTTTCAGGTGAAAAAATCTAAAAAATTTGAAGTTTGAGTGAACTTCAGGAAAATTTTTGTGGGTGTTTGAGATACTCAGGGAAGTGTACAAAAAATTGGTGACTCTCAAAAACCCCCAGAAATACGTTTTTTAACACTCACCCATTTTTTTCTCAAAAATTTTCAACTCTTCCATATGGATTTTTATTGACCTTACAGGAGCCATTGAAAACAACACACTTCTCTGAAATGAACTGTAGGTGAACCAGGAGGAACGGAAGTCGTGCATGTTTGCGAACACTGCTTCCCGGAGGATCTCATCTGAACATGTGAACTCGAGAAATTCATCTAGACCTTCTCAACTCACAATCATGCGCGGTTCCGTTCAATGCCAACTCGATCTTCTCCTCTGACATGCAAATAACTGCGAAATTGATGAGAATGGTGTTACTGTAGACGACGACATTCAGAAGGATCACGAGGGTGAGGAGAAGGAATCTGGTGTGATGGAGGAAGGATTTGTAGGCCGGAGGGGTGTCCGAGGAACGGCGGGTGGCGGAGAAGAACGGGCTGGAAATGTTCGGAAACTGTAGAGAATAGAGTCGGAAACAATCATCTTCACGCATGTTACAAGCAAAAAACAGTTCAAGAGAACGATCATTCAGCAACTGTAACTGTACGAAACATTCCGCCCGTGGGAAGATTTACGAAAGCTTCGAAACGTTTCTGATCGTTTGTGACTCAAAGAGCGAAAAATACATTCTCAATGTTTTGACCAGCCGGGTCACCGTTTCCCCATGACTCAATCTTTCGTTTCTTTCCACTCACGTTTTGAGATTGTCAGCCGTGATCATGTCCTCGAATCATCAACCTGCAAGTGTCAAGCCATATGAAAAGCACTTGTCGAACCGCGAAAAAGGCAAATGAAAACATATTGGAAAGCGGCGCGAAGAGGCGGGTATTATTTGAATAGACTCTCTCTCGGTCAGAATGCGTAAAACATGTAAATGTGTGTACAACAATGTCCGTTTCGTCCTGATGATTCATTCAGAGTTCCCGGTGATAAATTGATTAAATAAAATGGAAAACAGACACAAAAACAGAGGAGGTGAAAGTGTCAAAATGTGAACGGTGAGAGGGGAAAGTCAAGCGGAAACTGGTCCTATAATCTGGAAACCAAAAAAATAATAGAGAAGGGAAATATGTATCGACTGGTTCGAGAGAGGGCTGAAAACCGAAAACCAGAGGGATTCGGATGAGACAAAGTCTTCTGATGAGACAATTGAAGATGTCAAGTGACCAGAAGACCGTGACTTTTTAATTGAAGACTATTTGAAGTTACTCAGAAGGCCGTCACATGAAACTGAAGCTTACTGGAATCAATCGATGAATCCAGAGCTCTCTAGAAATTTCTATCTGTTTCCAGCACAATCAATCAATCTAAAAGCCCCTTTCCCCTGCTCCGAGACCTCATAAAAAGAATGAGGAATTCAAGCGATTTGTCTGTGAAGCCGAGCAGAAAGAATGTGACTCGATCCAGATGGCACTCTGATTGATTTTATTATCATTGGAGCAAGGACCGTTTGTAAAACAAGAGAAAGAGCAACAAGAACAGAAAAGTACTAATCTTAAAGCCTAGAACATCTAGAAACATGACTAATCGATGAATTTGGTGAGATGCATTGCAGTTTCGTAGGCGCCGAAGAAGACGAATCCGCCGCCCGAGATCCACATGACACGTGGCACGATACCAGAGTACAGACCGCCCAGACCGCCCGATGAGTAAACCTGGAAAGACAGTTGATTCGGGAGATTCAGATGACTTCTTACCTCCTTCAAAGTGTGCAGAATGCCTGGCGGTGGTCCGTTCTTCGTCAGCATGATCCTCGTCTTGGCCACGTCCAGTGGAGTCGTCAGCCCGGCCGCCACACATCCGGCAACACTTCCACACGCGGCTCCCTCCAACGGACTGCACCTTCCCGACTCCTTCTTCTCGGCCACTGCCCGTTTCAATGCTTCCCAAATCGGAAACTGGATGATCGAGAACGGGATCTCCCTCGCGACAGTGCTTCCGTATCCCTGATAGAAGCCTCGGAGTCCCCTCGCCTCCATAATCTCTTTGCATATCACCGTCAGACGGGCGTTCTCTCGGACTTGTCCACGTTGCTTGCACAGTTCCGTGGGCACTCGGACGGCACAAGCGGCGATTTCGGCAAGACTTGCGGAGAAGGCGTCGAGAAGGGCGTCACGGTTGGAGATGGACTGTTTCAGCTGGCCGTTGATGTACTTGTAGGTCAGGAAGAAGATGGCTGCTCCGGGGGCTGAGCCGACGAGAACTGAGCTCATTCCTCTGAAAAAATATTCATTTTACTTGCAGAACGAGCTCAAAATTGATCATTTTCGTGTATTTCCACCAAATTTTTTCTCAAAATCCCGGGAATAAATAAAATCTCACGTGACACATCTTTCACGTGAACTTTCTTCGTATCCGATAGTTTCATCTGAAGGTCAACTGATTAGAAATCCACATAAAAGGGGGAGATCTTGCCAGTCTGGCATTACTTCGTCTCGCTTCCCATGGGGGAACCTCTCCGATGCTCCAACGATCTGATGCCGATGCACCGACGATTCCCGGCTCCCGCAATAGGTTTTGTCTCGGCGGTCCCCAGGCGGCGTTCCTGGAAGATGCCGGATGCCATTGCGGCCTGATCTCTGCAGGGATCCCGGGATCCCGAAAGGTTGAACCCGGGAAGTCCACAGAGTGAGCAGGGCTGCGTGGTTGAAGGGATTCGTAGGGAGCCGGTTGGATGGATCGTGAGAAGAAGAAGCCTGCAGATGCGCAAAGTCCACAGCCACCTGGGCTCTGTAGGACCCTTCGGATCCTGGGCCTTGGGCTGTGGTGAAGATCGCTGGGATGTGGCAATGGAAATGAAGAAGTCGACGGATTCGGGAACCGGGGCTGAGAAGCCAGGAGTCAAGTGAGCTGTTGCAGCACTTTTTCGATTTTGATTGCCCGCCAAATTAAAAAATTCGAGTGAACCTAGGAATCTAGCGCTGAGATCCGATTTTATCGATTTTTGAAAATTTCTAAATTTTAACACGTTGCAGCTCAAAACGGGTAAATTTACAGAGTTGACACGTGGAACGGGTCTTACGCGAAACTTTTTTCTTGACCCAACACGTGGATGTGCCTCTCTCGCCGACCTCTTGGATTCCATGTGAGACCCGTGCCACGTGGCAAATCGTAGTATTGTGCGTTAGCCAGTTCAGGACACTTGACGATATTTTTCGCTAGCTGGTCTCGAAGCGATTCCAGGTTTTCAGGACAAGACATCTCAACATGTTTTGTTCTGAAAAGCGAGAGACCAGCCTGTGAGATATATTGCCAGGTGTCTAGAACTGGAGAACGCATAATATCGCTGCGAGACCCACGTCTCACCTGTAAATGTCCCTGAACCCGCCGGCCGCAATGAATCCCTGTTTGGACTGCATGCGGGACTTGATGGTGTCCAACGGGTACAATCCGATGTCTACTGCGAGTCCGGCCGTCGCCCCGCACACCAGCCACCGCACCACCGATCCTTCTTCTGATGGCATCTGAAAATGTGATGGTTAAGATCTGAAAGGGTCTGAACTAGGTACTATTCCAGTCGACTTCGACTTCTTATCGATAAAAAAAACATCCGAAAGTTCAACTTTATGCCAGAATGTAATTTAAGGAAATTTAGAGCAATTATGATGGGAGAAACGAGTCGAAGAGATAGATGAGATGTTGATGACACATGAATTGTGAGAAGATCCCGTAGTGTCTGAAACTGATAGGATTACTGACTGAACTGATATCGGATCTAGTGTTTTCACTGAAATCGGGGTGATTTGAGAAGGGGTTTTGAGGCATTCACAAATGAAGAGAAGAATTAGAAGGAAGGGAATACAAACGAGAAAAACCGCGAAAAAGGCTTACCGACGGGGGTTGACAATGGAAATTCGGAGGATTCTCTGTACAATTCAAGATCATCAATCGATTATTTCTCGGAAAATTTCATAGTGTTTGAGTTCAAAACGTATTCAAAAAACGGAAGGAATTTTCGGAACATCAAATTGAAAGTTGATTACAAAATAGTGATAAGAGATTGTTTTCTCGAATTCTAATCGATTTGATCCGCCTGCTGACGTGGCATTTGAGATGTTCCTGGACGATTCGACCTGTTAGAAAAAGTACAATTGAAATTGGGGAAGCAGTACAGAAAACGGGGGGAACGTGTTGGGGACAACGAAAAATGGCTCGTGGGCCGGGATTTGATTAGGTGATAAGACAATTGATAGAACTGGAATTCTGACATTGAACAGCTAACAGTCTAGCTTGTGAACTGATAAATTGGCTGAAGATCTCAATCGACCGTTGGAAAATCACAATCATATAGGTGATAGGATAGTTATTACATCGTTATCAGTGATATCGAAAATCTTTAACTTTTACATGTTTTCACACCCCTAGATATCGTAACTTTACAATTTGAACGCCAAAGTAACAATTCAAGAGCTTATCACAATAAATTGAACATTTTTGAACACAAGGGAGATGAAAACCGAGGAAACTGAGAAACACTCGAAAAACTCACTTGCATTAGGAGAAAGACGAAAAATCCCGTTTTGTCAGTCAGTGAGCAGATAAATCGATTGAAAATGTTGTATAGAGTAGAAAAATTTGAAAACTTGTGCAGAATACAGAGGAATACTGAAAAAATTGGATTGCGACTGATAAACACTGATAAACTTACAGATGATAAGAAATAACAGTTGTTTTAAAATTCAGGATAGCAATGGACAGGTTGAGTTCAATAGCGACGCGAACGACGTGGCGACGGGGAGCGGGAATAAGAGCGGGAGCGGGTGCGACTGCGTCTCCGTCTCTTGCGATCTCTCTCGCGGCTTCTGGAGCGATCCCGATGAGACTTGGAACGAGACGAGTAGCCTTTGGTCTCGAGTCCCTTGAGGGTGTCCTCGAGACTGTACACCAACTGTCTGCACCGCTCGTCATGGCCTATTCTGCTTTGCTTGATCAGTGCGATCGCCGTCAATATCGTCTCGGACGCTCCCTTGATGTCTCCGAGAGCTGCGTCTGTTATGGCTCGTGAGATGGCCGACGAGGAGACGGTTCGGTTGCGGTTCATGACGTCCTCGAACTCGGCATCCGAGATTGGCTGGGCATGTGGATTTGCGAACATCTGCGACTTTTAAACAATAATTATTGAATAAAGAATTGAACTGGATACCTGTGGATTGACGTGGACTGGCTGGATTCCGCTATTCGGAGGACGCATCGCAGTGTTCATCTGCATCAGAGGCTGGACTCCGAGAGGGTTCATTCCGGGAGGTCTGGAGCTAATAAGGAGTTAGTGATAAGACTATAATCAATCATTACCTTTGCTGGAACTGATTGTTCATTGGTGGAGGTCCTCCGAGATTCATGCCCATGATCGGTTGCATCCCAATCGTTGACTGCATCATCGGACGCACTTGCTGAGCCCCCATGAGCATCTGCGGCTGCTGTTGCATCGGTTGGGTCAACTGACCCAGTGGAGCACTTCCCATCAATCCCTGAGTCGACGGAGCATTCATCGGGTTGCGATTCATCATCTGCACCGATTGTCCGTTGATTTGAAGGCGCATTTGGGGAGGCTGGTTCTGGTTGGAGAGCAGTGGAGCAGTTTGTGCCATCAGAGGCCTGACTGTCTGCATCATGAGTGGTGGAGGTCCCTGTCTCCCGGTCATTCCAGTGGCTCCGCCTGTCCGAGTTTGCGTTCCACCTGCTCCGATTCTGATGGTTCCCATGTTCAGGCACCCGTCGCTGGTTTCAAAGGCCTGCAAAATGTAGATGACTGCGAGGAAATAGAGTTCGTTTAAAATCTAGTGTGGAGAAAAAAAACATAATTGTTCGGAAGAACTTTTAACGCACACCCTTTGGAAGGTGGACGCCGGTAAGACTCCGAAACGCTCTTGCACCTGCTACCAGCTCATGATCATACAGACAAAACACCGCTGAGTTTCAAAGGCGCGTGAGGGATTGAACCCCAGGCCAGTCGGTCGGCAGACAACAACGCAACCGACTGCGCTACGACACGCAACTTGACACAGCCACCACTGGCCGCTGATATAGTGCCGGCAGCCGGCAACAAGTTGCGCGTGCCTCTTTGGCTATGTACCTTCTTCTTGACGTCCGGACGCGTCTGGTTTTTAGCTTGTGCTTCTTCCAGCTTTGCCTGATTCGTCTTATTGTAGGCCAGAACAGTGCAACTTTGTCCGTGAATCGGCTTCGACGGAAGTGTCTCCATTACTTGTTTCACTGCTGCGTCGGAGTTGAGAACTAAGAGTGCGTATCCTTTACTCTGTCCATTCGTCCGATTTTCAAAGAACTTCATATCAGCGAATTGAGATCTAGAGAGCCCCGTGGAGGCGAGAGCTTTCTGAAATCACTGAGAATAGAATAAATTGGAATAAGTTCAACAGTCACCATCAAATCGGAATCTGTGGTATACCAGAGAAGATTTCCCACATAGCAGCAGTACTTTCTTCCTTCACTTGACACTGCTGGTTTGGCAGTTACAACGGCTGGAACTGCTGGGGTGACGGAGACCGTTGGGGTAGTCGGAGTAGCAGTTTTTACAGGAGGGGCTTCCTGAAAATAACTAATTACACGAACAAACACAAATTTTAGCTTACTGCTTCTGTTGAAACTATCGCATCGTCATACAGATCGTCAATCTCGTCTTTGATGGATTTTCTGGAAGAACTTTCCGGGATGTATTGGGTTTTCTAGAGAAATAAGTAACTCACTCATCAAGTAAAGCGGTTTCGTCAATTGGATCATCGTGATGTTCATTTGCGTCGCCGAGTAGGACAGATTCGTCCAAATCTGTCATTTCCCTGCAAAATGTGTTCTGATCAAAAGTATACAGATAACAACGATTTAAGAGGGGGGAATATCGATTTTTTAGAAGTCAAACCTTTTAACTATAAGAGAAGAAGATCTTAAATCGTTGTCGGCCATTAATTGGATGGGTTTGTGAACGAACGAGCGAAAAATCGAGAGCGAACAACAGAAAATTCAATCGAGAGTCGTTTGCTAAACAAGGCGCAAATGCGTTCGCGCGGAGCGTCGTAGTGATTGTCGATTTACGACGAACCGAATCACCGAATATCTCTCCCAATTATTCTTGTTTTATGCCCAAAACTATGCAAAACACTAGTTTTAAACCGCTTCAATCAGAAGTGAAAAATGAGCCTGCCATCCAAGACGATAGCGATCGATTGGAAAATCAGGTAAGCCAACTTCCTTTCGAAAATTTTCAAATTGCTCTGTTTCCAGGAAGTTTTATATCAAGGAGACATGTATGTAGCCCATGAACAAGTCATCGAGATGCCGGAAAACACGGAAGCTCCGTTCTACGTCCCTGACTTCATTGCGCAGATAAATATGAGTGCAATCAATCGAGATCAGTGAGTTTTCGGAGAAAACTGCCCTAAAATCGAATAATTTGTTTCAGTACGACTTGCCAATTGTGCGGAGAAGATCTGACAAATAGGAGATTTTATAATCATTTGTTCGATCATCACGGATTCACAAAACAGCAATGCGAAGCTCTGAAGCAGCAGAAACGACTGGAAAACTTCAACAATCGACCAAGTGTAAGTGGAACTAACAAAGACACATGATCTCATATAAATGTTTCAGAGAGGAAGAAAAGCAACAAAAACGCACGAATGCGGAGTCTGTGGGCTTGAATTCGTAACAAAGTCAGGGCTGACAAGTCATCTGAGCAAAGCGTTGACTTGTTCGATGCAGGAAGAGCAGGTCAATGGAAAAACGTCGGTACACAACATCGTTTGTCCGAGTTTTGCCTGTAACAAAAAGTGAGTCCCTGTGAACTCGGCGAATCCAAAACGATTATTTTTCAGTGTCGCGACCTACTTAGACCTTGCGATCCATGTTGACACTGAGCATCGAGAGCTCTCCACGCAGACCGACAGCTTCAGAATCCGAAGGGTCACTTTCCCAGATAAATCCAGTTTTATGAGATGGAAAAAGAACATGGAGGCCGAGTCGTGCAGCGAGTTCTTCCTCAGAACATCACAAAAAGTGTCCTTCGCAGTTCGGACGTACCTCTACAAGTGTGTCTATTCGAATTCCCGAGGACAATCGAACGGAAGACGTTGTGAGCAGTGTCCGGCATTCATAAAAGCTTGTGAGCGAAACCACGGACAGTTCGAAGTGGTCGCTTGCTTCGGACACCTCGGACACGAGCACTACACGGAAACAGAGGCGGCGAGACGGCTGAGAGAGGAGAAGTACAAGGTGATCGATCAGGTAAGTACCAGTAGTCTTATCAGTCGATCAAATAATTCTAAGTTCCAGTTACAAGAGCGTCAACTGATGGCCCAGCGAGTCAACCAGAGAGAAGGTCCAGTTCTCGTGGAAGCCTACGGCCAGCAGGGAACCTCGAACGACATGATGATACTGATTCCGGCGGAAGGAGAGGAGGAAGACGAGTACTCGCAAGAGATTGTCGACGACGCCGACGATGAAATTCTCGGAGAGCGAGGCCAGGAAACAGTGCAGACGGTTCCAGTGACACAGGTCTACGTGCCATCACACTCTCATCATCCCGGACCGTCCGTTCGTCATTATCAATAATTATCAGTAATATTTCGGTGCCATTCTTGTTCATTTTGAAAGATAATAATAAACTACGTATTTCAGATTTTGTTTTTCCAATCCCCGATTCCGTTTCAATTCGTCATATTCAGTTTGACTCATGAATACCAAATGACTGGTTCCGTTTCCCTTTCCCTCCAGATGTTCTCAATGTGTTTCTCTTCTGCAAATTCTCGTCCCCTGAACCAGTTCAGTCCATTCCCATATGACGTGCTCATCTTTTTGTTCTTTCCCTCCCCGACACAGTTATTCTGCTCTGCGAGCATGTTCCCTCTCTCTCCGTTCCTAATCTTCCAAAACTTCTGTGTCGCTCCTTTGTTTGTCGAGCCGATGCCGCTGCGGCCGCCGCCGCCAATAATGCGTGTGTTCCACCCGATAGTGAGCATGTTCAGGTATTATTCCGTTTCGAGAGCAAGCTTCCGCACCCTGGCCACTCACGTTTCTACGCAACTACGTCAACTTTCGGGTTTTTCGCAAAATTTGCAACTTTTCAATGTCACTACCGTAGTTTCTGCGTCGAAGTTAGATTTCGCGGCGAGACCACTTATACAACTTGTACCTATGCGCCTTTTCTACAGTACCCCTACCCGCGAAAACACCCTTTCATTCAATTCCTTTCATTTTTCTCTGCGATTTCGAGAGTTTTCCGTTTTTCTCGCGTTTCTTTTTGCATTTGTTCGTCGGCTACTATTTCCGTAAATCTTTCCTTCGCAAAACCGCACCTCTGTGTCCCAAAATCTCCCCCGGCTGGGCTTATACCAAATGACTCATTTCCCATCTCATTTCGACATAAATTCGTGCTTTTTTTGATAGTCATCTCGCACGAAATGCTCATGTTTTTATGTGTCTGCGACCCGAATTCTTCATTTTTCTCTCCGTTGCTTTCTTGACATTTCCCCAGAATTGTCTATTCTTCTTCAACAAAAACACGCCCTTTTCGAGAAAAGATGGGAGAATTTTCATCAAATCTAATGAAAAGCTATATTTCTTACTGTTCGTAGATGTCGAAAATATATGCGAATTTTCCTAGTTCGTCGTGAAAAATTGCTCTCTTCCGATGAGGATGCTCTAGCTGTCCGGAGTGATGCAACAAATCCAAAATAGACTTGTCTCTTTTATTTCTGACATTTCTCGCCAGATTTATAATCCCAAAAGAGGAAATTTCCATGTTTCCCTGCCAAAAATAGCTCGTCGGATATTCGGGATTTCCACGAAAATGGCACATTTATCGCACAAAAATGGCAGAAGACACGTGCCGTTTTTGATATTGGAAATGTCGCCTAATCTCTGTCTTTTTTCGGCTGAAAACGTTTCCGTTGGGGGGAGCTAAAAAGGGAAACGGGCGGAACGAAGGGCACGCGAAAAGGGCAGTTGGGATTTATGGGTGTCGCAGTAGGAGAAGAATGGGGTCTCGCCACGAGTGTTTGCGATACGGAGCTGTCATAAGCTGGTCAGTCTAGGGGGAAGAAACTAATTATTGATCTTCGCATTTCTCGGCTTCCGGTGTGTTCTTTTTGCAACATTTGTGCAAGTTTTGTAGATTTTGAGGTTAGAGAAAATTCAAAATCTCAAGGTTACTGTATATTTTCCTCTGTTTTTCCTCGAAACTTGAGTTTTGACCAGTTCTCAATTTCCCCATTTCATAATCCTCATTTAATGTAGGTCCCTTTCTGAACTGGACTCTTTGAACCAACATTCCAAACACGCCACCAGAATCTAATAATCCAAATGGACTCCGAATAATTCATGCACTGGTGTCCTTTTTTCATAAACCCCTAGCGACAATTTCATTATTCCCCTTTCGTCGGTTTTTTCCACTTCTCCCTATATGCTAATAGAAGACTTTGCTTCTTCTTCTTCTTATTCTTCAAAACCAAAACGGAACGTAGGAAACGTTGACGACCGGAAAAGGAACGAACGAAACGAAACGAAAGGAAGAGGGAACAATTACAATTGCTTCTTTCTTCCGTCCGTCGCAAAATAATTACTTCTCCTCCTCCTCTGCTTAGTCGTCATCCGTCCGTCGTTTTCCGCCCGTTCCACCCATAAAATGCACTTTGAATGGAGTAAATTAACCCTGTGCCGGGAGAGACATCGCGAGACGCAGACGTCTTCTGTCCGTCCGGACGCCGTCTCCGTCCGTACCGCCCGTGTTCGTCCCGACCTCCGCGCCTCCTCGTTCATTCCTTCAACTTCTTCCAAAAATCGATCGATCATTGTTCGAATTCGAACGTGCGTGTCCGTCCACTCTGCGTCTCCCCTTCCCACGCGCTCTCTCGTCGCTGAACTGTCTCTCCGTCTGACGTCCCTCGCGCTCTCTCTGTTTGGGCACTCTCTCGGAGCCTCTATGACTGGCCCCTCTCCGCACCGCACCGAATCGTATTTGATACTGGTCTCGAAAACCAACATTACCACGCATCGGGGCGAGTAGTCTCCCACCTTTTCGATTTCGGTTTCGCTTTGATTTAATTTGTTGAAATAACTTTGCCACTGTTCGGAACCGTTCTTTTTCAAGTTCAAAAATTGGAACGAACGCTTTGGAACAATGAATAGACATTTGTTGGCTACAGTTTCGTCTTCTCCAAATTTCTGAAAATCCAGAAATTCAAACTCAAGTTTCTCTCAAAACTGCAGAGTTGTTAGGAATTCAAATTCTAGATGAGATTCTTATCATCCAACTTTGTTTATCATTTATCAGATGTCCACTCTTGGATTAAACTGACTTTCAAATTGTACTTTGAATCGTTCGACAAGTGATTCACCACCCGTTTTCTTAACTCCAGCACTATCAAAATCTGTCTAGAAAAACAATGAAAATGTAGGGATTTTGATAGTGGAGAAAGCTTTGATGAGTCAGAAACGAACCTCATTTCCTCATCCTCCTCCCTCATTTCTGCTTTCATCAGTCATCCCATGATCCTTTAATGAGACAACAAATTGGATGAAAAGTTGTTGTTCGAAGCCAAATTATGGGATTATCTGGTCGACGCGACGAGAATGTTTACGAAAGAAAGATTGCTCACAGAAGAAGAAAGAAGGAGGTGTCCGGAGGAGCGGATTAGCCACAGCTTCTTCTTCTTCCCTCCTTCCGCCCATTCTCTCATTAGATGTCACCTGTAATGGCTCTGGAATCCTTCCGAGGCTCTCGTTTCCACTTCTACGTCAGTTTCAGTTCTTCAGAATCTCTTCTCTGACGTCTTCTGTTTCGAGCAAAGTTCACAGCTATTTTAGAATTCACCCCGAGCCCGGTGCACTTGGTTGCACTTTGCAGAAGACTCGGAAATGGAAGGCTCTCTTACCTTTTCTCTAGTTGAACTTACTCTGAAGAGCTTTACTTTCTGTTGAAAGAAACATATGAACTTATTGCTCCGTGAGCAACATTACACAAAGGTCGTCGCCGTAACTCTACCCCCGGCTCATCAATTTTTCAAAAAAGAAGACAGAAGGGTTAGGTTGCCGAGAGTTTCGAGGTGATAATCCGTCGCTTCTTCTTCTTCTTCTCGTTCGCTTCTCGTTCTCTGCTCCCTCTCCATCCAACACACTCTCTCACCGCTGATGACACGCACTTCTCTCGCTGCCTCTCTCTGACCCTCCGCAGCTTCGTTCCACCGCTTCTTCTCCGTCTCCATCGCCGTTTTCCCACGTATTATCATCTCTTTTCGCCCCCCGCTTCTCCGTGTTGATGAGTGAGGAGATGAAAATGAAAAAGAAAGTGTGGAGATGATATGATTATCCTAATCACTCTCCCCTTCTTTCTTCTTTTCATGCCCAGAAATCCCTTCCGTCGCCACCCGGGTTTCGACGGCGGCGTCTCACCTGTCGAGATTTATATCCCCCGAGACACGATTTTCGTTTTGATTGTGATTGTGTGATAATCAAAAATCGCATTTATTGGCATTTTAGTAGTCGGCTGCGTGCTCAGATGAGCGTTTCTGAATTTTCGAATTTGGCGAGGAGCGTGCTACAAAAGTTAGTTCAAGGGCTCTTGAAGTAGGTCATATTTCAAGTTGAGTATGGCTCCGTGGCAGAATCTTCTAAATGCTCTATTCTGATTCTCTTTCAAAGTCGAATTCGACAAGTTCAAGTGAATCATCTTCTTCTGCGAATGACACTTTCTCAAAACCAAAGAATAACCTTCGGAAACCAAGTGTGTTTTTGACCAGTGACTAATAGATTCAGCACCAATGAATACTCTGTGATGTTCGAATTCTCGTCTCCTCGGTTAACTCGGTTTTCGTTTAATCCACTCACTGCCACCTGGCCCATTTCCAGTCTTTTCCAGACTAATCTCCAGCCATCCTCGTGGCTTCTCTTTTCCAATTTTCGGTTCAAAAACTATTCCAAAACGTCACTTGATTCACGAATTCATGACATTGATCGTGAAAACAAAGCCGCTCGTCGAAAAATTTTGAAATTGAAATTTGGAATCGGATTAGCAGGAAATTGACCGAGTTTTCTAGGTGGTTATGAGAATCAAAGGATTCGATAAAGAATTCGGAACAGTTGTGCGTGGGAGTTCTTCCAGATGAAAAGCAACATTTTCTCCGTTTTCTAGACGTCTTTTCTCATCTTTTTCAATTCGTTTCATTCCATTTGATATGAGATTTCTCTGCGACTCCACTTCACGCACAGACTCTTCCTTTCTCTTTCTGAAGGAATATTCTTATTGAAACGACGCGTCTTCTCCTTTTGCAAATAGTGAAAAAGAGAATAGAACTAAATGAGTCAGAGTCGAAAAAAGGAGAGAAATGACACACAGACACATTGTTTTTCTCCTTTTTTGTTGTAAAAGAGTACGATTCTGTCTATATTTTTCATCCAATTTACAATGTTTTTAAGTGATAAGCAGTCAGTTAACTGATATGATCTAAGCTTTCAGGCCTTCTAGGTCATCCAAAACTTGACGTGAAATTGACATTTTGAAATGTTTTTGACATGTCAAAATAGTTCCGGATTCTGATGTTTTGAAAGATCACATTTTCTCGAAGAGTCGCTACGCAGCCAATTTCAGTGTTTGGGCATTCTGGCTCCGTATATCACAAAAAGTTTTAAAATTTCGAAATCGAGCAAATATTGGAAGAACGTTCGATTTTTCCGATTTTATAGCTCCTGCGTATTTACAACTTTCTGAAACTGTGATCGGTTTGAACTTTGGCGCCAATTCAAAAACTCTATTCTCTGAATTTCCGATCATCTGAAGTAATCGGTCCTCTCCCAGCCCTGAATCTTAGCACCACTGTGCCCAGCTGGCTGTGTTACCCCGTCTCCAAAAAATGCGCTCCCAGCTGGTTTTCGCGTCTTTTCGGTGTCAGGCCAGGTGCCGCACACGTGTACTCCATCGCTTCGCAAGAACGTTTTGCGGGTCATCTCACTCTTTACGAGTTTCTCTTTCCCAGCTCGTTTCCTCTCCATTCTCCAGTATTTCCGTTATTTCCAGCCCCACCACTAACCAACGTCGTCGCGCGGGATTCAGAAGACGAGCAGAAGATGCGGGAGTACAAGATTGTCGTGCTCGGATCCGGAGGAGTCGGAAAGTCGGCGCTGACGGTGCAGTTTGTCCAGGGCATCTTCGTCGAGAAGTACGATCCGACGATCGAGGACAGCTACAGAAAGCAGGTGGAGGTGGACGGACAGCAGTGCATGCTCGAGATCCTCGACACGGCCGGAACGGTACGTGCCACGGAACAGCCGAAGCGTCGGACCCAGTTCAGCTGTATTTTCAGGAGCAATTCACTGCGATGCGCGACTTGTACATGAAGAACGGGCAGGGATTCGTGCTCGTCTACTCCATCACCGCCCAGTCGACGTTCAACGATCTGATGGACCTGCGTGATCAGATTCTGCGTGTCAAGGATACAGATGAAGTGAGTAAAAGGAGTGAAGGCATTTTGAAATGATGGTGTTGCAGGTTCCGATGATCTTGGTAGGAAACAAGTGCGATCTGGAGGACGAGCGAGTCGTCGGCAAGGATCAGGGACAGACATTGGCACGGCAGTTCGGGTCGGCGTTCCTGGAGACGTCGGCGAAGGCGAAGATCAACGTTAGCGAGGTGAGAATTTCTGAAAATTAAGTGATGGAAGGTCGCTCCAATGAACTGGAACACAAGCACATCCAAGTTATCGTTAGAGAGCGCGCTCCAATGCACTCTATCTTGATTTTCGTCCGGTGGAGCGCGTTTCCAACGTTTCGGAGCAATAGAGCGTACTCCCGTACTCATATCTCCTTTTTCCAGGTATTCTACGACCTTGTGCGCCAAATCAACCGCCGCTACCCCGAATCCGGACGTCGCCCTGGTCATTCGAACAAACAGTGCTGTTCGTGTGTCATCATGTGATCCATCCCCTTTTCCCCTTCTTGAGTTACGTCAAATTTTATGTGAAAATAGCCCCCAGAAATCTGCACAAGGTCCGTTCCGTTGACACTTCTCATAATAACCGCCTGAATTCTCTTTTCCCGAACTCTCAAAGTATTATTCCGAACCCTCCATCCCTTCCACAGCTCCTCTTTTTCTCTCACCGCTTACGATGACACATTCAACAATTCACCCCCGTTTAACCAGTGTGCCTTCCCTTTTCCAGTTATTTTTCCCATTATATCACCTTCCCCCACCAATTCTCACCATTTCATCTTCCAAAAAAAAAACTCCAAAACGAAAATCCTTACGAATCCTGAAATCATTTCAACAATCGATTAACATCCCCATTTTCCCCCCAAATGAGGCATATCTTTGATCCTCCCCCATCTTCATTAACTTCTTCTTGTTTCTAATATTTATTTACTTTTTTCCCTATTTTATTTTGATTTCCCATCCACCCTTCACCATAACTTATTCCGATCCGTTCCCCTTCTTTCATTCTTGCTTTGATTTGAATTTAATTTAATAAATTTGATCACTGAGATGTCTTCCCTTCTGGAGACACAAAAAACAATTCTAGGCCCCCGCCCCAACTTGAAAACGTGTTCTGGGCGGGGCCAAAAGTCTCCAAAGTTCGCTGCGGGACCCATTAAAAGTCGGGTTCACCGGCCCCTCGGAAGCCATCGATCATGTCCCGAACTCTCGTCGTCTTCCTGCTTCTCGCAGCAATTCTCATCACAGAAGCATACGTAAGGATTACTGTAACAGCTACAGTAACCTGTTCCCCATTTCCAGAAAGTTCCACAAGACGTTGCAACGCAGTTGAAACTGAAGAAGAGGGGTCAGGCGTGCATGGCTCGGATCTTGCCAAAGTCTCCACCTTCGAAGGCGTTGCAGAGGGAGTTGTCGGTGAGGATTACTGTAGAGAGACACACTAGATCTAGTGATTTTCGTGTCGAAAGCCACTGGAGTACTGTAGACCGATTCTGAAGCTACAGTAGTCAGAAAATGTCAAAGCTTACATTGATAACTTTCTTCTGAGTGGATTACTGTATATTCAGTCAGGCTCCTCATCAGTTATCAGTACCTTTCTTATCACTCCGTTATCATTTCAGGTGTGCTTCAAAGTTGACTGTGCCATGGCGATAATCCCGAAAGTCGAAGCGCAGTTCCCCCGAGAATTCCCGATTCTGAAAGGCTGCATGGGCTACTGAATGATCATCTGATTCTTATCATATCACTTTCTTTTTTCTGAAAACTCGACGACACAGATTTTTGATAAACTGGTTCTCTTATCATTTCCCCTGTTTCGAATTCTCATTTATTTGTTGTTTTCAAAAATGAAAAAGGCGACTGAAAGAACGAATTGGGCAAGACAAATAATCAATCAAAAAATGGGAGAAACGACCCGAAGAAAGGGAAGGAAACGGAACGAAGGGAGCCGTCAGAGGGGCGGCTCCTTGATAACTTTGCGGCGGGACAGGGATACGGTAGTTGGCGGTGGAGCGGAGATGAAGTCCAAGGAGATCTCTTCCGAGGGGGGACTCTCACGACCCAGTTTCATTCCCGAGAGTTTGACGGTGTAGCTGGAAATGGAGAAGATGAGAACTTTCGCGTACAGCTCAATGATTCAGAATCCTGAACCTGACTTTCTGATTCTACGCTGCGAGATTCAGATGAACTAAGTCACGTCCAATTCAGTCTTCTTGTTTTCAATTGACCTAGATGATGTCAACTTTAAAAACACGAGTCATATTGACAATTGAGTCACAATTCAACAAGTCACAGGGTACAAGTATCAACGTTCACCAAAGAGTTTGACATCATCAGAATTGTCATGTTTCAGATTTTGTGTCAGGCGACTAGAAGATGGTCAAAGTGAGGCTAACAGCAAATATCTAAGCATGCTCACCTGTTATTCTGATCCAACTGAAACGGGAACTCCAACTTTGTCCCCCCGACCTCCACGTCTATCTCATGCTTCACTGTCTGATTATTGCTCTCGTCCCGGATGTACACATTGTATTTCTGAAACATCTTTCCCCCTGATTCAATTGTTCTGCTCGTTTACCGTATAAATCGGGTTGTCAACTTCGACGAACACGGTCGAATTGACGACTGTAGCCGAGAAGTTTCCGATGACGTCGTTCTCGTCGAACGAGATCAAATCGAAAGTGTACACCTGGAAATGAGGGGTGTAACTGTATAGTTGCAAGGAAGAGAAGAAGAAAAGAAACCATTTGGACACGATCTTTGATGGATGACAAGGGTTCCTTGTAAGAACGTCTCACCTTCGTCTCGGGTCCTTCGTGTCTCTCGTTCGTCGCCGTCATCTTCACCTGATACCTCTGATTCTCCTCCAATCCGTCATCCACTCCGATCACAACATGCGTCGTATTCGATCCATACGTGAACTTCTGCCACTCGGACAGCTCGTTCCCTTCCTCCTCTTCCTTCCGAACGTAGATCGTGTAATTCTGGATGTGGCCATTCGGAAGACGTGGCTCCGACCAGAAGATGTAGACTTTCGAGTCCTGTGCGTGGAGAGAAGTCAGGATTGGATGGGTCTTCGGGCCTCCGTTGGGCGTCGGAATCCAGATTGGAAACGTCTTTTCGCCCTCGCCATGCTCATTTTCAGCGGAGATTCGAAGGGTTATGTTGACATCGAGGGGAATCTGAAGTGAAGAAAGGAACCTATCGAGAGGGTCTGACAACTTACATCAGGAACCCTCACTGGTGGACCCGATACTTTTGTTTTGAAGTTCGACAGATACAAATTGTACTCCAACTTCTCTCCATTTGGATTCTCAATCTGCACCCAATCAATATAAAGTGTCGAGTCATCCTCTTCCTCAAAGCTCCAACTGATATTCGTCGGTGCTTCTCCGGGTCCTGAACCCACCCATTCTTTTCCAGATCCCCATTAGATTGACCTACTTCTCACAATGATTTCTCTGGTCACCGTCACATTCTCGTACTTGTTCTCTGCCCGGCACACAACTGTCACGTTCCTTCGTGAGCTGATTTCCGGAGCCTTTGCTTCGAAGAACTCGGCATCATAAGCAGTGGTTTCCACAACTTCAAACTTCTTCTCCGTGTCATTTCCGAACTTATAATACATCTCGGGACGTGGTTTTCCAGTTCCTTTGCATCGGATCTCCACGTTTTGATTGGGCTCTGCCTCGAATTCCAGAATGTTCGATGCCAAGATTTCAAGATTCAGGGGTTCATCTGGAAAGATCATGGATTCTCAGCTTCTCAAATCTTATCTCACAAAGCACATCCGACAAGCACGAGAACTTCTCCGAAATGATGCCGGGACCCCTATCGGACACTGCCTGAACCCTAACAAAATGATTCAGCAAGGGCCCGAAAGCCTCGACATAAGTCTCCAATTCAGCTGTCTCAAACTTGTTCCAATCCGCCAGATCCTCGTTTTCATTCTCCGAATAGTACACAATGTACTTCATGATGTCTCCGTTCGGAAGGGTTGATTCCTGCCACGTCACATTGATTTGGTTACGGTAGGCGATGAGTTGGATGTTGGATGGAGGGTTTCCAGGGCCAAGGACACGGATCTCGAGGGACTGGAAAGGATGGGATTCTAAGGAATTCTGATTCAGAAGACGTACCGAAGAAGAGTTTCCCTCATTGTTATTCCCAAGACACGTCAGCCGTCCAGATTCACGAACACTGTTCCGAGTGATTTTCGAACTGAAACTATCAGAAAATGTTCGGATCTTTGAATCAGAACTCACACAATAGTGGTCTCATCGACAAGGACGCTCTGAATATCCCATCCATCCGTTCCATTCTCTACCAATTTGTTCATCCATTCCCATGTTATCACTGGAGCTGGACTTCCCATTCCGGTACAAGCCACTGACAACTTTTCGAACATATTCGGCTCTTTCTCGATCAACGGAGCACCTTCCAGAGTGACAGATGTCACGAGTTCTGAAGCAAATCAATCAGGACCCTCAACAGACGAATCCTCACTTCCATGTCCTGTTCTGAACCATCTGGGCTTCGACGAGTGCACTCCCCACGCCGGATTGTCCAGTCTCGCTGTCACCTTCACCCAGTACATCCGGTTCTTCTCTACAGAATCCCCGTCGATTTCGACATCTACCTATTGACAAAATTGAATCCGAGAAAGCTCGAAAAGTACTTACCATCGAAGAGATCTCGTCGATTCTGATGGCTGCTGGTTCGATTTGCTTCCATTGAGCATGAAGAACGTCATCGGTGGCTGCCAGGTCGATACGGTAGACCTGTAAGAACAGTTTCCATTAGAATCAGAATCAAACTTACATCTATAGCCTTTGAATGATCGTCGGGATCCCTGACAGCACTGAATCTAATGTGGATCGTGTTGTCGTCAAGGACTTCTGTCTTCAAATCGGTTGGGATCGGGAGTTCTGAACATCACAACGTTGCTTGAAGTATAATTTCTTGAATACCTGAATACGCCGTTTCGAACTCGACAATCTCACTCGCCGGTCCATCGGCATGCGAGTTCTTCCCGGAAATCCTGGCACGATAGAATGTTTTCGGTTTCAACCCGACCGACAGATCGAACTTGTATCTGGAACATCCCTTGTCACTTTCAGATGCAGTGTTCGCTTATTACCTTGTTGAATTGTTGTTCATCTCCACAAACTGCCAATTCTTGTAATCTTCATTGGACAAACTCAAATCCCTAGTGTAATATATCAAGTACCCAGTGACTTCTGTCGTTGAATTCGGCGTTTCCCAATTGATTATCACTTGATTTGCCTCGTTTATCAAAACTTTCATATTGATCGGAGGGCTATCCGGACCTCCATTCAGAGTTTTGAACGAGGTCAAACTGCTTGTCGGTCCGATCCCGGCGTCATTCTTCGCTCTAACGCACACAAAGTATTCGGTCGATTTCTCGAGGCTTCCCGTCGGCAGAAGCATCCGATTGATATGTGTCTCCTTGGCATTTGACTCGTATTGCAGCCATGCACTCTTGTCCTCTTTATCGTCTTTGCTCACAAGAACGATGTAGCTGATAATGGCGAGGTTCGGGAACTGTGGGGAATGCCAGACGACAGTGGCATCCAGGGCATTGACACTGAGCACTTGAACTTGTGAAGGGGCGTCTCCGGGTTCTGAAACAACAATCGGAGCAATGTCTTTGCACCCGTAACTCACTGTCAACTTTCAGTTCAATCGTCGAATAGTTACTTCCAGCCGAGTTCTTCGCCCGACAATGCACGTACTTCGAGGTCAACACCGTGAAGTTGTGCATCGCCGAGACGACCCCTCCAGAAGACGTGGCTTGCAGACGATTCCACACGTCCACTTCCACGAGACTCGCATTCTTCCGATCACTGATAGCCACTGATATCGAGGGGCGGGGCTTCCCCCGGGCGGTGCATTGGATGGAAAGGGTCTCCCGGGGATCCACAATCATCGTCGTTGCTGCAATCCCGTTGATGTCTGCCTCGACGGAGATTGGTTGTGCTGGAAGTTTGCATTCTTTCTCAGAGTCTCTCACTTTCCCTTACTGTCTCTCTCCATCGCAACGATATCCGATATGATTCCAGGTCCCAACTCAGTCGCCGCTTGAACCCGCCCGTAGAAGCTCTCCTCGGTGTCCATGGTGATTCTGGGAAATACACTTGAAAGAAGAGAGTGTGAACTTGAAATACGCAAGGAAAGGGGGCTTGGGGTAGGGGGAACTCACCTGACAAACTTCTCCGATCCATCCAAGTCAATCTTTTTCCAATCGGACAGAGGATCTTCTCGGTTCAAAGTGTGGTAGACCACGTACTTCTGAAATTCTCAGATTGTCAGAATCAGTTCTTATCACCTACCGTAATCTCTCCATTTGGATGCGATGGTGGTTTCCATGAAATCGTATATCCTCTCTTTTCAGCGACCAAAGTAATTTCCGACGGAGGACTCCCTGGACCTTTTATCACCACCTACAGTAACCCTTATCAGTTTTTGCCCGGATTCAGAGACTCACGTTGACGTCTTTGGATGAGTCTCCTGCTTCATTTGTAGCAATACAAGTGAACACTGCCGACCTGGTTCGGGACTTTGCACGGATTGTCGACTCGATGAAGTCTTCGTGTACTGAAGTGACAACTGTGTAGAAACTCGAGTCCACCGAGACTTTGACTCCTAAACAGAGGAACTGATGGTTCAGAAGCTTCCAGGTACCCACCATTGACCTTCCAAAGCACTGAAGCATGCGTTGCGGACTTGACAGTACACTTGATGCTCAGTGGCTCATTTGTCTGTGGATCCGCAGTGTACTCCTCATTCGGATCCGTTTTCACTGAAGCCAACGCAGTAGAATTCGTTGTGAAAGTGGCCGAGTTGGAGACAGCGCCCTGGATGGCACCGCCCGTTACGAACATCCTCACAGCGTACGTCTGATTGGGGATGAGCCCGTCGAGAAGGACCTTCCCGTCGAGATCCGACTTGAAGTTTATCTTCTTCCAATCATCATCTTCCACTTGTCTGTAGAGCAGTGTGTAGTTCTGAATTGAGATGTTCAGTTATGAGAAGCTACTGTGTCTTGCCTCGATAACATTCACATCATCTGATGGCACAAACGAGATCAGCACTGATGAGTTGTGAAGGATCTTCGTGTTGACAATCAACGGCGCCTTCGGGGCCGCTTGCCTCGTGTTCATCGCTATCACTCCCGTCGGCACACTTTCCACGTTGTTGAAGAACACTGTAGCTCTGACCCGATACACGATCCCTGCCACCACTCCGTGCTTCCTTGCTTCCAGCACGAACAGGTAAGAGTTCTCGTGCGACAACACCTCCTGCTGACTCCAGTTCTCGTACTCATCCGTCGTTTGACTCGCGTCTTTCGTGTAGTAGAGCTTGTAACCCTGTGGGATTACTGTACTGGATTACTGTAGCTGAGGAGCAATGAAATACCGTAACAGAGCCCGTGAAGTATGGCTTCTTCTCGACGAAGATGTTCAAGTTCATCGAAGTGTCAATGGAAGTGTTGATGAATAATGGAGAGTCGTCGTTGATCTGACCTGGAACAGGACGTCGAGGATCATCTGATACTCTTGTGACACTTCTGACTCACCAGCCGAATCGAAACATCGAACTCCAAAGAGCAAAAGAAGAACCAGACATACTGATATCATCTGAAAGTGAAAACTTCTGAAGACGTTCTTATCAGTTTTCTTATCAGTTCTGGACAAGGAAGAAGGGAAAGAAGAAGAAATATCTCTGGGAAAACGACCGCAAAACTGCTGTGAGCTGTGAAATTGATACAAATGATAAACGAAGCTTGTCTGCGGACCCCCCTCCCCGGAGCCTCTGTCCGAGGTCAGATGTGTCGTCTGCGTCTCCCCCGATCCCGTACTCTCTCGCTTGGCTCTTTCCCTCTGCGTCTCCAGATTCGCCATGCTCTCTCGTGTTTCCCTCCGTCACAATCACACGTCAGGGATTCACGTGCTCCGCGACCCGAGACAACGTGAACTTTGGATTCAGAGGGGGAAGTGATAAAACAGCTGGAAAGATTTATTCACACTTTTTGGAGAAAAAGATCGAAACAAGAAGGAAAAATCTGGAGAAATGATCGCGACAGAGCAAGCGAACACGGAGATGCACGAGCTGGCGAGACAGATCATCGCCAGGATCGAGAAGTTCGGAACGGTCGAAGGCTTTGCGGACAGCGATCTGGCAGAGATCATCAAGACCGTACGGATACAGCAGGTCATTGTGCAATGAAGCGTACTTTCAGACCAAAGAGATCTTGGAGCCACTGCCCGCACTCATCGAAGTCACCGCTCCGATCATCGCCTTCGGGGACATCCACGGACAACTCGGAGACCTTCTCCAGTTCGTCAAAACCGTCGGACGGCCCCCAGAGCGACAGTATCTGTTCCTCGGCGACTACGTGGATCGGGCCAGCAAGTCACTGGAAGTGATCACTTGGTTGTTCTGCATGAAGATCCTGCATCCCCAGAAGGTCCACTTGCTCCGCGGAAACCACGAAGTCAGAAGGGTCAACGCAGTGTACGGATTCAGAGATGAGATGCTGCGGAAGCGGAACTCGAGACTGTGGAAGGCGTTCAACGACGTGTTCGCCGAACTGCCCTTGTGTGCCAGCATCAATCGGAAGATCCTGTGCATGCACGGAGGCATCTCGCCAAAGATCGAGAACTGGAAGTCGTTGACTGATATGAATGTGAGCATCTTCTTGTTCTTTCTCTGATCCTTATTCATTTCAGAAAGCCCGTGTTCACGGAGACTGCGAACTTGGCATCGCCGTGGACCTGATGTGGTCCGATCCGAATCAAAAAGCCGATGATTGCGCCGTCAACATGAAACGTGGAATATCGTGTCTTTTCGGGAAGACGGCCGTTGAGGAGTTGTGCACGTCACTCGACATTGACATGATCATCAGAGCACATGAAGTCAAAGAGGTAGGGATTCAGAACCTCTGGATCAAGAAGTAACTTTCATTTCAGAAGGGCCACGAGTTCGAGTTCGACAACCGTCTGCTGACCATCTTTTCGGCCCCTTACTACTCGGGAAACTGCGCCAATACCGGTTCCGTCGCCACTATCAGCCGTAGCTTGAAACTGCAAATTGTGACTCTGAAACCGCAGAAACCACGCGACGAAATGGCAGCGGAACGGGAGAGTCGTCAGAATTGTGTGAAGAGCTTCAAGCCGTTGGACGGGGATCCTGATAAGAAAGGTATGATAACTACGGATGACTGATAAGAAAATAGTTTTGTTTCAGTGACGTGTCAATCCAATTTCCCCGTGATTCCTACTCCAAATGCTCCGTTCATCGGTACCCACTCGATGTGTGCTCACGAGACGAAAAACTGCAAAAAGGAGGGCAACTCGCCGTCGATCCAGTTGAAAGCGTCAGTTTCAATTTCTTATCACCTAATCACTGATCTGAATCTGCTTCCAGTTTCGTTCCCGACGAACAACTCTCCGCGCTGGCAGTCATTCGGAAGACTATGGAGGGATACGGGACGGCGATCAGTTTGAAGTTGGTCTACCTGAAAACCGGTCACTGATTCTTGCCGTTTCCAGAGAAGAAGTGATGTCTTTGTCGGCGATTCGCAGGAAACTCGGCTTTCCCGTCGCCGAGGGGAAGGACACCAGCGAGAGGATGTCACTGGCTTCGTTCCCTGTGAAGACGCCGTCTCCAGATGTCGCTCCCGAATGCCTTCCACCACCGCCACCGCCACCAGGACCGGCTACGCCCCGATCATCTGCTGAAAGCACCGCACCGAAGTGAACTGATAAACACGTCCCGATTTGATTAAAAACATTGAAAATATATTCTTAGAACCCAACAGACATAAAATCAAGTAGATGGCATTAAATTTAATAAAATGCGAACACAGAGACAAGAGAAAACCAGAAGACCAGGGGGAGCGCCGCTTATGACAAGGGAGATTAGGGGAAAGTAAAGATGAAGAGTTATGACGTCGTTTACCTAGATTTACATATTATGAGATGGGCTATTGTTCCACAGAAACAAAGACAGACATTGAGATCATATTCTCGGGTAATGATGACGACATAGTGAGAACAAAAGAAGAGGTTGGGCGGTGAAACATGATAAGTGTACAGATGATACAGAGAGCAAGCCTAATCAAGGTCGATGACCACATGGGCTTGCTGCTTCAGGGCTTGTTGCTTCAGGGCTTGTTGCTGCAGGGCTTGTTGCTTCAGGGCTTCGGCGTCTTCACGGAGCTTCGTTGCGTCTGGAAGCTGGATGACTTCAAAGACCATATCGAAAGAAACTCACGGCTGTCCAGAACGCTGCCATTTGCATCGAGAATCATTCCGTCGTTGAGTTTCACGAAGAATCCGTTCTTCGGAACGACCAGTTGCAGTTCGGTGTTAGCAGGAACGGCGTGAATACTTGAGCGCTGGCCAACCATTGGGAAGAGGAGAGCTGAGAATTAAACGGGGCTTTAGAAACTAACTAGAGAAATAAGGGTACCTCTGTCAGTAACAATCTGCTGAATGATTCCAGCGGGAGTAAACCGCGGCGGCCGACTTCGCGAAGCTCCAGGGAATGCCGTCGGGTCGACAGGCGGAAGCATCTGTTGCTGCATCATCGAGTTGTTGTTGTTGTTGTAGCCGTTGTTGTACGAAGTCATCGTGTGCCCGCCGTGATATTGTCCGACGTTGAGGCGAAGACTATGAGGCATCGGAGACGGGCGAGCCGGGTAGGGAAGGTTCTGTTGCTGGTTCATGTAGGGCGGTGGCGGCGGTTGTTGCCATTGGTTATTGTACATCGGCATCATCGGCCCGTTCATTCCACTCACGCCCATGGGGTTGTTCAGCATGGAAGTGCTCAATCCACCCAGCGGATCGTAGTTCTCCATGCGTTTCTCCTGTTCGAACAGCAACTGCGCCTCTCGTTTCTCCTCCTCACTCAGCGTTTTCTCCGACTCCAATATTAACGATTCGTGAAGGAACGGCTTCTCGGAGAGCAGATGACTGAACTTGTTGGTAATCGTCTCGAGAATCGGATCTCCGAGATTCCAGTCCGAAGTGTCCCATTTATCATTGATGACGTCCAGCGCTTCGTCGTACATCAGAAGAGTCTCCAACTCCTTTTGCGAGATGTTTGCATCAACCTGAGCATCATCGACGACTCTCTGCTGCAGGCCGTGTTTCGAGATTTGTCTGTTGAAAATGGCTCTTTCCATGGAGTTGTCCATGATCAGTCGGTAAACGAATGTCTTCTTCTGCTGACCGTACCGATAGACACGACAGACCGCTTGGGCGTCGTGACACGGGTTCCAGCAGGCGTCGACGATAATACAGCGGTTCGCGGAAACCTGGAAAGAAACGAATTAGGTTGAAAATGTAACTCGAGACTCACCAAATTAATACCCAGAGATCCAGCTCTGGTAGAGATTAAAAACAGATGAAGACCAGCTTCCTTGTTGAATCGATTAATAAGTTTCTCGCGTTCCGCTCCGTTCGTCTGTCCGTCCAACCGCAGGTAGTTCCGATTCTTTTCCCACCGCAGACCGTTGCCATCCTTCTCCACAACAGCACGCTTCGACAACAGCTCCTCAATCATATCGAGAGCGGCAAGGTTCTGACTGAAGATCAGAATCTTCTCGCCCAGCCGAGTCGTCTCGTTGAGAATCTCCATCGAGATGAGCAACTTGTAGCCGTTCTCGAGAACGCCGATCTGGTATCTCTCGAACGACTCGTAGGTCCAGTCGTAGCGCATCCTCGACTCCTTTTCCTCTCCTTCGTCGTCCTCGTCGCTCTTCGATTTCTTCGCACTTCCTCTCCCTTTCCTGGTCTTTTTGGACGGTGTAGATGGTGTCGAAGGATTCGAATAAGTGGCAGTGGGCATGGAGAACGGCGATTGTGGCGGCATGTTGAATCCGTTTTGCCAGCCCATCTGAAAAAAGTACTGGAAGACAATTAGCAAGAACATGTTTCAAAACCCACATTCGGCTGTTGCATCATCATTCCGTTCATTCCGTTCATTCCATTACTGCTATGTGGTTGTTGTCCGTAGTACTGTTGCGGTGCTCCGTATCCCATCATCATTCCATTCTGCTGCATCATCATCATTCCGTGTTGCTGGGCCTGTTGTTGCTGCTGAATCTGCATCCGCAGGTCCGCCTGCCGCTTCTTCTCCTCGTTCGCCATCTCCTGTTTCCTCTTCTGATCCACCAACCGGAACAGAATGTCCGGATGATTCCAGATCTTCGAGCAAGCCGAAAAGGCCATCAGTGGATTGAACACGGCGTCGTTACTTTTATCGAGCTCATTTCGGGCGTACAAAACAAAATTCTTGTAGAGTTGTCGTTGGATCTGACTCTTTCTGAGCAACAGAACGTATTCCTTGCTCTCGGGGAGAATCTTCTTGAGCAGGTGATGGGTTCTCCTTTGCACGAATCCCTTGACGAGCTCCACGAGTACGTGAGTCCGTTGCATCGCCATCTTCAGATCTTGAGGCGTCGAGTCAACACATTGACCGTTTTTGATAGGTTTCTCGAAACGTTCGACGAACGATTTTCGGGTTCCGAGGTACTTCGGACGGACAAAGTCAATCATGCAGAAATACTCCATGAGGTTGTTCTGAAGGGGATAACCAGTGAGAACGATGCGACGTTTCGTGGCGATGGCTCCGAGGGTCATGGAGATCTCGGCGGTGATGTTCTTGATCTTATGACCCTCATCGCAAACGACAAGGTCCGGTCCAGGATCGAGCAGGGCGCGGCGGAGCACTGTAATCGAAAGTCAATAAGGAAAACGTTCAGAGACTTACAATCCCAAGCCTCCTGCCTGACTCTTCCACCATTCGTGAATCCCGTTTCGAACTCCATCTCGTCTTCCTTCGCCTTCGCTTCCTCTTCTCTCCGCAATCCAGAAGACACCCCAGACAGATTCAGCTTCGGTCGTCCTTTCTTTTCTTTTTTCGGTTGTGTCGACTTTATGAGGGATCGGAACATGTCGTAGCCAATCAGCAGAACTCCGCCCTTCTCATCCCATTGCTCTGAAAAGCCGTGTTCAACGTCTTGAACCATCCAATCACTTACCGATTAAATTGACTCTCTGATCGAACGTCTTTACCAGGTCACCCAACAGAAAAACTTCAAAACTCCGAACCCGATCGCCGACGTCCGAGAACTTTGGTATCCACTTGTCGTACTCGGCATACCAGTTCTGGATCGTGTTGATCGGCACAATCACCAACACCTTCTTCGCCTTCGTCGCCCTTAAGAAGATCTCCGAGAATGTGATCACCTGGATTGTCTTTCCGAGACCCATAGAATGAGCGAGAATGCATCCGAATCCCGGCGAACTCTTGTACTCTCCTATAGACTCGATCGTATTGTCGTACATAAATCGGATTCCTCCTAATTGATGTGGCTGTAGTACGTGGGTGAGGTGCGAGATGACGAATATGTCGGGATCTTCTGCCGGATGCCCAGAGTTCACGAGCAGCCGTCCGCCGCATTTCTCAGTGCTCTCCAAGTCTTTCACGCTTCTCGCCTTCTTCAACCTCTTCGCCTCCATATTATGCTGCAGCTCCATTTGATCTACGTCGATCTTGTCTTTTTCTGCCTGAGCCCACCGCATTCGTCGTCCTGGAGTATCGAAAAATAGACTATTAGAATTAGATAATGGGAAAAGAGAAACTCACCAGGAACATGTTGCGGGATAGTTTTTACATCTGTTATCATGCAATCATCGTCTGAATCCTCTGTCAAATCTACTAAATCCACGGGGGCCTTGGAAGTGGAGGGTTGTTGATGAAGGAAAGGCGGTGGCTTGTCCTCCATTTCCATCTTGAACCTCTTCTGAAACATGCCACTTTGCCTTAATACGCCAAAAGAGTATTTCACTTACGTTATCATCAAAACCATTCTCAAATCCTGTAAAATCTTCGAAATCAAAGTCTTGATTCGATATGTCAAGTTGTGGGAGCGCATCTTCACCGGATCCCAGGAAGAGCGACTCGATTTGTTGAATATGGTCACTTTGCTGAAACGAAACAGCACTTTTCAGCAAGGCCTGCTCTGATCGGATATCTTACCGGTTTAGTCTTCTCAAGTCGGTCTAATCTCTCCTTTTCGAGACGCTGTGCTTCCAAAACACCCTGATCCAGGTCATCCGAACCGAAATCCGTTCTGCAATCAGTTGGTTTTCTCGGGATTTCGACATCTTTTAGGCTTACCTGATATGTTTCCGTTTCTGCGACTTCTTGGTATGCGTCGGAATGCGAATGTTGAGCAGCTCCGTGTCATCTGAAAGTCCGTTATCAGTAATTCTCTTGTTTTCCACACAACTCACCGTTCGTCTTCTCGGGCGATTCCGTCTTCTCAGCCGGCTTTTCCTCGCTCATCGCATTGATCAGACCTGGAATCAGTGACTGATTACAATCAGAAACAGCTTCGTGTTGGTTGCGAAACAATCGTGCTCAGCGAAAGCGCGACTGAATAACCGGTGAAAAGAAGGAAGATGCGGCGAGAGAGTGCGTGGTCCGTGGAGACGCAGAGCAAGACGCTTGTGCAACGGAGCGCGTTTTGGCTAGTCATGGGAACAAGAGTTTTTCTAATTTCTTCTGGAAAATTCGTCTGAAAAAGTCAAAAACATAAGAATGAGAAATCGGTTCTCGACCGAGAAAAGCAAGTTATCAATGATAATGATAAGTTTAAAAATAAAATATCTTCATTTGAAAAACTAAATTTGCAAAAACTGTGAAAACAAGAAAACAAAGACGAAAACCCATACATAAATTACCAAAGAATTGCTCTTTCGACTGGCAGCTCGAAGGGGAAAAAGACTACAATCGTAACGGGAACCGAGATCTATCGGGTTAGTTGTTGATTATATATACTGATTAGACCTAAGGTGGACGGGCAGCAGGCGTCGAATCGAATTAGGAAGCAGCCGTCGACGGCGCCAGTTTCTCCTTCAACTTCTCCGTCGAAGAAGTCAAAAGACTCTTCTGTTCGTCTTGTTGCGTCTGAAAACGATCTCTTTTTGATGAGGAACTATTTCGAAATCTCAAGACCTTCTGCAGCGTAATCTTATAAACATCGCCGTTTCCGTCGACTGTCAAAACGGAATATCCATCGAACCAACTCAGATTCTTGACTCTGTGATCGAAGCGGAGCAGTCGGGGATTTGTGAGCAATCGGAGGAACGACACGTATTTGACACGCCACCGACAACGGACGGTGCCTTCGTCGATCACGGGAACCGCCGAGAGCACTTCCATTTCAACGTGCGGCAGGAAGACCTGCAACAGATTGAGCTCATCAACGGAGCACACTTGCTCACCTGTCCGAGAGTGCCAATCATTCCGAAATGACTCATCAACTGTTCGATTCCGCGCTTTTGCACTGCGAAGATCTGATCGTCGCAGAGGACATCCTTACGGTAGAACGTGTAGTCCATCCGATGACGGAACATCAGTGGAACCTTCAAAACGAACGATTTCATTCGATTCAGAAGTTCTGCGTTACAGTCTCAGTGAGCCGAGTCGTCACGTGTTCCAACTGGTGCGGGGCGGGTTTCTCGTGGGAGAAGTCAATGCTGAAACAGCGAATCGACATGGAGGCGACTGCCGAGATTCGAGCCGGTTGGAGCATCATCGTTAGAGGAAGGGCTCATAGAATTCTATCACTGGAAGTCTATTTGGAGTTCTGGGGAGCTTTATATCTATGGATCGAGAACAGAGAAACTCTCGTGGTCTATTACCAATAGCACTCGAAGACAATGGACTTTTCAGAAACCAAGTTTAGTTAAATAATACGTCAGCTTTAAATTCCGATAATAAATGGAACTTGAAAAAAATAAATAAAATAAAGCAGAATATCGGGCCGGGGGAAAGGACATTCGTCATAATACAGGAAAGTTTCGGAAGTGTTTGGGGGCATAAATAGGGGTATCGGGGATAAAATGAGACAAAATCAAATATAAAAAGGTTTTATTTAAATGATTGCTCCGTTGAGATTCTTCTACTCGAAGATCTCCTCCTTCACCTCATCCTTGGTATCTTCCTCGTCGGCCGGCTCTCCGTCCTCGGCTTCTCTGGCCGGCTCTCCGTCCTCTTCTTCCTCCTCGTCCTCTTCGTCTTCTTCTTCTTCGTCGCCAGCTTCGGTGTCTCCGACGGTCTCGTCAGCATCCTCCGGTTCCACCGTCTCATCTCCATCCTCTTCAGCCTTCACTTCCGCTCCGTTAAGGTCCTCCTCCATCTTCTCCTCCGGCTCATCATCCTTGTCTCCCGAGTCGTCTACGTCTCTTCTCGGCATCATCAACGGAGCAATGAAGATGTCGTTGCGAAGCGGAAGGAGCGGTTGTCCATTCTGAGTATAAGCCTAATCATATACAGGTGTTCATGTTCTCTATTTAATTACCTCATCGATCTTGCGTTCATTGAGGAAGTCCTCAATGTCGTCCTCCTCGACCTCTTGCATGTCAGGCATCACGTAGTACTGGAGCGGATTGATGTACAGGTCGTCCTTGATGACCTCGGCGATCTCGTCACTATCTGGTGGCGCCGCGTAAGTGAGCCACTCGAGGAAAGTGATCGAGGTCTCGACGTCATCGAGTTTCTGAAAAAGAGGGTATTTGCAGAAAAGCGAAGCGAGGCGATACCTCAGCCGGTTTACGGTTCTCTTTCCACTGAATTTCAGTTATTTCAGTACTCGGAGACTCCGATTGGAGATGGTACGACTTGATGATGACCTCGTTCTCAAAGTACGGATTCTTGTCAAACGTCATGATGATCTTGAATCCGCTGCGCAGATCATCGAACTCTTGAACTTCGAGATCACGCATCGCCGCAAGCAGATCCTCCTGCTCCTCGGGAATCGCAGTCGACAGAAGATGATGGTTGAGGAAGGCCACCTGCCAGAAGCTATCGATTTGCGTCGTCAGCTTCTTTCTTTTCTCGTATATCGGCATGCGCTTCTTGTTGAAAGTCTGCTCGACCTTCAGTATCTCTTCGGCCGCCTTCTCACTCATCACGTCCAGTTGGTGCTGAACGGCGTCCAGTTCCATCAGCTTCTCCTTCACTGGACCGGCGACTTCGGCGCGAAGATTCGGGAACTCGTCAGAGTTCTTCATCCGCTTTGCGGCGGGCTCTTCCTCGCTCACAACGCTCATTTTCAGCTGAAAAGCTGTGAATTACGGATGTCTGACTCGGGAAACAGGTGAAAAAATAAAACAATTTCGAAAACTAGACGAAAAAGCGACGGGGTGAGCGAAAGAAAATGAAGGCCGTTCGAAACGCGTTCGCATTCGATATTCGAAAAGCGCGCAAGCACGAAGCATGCGTCCATGTGGTTATTGACGCACTCCTCGATTTCGCGCGCTCTTTCAAAAATGGGTTTTTGAGAAGTGATATTTAACGAGTGGTTTCGAGAAACCGTTCAATGAAGAAATAGCAACACAGTAAATGTCATTCGATAAAGTTTATTTAGGGAGAGTAGGTTTGGTTAGTGGGGCAATCCTGGAAACAAACGAGAATGGGGCGGGTGTGTTCTTGGGAATACATGCAACGATATCCGATATATTAGAAATACATCACAAGATTCAACATTAGTGGCTAGCGAAAAGCATTAGAGAAAAGGAAACACTAAAGGGTCTACTGCTAAATATGAGACAAGAACACCCACTGTAACGAGACTCGAAGCACTGTTACGCAGGAGCTTATTATATTCCGATTATTCACAAAATGCACACATTATTAGTTAGTACGGGGAAAAAAGGAAGAAGCGACCCGAACGATTTGACAGACCGAACGAGCTGGCGGAATCACCACAACTCGAGATGCTTAGCCATGTCTTCGGCGAGAGCGTCGAATCCAGGGTTCGGCGAGAAAGTCTCTTCGCGGTGCGAGAACATTATCGGATCGAGAACAGATGGCGGAAGCAGAGGATATTTGGCAGCTTTGGGACCAGCAAGGAATCCGGCGACGGTTGCTTCATCGGGAGAGAGCGGCGATTTTCCGATGTCTTGGTATGGAGTCGAACCGCCAGAAACGTAGCCGGAATTTCCTCCCGGAGTGGATTGCTTGCCTGGAAAAAGAATTTGGTGAATCAGGCTTCGACGTGTGCCCTACCCATCATTGTGAAAGGCACGACACCAGCAGTTGCGGCAGCGCCCAGAAGCATAGACCCGAAAGGACTGGCCGGGCGGCTCGTGAGATTTGGATTCTCCAACGAGAAGAACGAAGATGGCTCCAGTGGCCAGCTGGGAGGCGGCAGACTTCCGGCAACTGCAAAAGTTTGATGAACAGAAGAAAGAAAGTGATAAGTCTAACCATCCGGAGTCAGAAGTGTTCTCGATGGCAGCTCGTATCTCGGACCACGAGCACTGACCGGAGTCGGGCCCAGCGGAACGGATGGAACCTTGACGGCGGGCTCAACCGGAGTAGTCGGTCTCGCGAGCATGTCTGGAGCTGTCGGCGGAACAGAGCGACCACCGCTCATGATTTGGTTCTCCATCTGATCACGAAGATCAGCCAAAGCATGACGCTGCGAAACCTGAAAACATTACGATGAGAGTCGTCTTCGAGAAAAACTGTTACCTCATACAGCTTGTCAGCACGGATGTAAGCATTCGGTCCATGATCCGGGTGAATGAAAAGGCAGCGCTTGCCGTACGGGCAGAGTCCAGTGGTGGTGTACTTGTCACACAACTTTGTCTTGTACTTGTTGTTCTGACGCGGCTCAATGCTGGAAGGTAATAGTTGTAACGACATCTGGCTAGACGCTTACATTGAGGGACGAAGCTCCTCTTCTCCGTGTGCAAAGCGGCAGTTCTCGGCAAAAGTGCACGTCTTGGACTCAAGCCAAGCTTGGCAGATGACCGTCTTGTAGGACTCGGGCTTCTGCATGCGACGCTCTCCGCGACGTCTTTGATCCATGAGAACGTTATGATGCTGAGCAAGCTGACCGGCGATTGGAAGAGTGTTCAGAGCCTGCATTTGCAGCAAGTGGATGTGCTCGTTCCTGAAAACATGTTGGTTGAGCGATTGATTTGACAGTCGGTCTACTCGGCGATTTCCTTGCGCAATTGCTCGTTCACAGCCATCAGATTAGCAGTCTGAGCCAGCAAACTGTTGATTTGGATTTCATTAGTCGGCTGGGCTTGGGGGGCAGCGTCGGTCCCGTTGTACGAAGCGGCCATCATTGGCAGCATGCCGTCGACAGAGCTCATCGACATCGCAGACAGCGGCCGGTTTTCCTGACGAATCCTGGAATTGATAATTCGTAGAAACCGAAACCCGATGAACTAACTCGTCTTTAGTTAGCGGTTCCTCTTGGTTGTTCTCCATGGTTTGATAATGAGAAGCGAGCGGTGAACGGGTTAGTATGGAGGGATGCCCGACAGTCAACAACCCTTCAAAACAAAAGAGTTATTCTGGGAAATGCAACAGATCGAGAGAGAAAAACTAGGAAAAAAACCGATGGCTTTCGGTCAGAGCAACGATGAAAAACGTATTCTCGCGGCACATTTAAAGCCTTTCGCGGTTTCGCGCGCTTCGAAATTGTCAAATTTTTCAATTTTTCAAGAAAAAAGCAGGTGTGTCTGTGAAAAATTCAGGAGAAAAGCCTAAAAACAAGAATGAAAAGCGGGAAGTGAATGAAGATGCGTTGAACCGCCCGGAAGGTCTCGCCACGATTAATACTACCGTAACCCGAAACGATGTGAAGTGTTATGCGCCTTTAAATGAAACAACTTACTGTAGCATCTTTTCTCAAGTTTTCCAACGAGAAAAATAACGATTTGAAGAAATACATTGAGAAATTTATTCAAAAAAGCTAAAAAAATTTTTAACCCGTAAATCACAGGAACAAGATTGACTATTTACAAAAACAACAAAAGAAAGTTATCGCCTGTTGAACAAATATAACCTGCGAACATCGATGTATGTCCAGATGTAGGAATAGATGAAGAAGATCTCAAAAGCTCCAAAAAGTAGGAATGCAACCCTGGAAAAGCATTGGTGTCTGGACAATTCGACTTCCTCATTCCTCACCGTAACAAGATGATGTCAGCGATCTTGTAGCTGCGGTCCTCGCCGTTCACCTCCTCCCTGATCTCGTCGGGAACCGTGATTGTCGACCCGATGACCGCACCTGCAAACTCTCCGAATTGTAACCAATTTGAGGCATCACCCGGTTCATTCGATTCCCCCTTTGCAAAGAAAATATTTTGTGTTTGCCCAACTGATTATGTTTTCTCTATCGGTTCATTTAGACTGATTGTGAACTCTTTCCCGGAAAAGATCACTGACCGGCATAGGCGAAGAAGAGAATCGTGTTGAGGACGATGTAGGGCAGAAGACATTTGGGTCTCGCACGGAAAACTGCCATTATGAAAAGTGCGCTGAACGTGAGGATCAAAGTGATCAAAATGGAGCAGATGACTGGAAAAGTGAGAGATTGATGAGGGACAGTTGAATGAATCTCACTGATGAACTCCACATAGTTTTTTGGGGTCTTTTGAATCAGCCGGATGAGGCCGTAGACGTAGAAAGCGAAGAGGAAGACGGCATTGAACGAGATTCCGAAGATGGCAACTGGAAGAACATGTTGCTTCAGAAGCTGTTCCCAACACTTCCTAACGATTTCTTATTCAACCATAAGCTCAAACGGAGCAAATTGAGTCAGGAATGGCATCTTATGCTCTAGACGTATCAAAAGTTAAAAATAGTCTTTGAACACTAAAACGGTATGACGATTTGTTGATAACAGATAAGTAAACAATGTGTTGTGACTCCTTGTTTTCTTATTTTGAAGTTTAGTGATAGTGATAGTGATAACAAACCGAGCAAAACATCATCTCGATAGGAATTTCTCGAAAATTCGGAAACAAACCTTTGTGAACGCCGAAAAACCCGCAAATCCTCGTCGGTTTCGGCGGTGCCGGCGGCGAGAAATAGTTCTGATCCGTGGGAAGTTTGTCGGAAATCGTGGACATTGTGATGAAGGTGTTTGATGGTTCTGGAAACGGAAATAATCAGAAAATGCGGAAGAGGAGGCTACAGGAAACCAGTGATAAGCAGTGCAAAATGTATTGCTTCTCACCTTTCTTCTTCATGTCCCGATTTAGTTTCATGATTTGTTGATTGATTGTTGACGATGGAAGCTACTGGAAATGATGACTTGATGGGTTGAAACAGAGAAAAAGTAGAGTAATAGGGGATGGAAAAAGAGAAAAGAAGGAGAGGATAATCTGAAGATTTAAGTGCAAAGTGGAACGAAATGAGGGAGAGGAGAAGCAGAGAGACGAAGAGAAAAACGAGGAGAAACAAGGAAACGATGGGGGCGGGGAATGGGTTACAGATGAGTCATCGAGGGGTTAGGCGGTCAGGATTCAGAAGATTTCGGAATCTGTAGGAACATGGGATACTTTGAACTTCAGAATGCTAAATGATTGCTTTCTATAAGGAGCTTATCGATAAGATGTTTTTTGCTTGACTTGTTACCCCGATTTAGTGGTTTAGGAATCAGTGATCAAGTTTTGTTTGATTGGTTTCGGATTGGCTTGTGTTATCACTGATAAGGGTCAGAGTTCGAGGTTCTAGCAGAGTACCATAGAGCGCACTTGTCCAATTTGGGGGTAAAGAATGGGAACGTTTGTCAAGTTTTCACTTCGAAAAATCACGCGAAACGGATAAAAAGGTTTCGAGAGATTTCGTTAAAACTTTGGACAAACATTGAAATCGAACTGATTGAACAACAATCTTTTTATGGGAAGGTTCGTGGCGAGACCCGGCCACCTGATCTCTTACGAGTTCAACTCTTGTCAAAACCAAAAAGTTATCCAGGTGTCTCTGCTTCTCTGCTACCTCTTCACCACCCACACTCTCTCGCTTTTTCTATTTATTCTCACAATCAATCCGAAATCAAAATCAAATGAATGGCACCAGTCTCGTCAGACAAACAAACATCACAAGATGGTCTTCGGATGGACAAATCGAATGGAAAATGGAGGAAGAAGGAGAAGAAGTAATGATGGAGGGGATGTGGGAAAGTTGTGATGTGGTTACTAGGGGGAACTGGAAAATGATGTTGATCAGAAGGAATGCTTTCCGAGGGAAGGTCTCTGCCATTTGGGTCTCGCAGCGAAATCAAATTCCCAGTTTCCAAAAAAAGCGATCTCTTCGCAGATATGACACCGGGTCGCCTATTTGGCACTTATCATTTGTTTGCTAATCAGTGTTTTTTCGGGGCTCGGAAGCCAAGGAATCTAGTGTCAAAAGTGGAAGTTGCAAGGAGAAAGAAATGCAGAAATGGGAGAAATTGGCATTTTTTGAAAAGAACTTTCGTTTCAGTCGTCTTCTTCTTCTTGAAACCGATTTGCGATCGTCCAGACAGTTTCTTTGAAAAGGCAAAGTGTCATAAAAGGGTGCGGAAAGGGCGCGGAATGATACATCGGCGGGCGGAAAGCCGCGCGACAAACTGAAAACTGAATCTTCTTCTCTTGTTCAAACAAAATGTGAAAAACATGGGAAAACACGGGCGGTCTCCAATTCTCTTTCAAAATATGTTGTTTTGAGTAATCGTTGGGCTCTTGGAAGGTAGCGAGAGAGCATGGGAAAGTGAGAGACGCAGGGAGACTACAGTAGTTTAAAGGCACATAGTGAATCGAGAAGAAGAGAAGTTTAGGTTTCTTCTGGTGTTTTATATTAGTTCAAAAGCTCAGTGAATGAAGATAGGTCACACATTCTCTGATTCCTGGCAAACACATCGCTACTGTACTGGCGCCTTGTAAAATAATCTTTCGTCTCTTTTCTATTCGAGTACTTGTTATTAGTGTGCCGCGTCGATTTTTTAAAATTCGATTATTTCGATCAACTTGCTTGTTTT
>LR539954.1:0-32343 GCA_900536315.3 Caenorhabditis becei | reverse complement strand
ATCGAATCTGAATCGAATCGAATTTTGCTCGATTTTCTGATCGACGCGGCACACTACTTGTTATGCCACTATGCTTTTTCTCATCTTCAAGCCAACAAAACAAACATTTTGAAAACTTTAGAATGTTGCCGAAAAATAGGTCAGCGAGTGACAAAACACGCAGGAAATTGGAAAGGTTTTATCGAAAGTATTGAGACTTTATCAGCGGTTATCACTTGCGGTGGCATCAAAGTAACACGGAAATGACACCGGAAGGAAGTGCGCTCCATTGAGAAACATCTCTATCAAACAGGCGTGGCTCCAGAAAGATAACAGAATGTTTTGTGTTTTCCGAATGACTAACTGTGGAATTGTTCAGTAACCTCACTCACTCCCACTCAAAAATGTTGAAGAACTGGTCTAGACACTGAACCCAAGAAACGTCATCTTCCGGTATGATACTGAAAAAGGGCGAGAAGTTATAGGGGTCACTCGTGTTTATTTGAGGAAAAGAGAGATATGGACACTCTTCCGCCAAGTGGTTTTCGCCTCGAAATGTGAGAGGAGGAGTAGAGGCCACTTGAAAAGTGACCATTCAGGGCGAACGAATCGGCACGGTTTTTGGGAAGTGGACGAGTTGGGACGAGGGGAACGGTTCGAGGAGTTGGAGTTATGAAGTGTTAGCTTACTTTTGGTCATGTCTGAGAGTTTCTGTCATGTCTTACCAAAGTACTAGGTCATCAGCAAAGGTAAGCTTAATTGGGAGTGGGAAAGGGAAAGGAAACATGTGAATATTTTGTTTTAAAAAATTTATTAGCTAATTAAAATATGAAAAATGAATTATTAAAAAAGTCCTGATGTTGTCCTGTCCTGTCCTATTGTTCTGCCACTGCTGGGAGATGTCTTCAGAGAAGTCTTCCTTCCTGCACGGCCGCCAACTGTGCCTCGAGCCTCTCCTTGTTCTGATCCTTCATCTTCATCCGTTCTCGCATGCATAGCTCCTTGTCGATGCTCACGGCGTTCCGGATCCTCATTTCATTCCCCAGCATGTTGAGCCTCTTCTTCTTCTCATATGCCAGGTTCTGAAGCTCGGCTATCTCGACGATGGCGGCTTCTTTCTTCTGGACCTTTTCCTGGATCCTCAGCAGGCTCTTCTTCATTTCCTCGAGCTCCGCCTTCCTCTTCTCCAGCTCGTTGGCGGCCTCCTTCTGGTCTCTCCGCATCTCTTCTCTCTCTTTGACAACCTGGATTGAGTACTCCAGGTTGTCCATCGAGAAGGTCCCAGCCGGGAACTGCTGACCCCCCGTCTCCTCGCACCCTCCCTGCACCACCGCCACCTTCCTCTTTACTCCCTCCACAATCATCTCCACTCTCTTCGTCTGCTCCTTCGCCTCTTCTCTCTCCTTCTCCGCTTCCTCCAGCTCTTCTCTCTTCTTCTCCAGCTGGTCCTTCTGGACGTCCAGCGCGGCCTGGTCGAACTGGGCCATCAGGTTTCTTCGGGCCTTGCGCTGGCCCAACTCGACTCTCTTGACCATGTCGGCCGCCTGCTCCGCCATCTTGCTCCGCTGCTTCGCGTTTTCTCTCTGGCGGTCCAGACGGAGGACGGCAGCGGAGAGGTTGGACTCGTAGGTCATGGTGGACATTTTGAGTATTGTTTCTGGAAAATGGAAGAATAGAGGAATGCAAATAGTACGAAACGGATGAGATGAATAGTAGAAGACAAGAGAATTCAGAAAACGATGAGCTGAAATGGAAGAAACGCAGATCAATATGAGAAATAAAGAAAAAACGAACACAAGAAGAAGAAGAAGAAAAGATGAGACGACGTTCAAGACCGTCCAGCTGTTGCAGACGACGACGAGGATAATGAGGAGCGTCTCCAGAATCTAGAAGACGCGACGCACCTGCGCGTACCCGTGCGACGCGTCTCGACGCGTATTGATGCGGGATGGCCAATAACATTAAGATTTGAATTTTTGTGCGTTAGCTCTATCGATCTTTATTTTATAAAATTTGGTATTGCGGACAGTAGAACAATTTTTGGAGAATAATCGAAGAGGAACTGGAATTAGAACGAGATGGGGAATAGATTAGGCGAGTTGTGACATTATGAACAAACATTCACAGTATAGGACAGACACGTTGATTTGGGATATTAGTTGTGCATCTCGATCAGGAACTCCATCGCCTGCTCGACGTTTCCGTTCGCTTGCTCCAAGGCCAGAACGATGAGCTCCTCGTTTTCGAAGCCGAAACTGCGGAGCAGAGCAACCTGTTCCTCGCTGGAATGAGAAAAAATGAAGATCTTTATGAGAAGTTTAGGAAACTTACAATCCCTGCTCCATTGGCTCTTCGGCGGGCTGAGCGGCCGCTGGGGCTCCACTTGAAGATGGGCCGCCCTCTGCGTAATCGGATGCGGGCGGGTAGAAGGTGTATCTGGAAGACTGCTGAGCTGGAGTCGCTGGAATACGAGCACCGGAGAGAGCTGCTTGGAGAGCCTGCAAATCAGATTGTTTTATTGAAAAAAAACTAAAACATACAGTCTGGAGGATATCCTGAGTGATCGGAAGTGCTCTTGCAGAGTTCTCAGCCGGACGCTCGACGAAGCTGATTCCATAGTTGGCCGCAATCTTCGTGATGATACTCTTAACAATGTCGTAGAAATGTGGGTTGTCGTATTTGAAAGCGTTGCGAAGCTTGTCGTCTTTGTACTCGTTGCGAACGATGTAGGCACGGAAGATGTACCAGTCCTTGAGAATCGAGAGGAAACGAGGATCACGACAGAGCTGCGGGTGGTCATTCAAGATTTTTGGTACGTGATCGGGAAGTCCGAAGTCGTGATTGAATCCGTAGATGCGACGGTCTTCTTTGTTACGGAGTGGTGATGTCAGCGCATTTATTTTTTCGTCAACTTTTTTGCAGTGCTCAGCTGATGCTGCTGGCTAAATTTTTAATAGTTTTAATATTATTTTTTTGAATTTGAGAAAATACTCACTCTTTCTTCAGGTCTTGGTGGGACAACTCTCAACGCATCGTGGTCGGTGATGTTTTTGAGATCCTTCTCTTCGATTTCTCTTGAGCCATCAAGCAAGGCTGAATTAAAAAAAAAACTAATTATAAAATTGAGCATTTCACTTACAGAATTTATCAAATTTGGTGAGATTCTTGAGATCGTTGTGAGTCGCACTGATATCCGAAAAGAGTCTCGGAAGACCTTTCGCGATGATGTCGGCTATGGGGATTTCTGTGTAGGTTTTTTCCAGCCAGACTTTAACCATTTTTTGGCTGAAAATATATACATTTAGTTTCGTTAATATTTAAGAAAAAGTACATTTGAAAATTGAGCTTTCTCGATTTGTCAGCGATGATGCGAGTAAAAGCGTGCGGCGGTCTTGCAAAAATGCGTGCCGCACTTTGCATCTCATGTCATCATGCCCCGCCCATTATATTTTCACCCTAAATTTTTGAATTTCTCTCGTTTTTCCTCCGTTTTCGACGAAATTTATGAGTTTTTTTTCATTCCAGCACGATGTCAGAAGCTCCAAAGCCGGCCAAGAAACCCGTTGATGACGGAAACTATGATAAGGAAGTAAGAAAATTCAAAGATTGCCTTAAATTACACTTTTCTCGCAGGTAATCTCCAAATGGCCTGATCTCGAACTAGCGCAAACTCGATTCATGCTCAATCATCCGGAAGTTGATCAGGATGTGAAAACCCAGAAGCTCGCCGCCCTGCAGCAGGTATTAACTGAATCGGGAATGTTGGTGTAACATGATGTTTTAGGCTATCAAAGAACACAACATGGCTCCGTTCTACGAACTCGTTTGTACCGATTTTAAAGTTCCTGTCGATCCGATTCAGTTGGCCGCCATGAAGGAAGCGAACGAGAAACGGATTAATGAGATCAACGGCGAAGTCGAGGACGCTGAAAAAAATCTCGGAGAGTCCGAAGTTCGGCAGGGACTCCTCCGCAAGTTTGAATACTACTGCCAGATTGGAGACAAGGACAACGCGCAAAAGGCATACACCGCGACTTACGAGAAGACCGTCGGTATGGGATACAGAATCGACCTGGTGTTCGCCATGATCCGCGTCGGATTGTTCTTCCTTGACCACCATCTCATCAACAAGTACATCACCAAAGCCAAGGAATTGATGGAGCAGGGAGGAGATTGGGAGCGCAAGAACCGTCTCCGTTCGTACGAGGCTCTGTACCGCATGTCAGTTCGTGACTTTGCTGGAGCCGCCGACCTCTTCCTCGAGGCCGTTCCAACTTTCGGATCCTACGAATTGATGACCTACGAGAACCTGATTCTCTACACCGTCATCACGACTACGTTCGCCTTGGACAGACCTGATCTGCGAACCAAAGTGATTCGTTGCAATGAGGTTCAAGAACAGCTGACGGGAGGAGGACTCAACGGAAGCTTGATTCCGGTGCGAGAGTACCTCGAGTCGTACTACGAGTGCCACTACGATAGATTCTTCATTCAGTTGGCTGCTTTGGAATCCGAGCGGGTAAGCATTCCCAAACTTCGCAACTCATGAATCCTTTTCCTTTTCAGTTCAAATTCGACCGCTACCTTTCCCCTCACTTTAACTACTTCTCGCGTGGAATGCGTCATCGTGCCTACGAACAGTTCCTGACGCCTTACAAGACTGTCCGCATCGACATGATGGCCAAGGACTTCGGAGTGTCTCGTGCCTTTATCGACCGTGAGCTTCACCGTCTCATCGCCACCGGACAGTTGCAGTGCCGCATTGACGCCGTGAACGGAGTGATCGAAGTGAATCATCGCGATTCGAAGAACCATCTCTACAAGGCTGTCATCAAGGACGGAGACATCCTTCTCAATCGCATCCAGAAGCTCGCCAGAGTCATCAACGCTTGAACTTCTCTCCCCATAACGTGTACATCTTTCAATTTAACCCGATTCTTCTCTCTTTTTTCTCCCGTATTTTTTGTGCATATGTGTCCACGGCGCACTGTCGCTTCGATGCTCTCCTTCTTTCGCCCGTCCGGTAGAATGAACTAATTTATTATAACTTTTCATCAAATACGCTTTATTTATTTTTTTTGTGGTTATTGGGTTCCAATCCCCATGATTATTTATTTTTCACATTCTTTCATTCCTCTTCATTTGCCTTCTTGATCCACATTGCTGCGAGATACACTCTCTGTCTGTTTCGCAATCTCTCGTAAGTAGCAGTTCCTGGTGCACAGTATGTGGCTCTCAGCGAGTTTCTGAACATTTTCACAAAGAACGGAGCCTGAAATCGTTCTATTTCTCATCTTGAACTCCAGAAATCAGTTACCCCTTCCAAAATTTCATCGTACTTCTTTGCTGTGTAATTTAATCCAACGATCACATCCTCATTGATGTGCTCGAAGTATTTCATTTCAAATCCCGCATCTTTCGCTTTGTTTTGCACTGTTTCGATCTGAACTGATCATTTTTCTCTCTCTCAAACCGCGTTTCGAAACCTCATGAGGATAACGAATGTCTAGCCAGCAGAACACGCCGCCAGGCTTCAAAACTCTTGAACATTCATCAAGAAACATGGGAAAATTAGAGTAGAGATGGGCGGCTTCCACGTTTAGCACTGCAACATCTTGCTTTTTACCCCAAAACCATCAAAAGTTTCTCACCGAAATCGAACGATTCGTCGGCGAATGGCAGATCGGCTGCATCGCCGTAAACAATATTTGGCACATTCCTAGTCACTACTTTATCGCAGCCAATTACACAACGAGTCGGCCCGTGCCAACTGAAATTCTCGTGTTCTGGCAGGACCGATCTATCTCGGAACAAACTTTTCGATCCATTCCAGAGAATATCCTTGTCCACAACTGACTTCTAGAATCTCAAGACCTTCAAATTCCGGGTAACTCGGATGCATTGACAATGCCTTTTCATAGAGATTTATGTGAGCTCTGTCGGCTTCTGGAACCTCTTTCTAAAAATCCCTATCAGTATCACTCACCGTATTCCGGTAGATCCTCAATGTCTCTCAAAAACAGCTTCATTTTAATATCATCCTGTCTCATTGAAGGCCAGTATCCCAGATTCATGAACCTTACTCCAAGTTTCGGTGCCACAAATTTCAGAAGTGGGTAAAGAATGAATCGGTCAAAAAACCAGAGCCATAGCTGACTTGCCAGAGAGAAAATGTGGAGCAAGAGGCGCATCTCGAAGGAATGACTCGTTCCGCGAAACTGCTGCTCGTACAGAGAGATTGGAACTAATCTGACTCAATTTCAGCCAATTATGTCCGGACGTCAAGGAGGAAAGGCCAAGCCACTGAAGGCGCCAAAGAAGAACGAAAAGGAGCTGTCCGAGGTGAGAGAAGACTGACAGAGTCACGCCTATTTCCGTCTTTTATACGCAACATTCGCAAAGTTGATTAATTTTTGGTTCCAGTTTGACACCAAAAAAAGTTATCATGCGTTTCTATAGGTTCATCTTGATTAGATAAGGATTGACATTGAGAAGTTATCATTTTAGTTTGATCACGATAGCATCTGCAAAGTGAACTTTTTAGGAGGACGTCGAGTTCAAGAAGAAGCAACAGGAGGAGGCCAAGAAGATCAAGGAGATGGCCGCCAAGGCCGGACAACGCGGACCTCTTCGTAAGTTGATTCTGGAGCTGTTCATCGTCTAAATCCTGCATTTTTTCAGTCGGAGGAGGAATCAAGAAGTCGGGAAAGAAGTAATCACTTCTCCAATCGTCCCCGTTCACCTCGCCATCTACCGTTATCAATGCGGCGACTGTTTCTGTTAAAGTCAGCCTCTTTCGCTATTCTCATTCCTATTTCGTTTCAACATCATCACCATCTTTTGTGAATGAACATTTGTTTGCAAACGACACGAATCGTAATAATTTTTAATTTCATCACTAGAATTTGAAGAAGAACAGGAAGAGGAAAACGTTAGGAAATATACACAAAATGGATGGAATGTGTGCCGACGGGGACTCTTATGCTACAGAATATGAAAGGAAGAAGTGAAATATCTCTATTGAATTGATAGAGAAACTCAGTGGGGGTGAACAATTATGGATCGCGAGAGAATCTGGAGAAGACGACGAAAAGTTGGATTATGAAGCGGTGGAGACGGGCAACGACGACGGCTTCGGAATCAGAAGATCTGCGTCGTGTTGTACTTGTTCTGCCAGAAGACGGCGATCAGAGTAACTGCATACAGACCGGCCGCGATCCAGCACTGCGTTGCCTTCTCGTTGTACTTCGCCTCGATTACCCTGGAAAATCGGAGAGTGATAAGAGGATCGGGGCACTGATAAGCGGGTGATTTCAACGAAAAATTGGAAGTGATGGGAAGATAAATGTATGGTTTTGCTGTAAGACCAGCGAGAGATTACTGGTAAACAGAGTGCGTCAGACACTGGTTTTTCGTTGTATTCTAAAGAACAACGTTCCGATTTTTAGTGAAAGCTAGAAATTTCTTTTAAGTTTCAATATCCTTTTTTCTGACTATATTCGCTAATTCGACGAAGTTTGTTAAATCTGCCGGAAATAAACTCACTGTGTTGGAACCTTTCCTTCTTCGGAAAAGTGAAGATCCGGGAACAATGTGACGGCCTGAATGTAGAAAAACACGCCGAGAAGTCCGAGGAAGATGACGCCCCAGACCGACATGACCATGCTGAAACATTGCGAAACTTGCAGGAAATTCATTGAAAACAACTCACCAGAAGGCCGACATTTTTGGTCCCATCAGCGGACAGAGTTTGCCCATTTTGTCTGAAAAATCAATTTCAAAATTCGAATGCGAAAAGTGATAAGGAAGATGACAATTTCGGCGAGAAACACTGAAAATGTATCGATTTTCGCGATAAGAATCGACGAGATGCGTGCGTTGGTTTTCGGTCTCGACGCACAAAACGCAACGCACGCACCACTTTTTTTGCAACAATTTTCGGGAGCCCAGTGAGATTCGACAACGCTGAATCGAAGCGCTGCTTTTATTTTTATCAATTTTATCTCAAAAAACTAGTGAGTAATGTTGTGAAAGCGAGCGGAATGTGGCCGAGAGACGAGAGAACACAAATCGATTTTCGGCCGCAGTCTCGCAGCGAGACTCGCGTTTATTGATCTCCGACCGTGGCGTCGCCAACCGGTCTTTTCCTCTGTTTTGGCTCATTTTTTCAAGGATTTTATGGATTTTGTGCTTTTGAGTATCATGTTCTCACCCATTCGTACGAGTTTCGTTCTGTTTGCACTGAAAAACCGCCTCATTTTGGTGGGAGAGCGTTGAAATCTTGGCTAAAATTTGTGTGAACTAATTTCGAAAGTTTGAAGTTGGCAACGTGAACTTGCGAATAAGTAAGCGTCAGATCGATTGTGACGGCTTTCAGCGCGCTTAAAAATCTGAAAAATTCAGACGAAATTGAGGAAAATCAAGGAAAAAATCCCCTAGAAACACATTAAACTGTACTTTACCTAGATTCTCTAAGCGATCTCTCATTCTGATCTTTTTGCTTTCAGTCGTCTTCTCAAGTTCTTCTCTGATTTCTCATCACATTTTTCTTGCAGATGGGCATCCTGATTCCACTCGTCTCGGTCTCTGCCTTCTGGGCCATCATCGGATTCGGTGGACCGTGGATCGTGCCAAAGGGGCCAAACAGAGGTAAGTAATACCCTTTTTGTCAACTTCCCAACAGAAACTGCTTTCAGGAATCATCCAACTGATGATTGTCATGACCGCTGTCTGCTGTTGGATGTTCTGGATCATGGTGTTCCTCCACCAGCTCAACCCTCTGATCGGCCCTCAGATCAACGTGAAAACGATCCGCTGGATCTCGGAGAAATGGGGAAATGCCGCGCCCAACCAGCTCATCGACTAGTCGATCTTCTTCGCACTCAACTCACCGCCCGCCCACTTCGCTCGTTTCACCTTGACACTTCCATCTGTTTTCATGTGATATCCTCCTCTGTTTTCACGTAACTCGCTCGTGAAATGAATTAAATACTTATTTTCTTTCCGTAGTCATCCAGCAGGCACATTCCCCATTCTCTTCCCCGTTTCCGTCCCGTTTTACTCTAATTCGTTATTACAATTATCATTTGAAAATGTACAGCCAGACTTCTTAGACTTTATCGATATAAAATTGCACTAAAACAGTTGAATCAAACACGGAATTGAGTGTCGATCGGGCACTGCTTCTCGCATCTCGAAAACTGCGGCATCGAGTACTGACGGAACGACTCGCAGCCGTAGTACTTCAGCTCGTCGGGACATCCCTGGAGCGTGGCAGCCTTCGCGAAACAATCCATTCCAGTCTGGACGTAGTTGCAGCCCTGGAAAACAAACGTTTTGGGTCTCGACACGAAAAGAAAGAGGGCCTACTCTCTTGGGATCTTCTTGAGCGTTCAACACGAAATCAGTGATGCATCCGTACATCGTCGCGTTCTTTCCAGCGTAGATTCTCTGCATACACGGCCAATTGTCAGAAGCCACTGGAAGATGAATCAGATCATCTATCGGAAGGTATTCAACTCACAATAGAACCCAGCTCCACACTGATACTGCAACATGCTCATCAGGAATCCATACGAATACGCTTGATTCGGAGCCGACGAATGCTTCAGAAGGTATCCGATGTCGAAACATTCGAAAGTGGTCGTGGAAGCATCGGCCAGGCACTGGACCATCGAGTTGTACGCACTGGAAATCAGAATTCGAAAAGAAGCGGACAGTGTATCGCGGACTTGCAGACAGCAGTGAGTCCCCTCAACCCAGCGGTTCCGCCCGTGATGTAGATGTCTTGGATTTGGAGAGTCAATCCGAGAGGATTCAACCTGAACATTCCCAACTTCTTGTAGCTCTATAAGTTGCCCAATTACCAGTTGTAAACCTTATCGATTCCGAGACTATTAGCAAAGGTGTCCTGGCAAGCGACGAACTTGTCGGTGTCACACGTGGCACTCACCAGAAATGTTCCTGAACCTCGATGTTCCACACAGCTACAGTAGCCTGACTTACCAGCAATAAGAAGTAAAACGAGGGATTTCGAAAACATTGGAAGTGTCAAAAACTGCTTGCAAGAGAGTTCAGCGAGAAATCGAAACCAGCCGAAGAGGCAATGAGATTATAAAAGTTTGTCTCTGAGTCTCTCCATTGCCAACGCTCTCTCGGTCCACTAGGATGATAAGAAAATGACAACAGATAATCGGATTTATTATTAATTTGACTTGAAATATTTAGAACAGAAAAAGAGGAGGGAGGGGTCGGAATAAATGAGTCATTTAGTTCTGAGAGACCATGCATCGGAGTCCCCAGCACGAGTTGTCGAACGTGATGCGGAAGTTCTCGCAACCAAAGTAGCCGGCCTGGAAATCAAGAGATGCTAGGGTCAGGTATTACGTTTTTGTTTTTTGTAAGGATTCAGAAACCATGAACTAGAAGTTACATGTCGGACTGCTCAGGCCGTAATCCGGGAATGACTCGGGACTTGGTCCATTCGAAAGCGAATCATCGACTTCCTATAGTGAACTGGGATCAGATTTTGCCAAGACGGCATTTTTTGGCTCACGGAGCCATCGAAATCCCAGCTAGCACGAAATTCAAGGAAAAATCTGAGCCCAGTTCGCTATGGGAAGTCGATGATTCTCTTTCGAATGAACCAGGTCCCGAGTCATTTGCCGGTTGCGGCCTAAGCAGTCCGACATGTTAATTCCGAAAAAAAAAGAACTAACCGCATTGACTCCGCAACGCTCATTGTACACATCATTCAAGCACTGTCCGGTCTGATCGACCGAATTGCAGAAGTTATCAGCAGTGACGGTCTGCTGGAAGTTGTTGATGCACGTCTGGTAGGCATTGGTCGTCGGGATGTGTCCGAGGCAGTCCCACTGGGCGACGACCTCACTGAAGCCTCCGACACACATCCACTCGAGTCCACGGAAGGTTCGCACGTAGTCGAAAGCTGCAGGGATCTGGGTATTGCGGGGAGTCAGGGGGAAAGCTCACTCTGCTGAACATCTGGGTTCGGCTTGTTGAGAAGGGTGTAGAGGTTCATGCAGGTGTAGTAAGAGGTTCCGAGGCACTGGTAGAACTGGGTGCGGGTGCTGGAAGGATCCATTGAACCGACTCATCCCCAAGCAGTTCTTACTTGCAAACCTTGACCAACTCCGTCACATTCATCATCAAATACTTCTGAACCGTGTTGAAAATGTAGGTTCCGTTGCGCCACGAGATCGAGTCGTCCATTCCGAAGAACTGATTGAACGTCGTCTGGCAGTAGTTGAACTGGACGTCCTGGCACACAGAGATGGCTGCGTTCTGGGTCTGTTCACGGTGGCCCATGAACTGGATCAACTCGTTCGGAAGGCTGTAGGGGAGCAGCATTTCGGATTGGGACAGGCCCACGAGGGCGAACAGGAAGATGGCCAAGGTTTTCATTCTGTAATTAGATGGAGAATTGGGAAAATGTCACTGAAGAAAGGCGCTGAAAAAGGAAAAGAACTCGTCATCTTGTTGGTTCATCATAAAAATTGAGACCATGACAAAATGAGAAAACACCGATTGAAAAAGAGCAAAAAGGGGGAGATTGCAACAGAATGAGTGAGAAAACAATACAGATCCGCGATGCATTCAAAACTTCTTATTTCGATTTCCAATCGAATCGATTGAAAGTGAACAGTGTGAACTCGCAACATTGAAGTGAAAACTATTTGGCTACTTGGAAACAAGTTCCTGTTTTCTGAATTCAGTCTCCATATGACCAACGTCATCTGTTAGTTTCGGGAGCAAGTGATCAGTTGAACTTCCGCCCCGTCACTATCAGTATTTGATCTCGAACTGTCTTGGTATGGTATCAACAGTGCAGAATAGGAAGGGGTACTGGGGAGAGAAAATGTCGAATTACTCTGATGAAATTTTACAAAAAAAAGGGATTTGGTAAGTAATCAAGCTTCCAGACTGCTGATCAGCTTATCAGTGTAATCTTATCACTAACAAAACTTTGAGAAGATCGGAACCAACAATGATTGATTCAAACGGAACGGAGACTCGAAAAACGGGGAAAAAGGTGACGGAGGTGTCGAGAATGAGTCAAAAAAGGGCAGGGCGTAGTCGAAGTTTCCAAGTGTTTGCACACATCGTGGCACAATTATATGATCGAATCGCTATCATCGGTTATCAAATCGAATTACGTGTCTCTCTCCTGGATGATTGCCGCGACCAGGCACACTCGTAAAAAGGGAAACCATTAAAGAAACAGGGAATGGCATGGGTTTTTGAGATGAAGGTTTCATAATAAACCGGTGGGAAAAATTGAAAGAAACAAAAACAAAACAACTATGAAAACAAGAAGGGAAAACGACGAGAGAAATCGGAAATGGCGGTGGACTGATCGGACTTCGGAATCAATTTGTTCTTGGAGCGACTTTCGTGAGCGCGGAATTCTGCGGAAGGGGCGGAGTCGTGGGTTTCGGAAGAATCTTTGTTGCCGGAGAGGGAAGCGAGAATCAGACTTGCCTGGAACAAACAGTTATCACCACGGTTTCAGAGTCCTTTTCACCTGATAGTCTCCAATCTTCACTTCCAACTCCTGTGCTTCTTTTTCAATCTGCACCTTCTTCGCTTGCAGCTTCTCCTTCACGAATCCCCTCGAATGTTCGATCTCGTACTTCAGAATCTTCTCCATCTTCAGCTTGACACCGTATCTTTGCGAATCACTCAAAAACTTTATTCCGTTCTCGAAGAGCTGCCAATTTTCGAATGAGCCGCAGAGTTCGCAGAGGAGTGCTACCTGGAATAAGAAAAGGCTGATAAGGAAGGTTTTGGAAAACTTACCGTGTTCTTGAACTCGGATTTTTGATTATCATCAAGTTTCGAGAGAATCAGAGCTTTGGTGCGAAGGAATTGAATTTGATCTCCGAAATCGACAAGGAGAGTCTCGTATTCGGTGAGAAGATCGAGGCAATCAGGTATTTCCGAAGGGGAGAGCTGATCCTTTCCGATGTAGCACTGCAGGATAGAGTCGATGAGCATGACCTCGTGGGTTCGGTTGTTCTTGGTGTTCTCACGAAGCTCAGTCAGGATCTGAGATTAGGTTTGGGTTGAGAGTGGCTTTTGAGAGACTAACAGTTTTAGCTTCATCGAACTTTTTCTCTTGGTGAAAGTCTGCTACTCGGAACAAATCGATCTCACTGGAAGGAAACGATAATTCAAGTCATGGAGATTTATCACTCACATCACAGCTGTTGCCGTCTGATCTTCTTTCGAAACTTCTCGAAACCAAAACTTGTCTTGAACATTTGAGATGAACGGTGGATATTTTCGCACATTTTCAGATGCTCTCTCGTCGTTTTCGTCGTCAGAAAGGTCGAAGTCGTTGAAGAACACCATTACTTTTTCTGCTCAGCCTCCTCTTTCGGTGGCTCTCCGACCTGAACTTGCTGCACACACGTACGGAACTCTTTCACAGCTTCCTGACACTTTCTCCAGTCTCTGTGCTCTCCCATGCAATCGGAAACTTTCAGATGGAGATCCCAGCACCCGGATTTTCTGAATTTGCATCATTGTTGTCATAATGGATAGTGAAGCACTTACTTTATCAGATTCTCGACGCGGTCTTCTTGGTCGGCGTTTCCTGTCCAAATGTGTGGAGAAGCTTTTGGAGCCGTTGACATTACCCTGCAATTGTTCTTTGGTGGAATAGCAAAAGCGGGGGAATTTGAAATGGAAGGAAACAGTTGAGAGAGAAGTGAAAAACGGCGAAGGAGAGCACAAGAGCGGGAGGCGCAGACGCAGAGCGTGTCTCTCGCCAGTGTATACTTCCATCGGTCCCGCCGGCTTCCCCGAGTGAAGTACACGCTAAAGTTGCAAGAAACTGTCCGATTTCATCTGCTGATGGGGCGCGCTTCCCGTCGAACTTGACACCAATTCTCCATTTTCCGTTATCTCCTTTTTTGCTGATCGGGTAAATTTTGGACGCAACATTGATTACCGCACGTTTTCGCACTCGTTCCCAGTATTTTTCTTGTTGAATCACGTGGTTTAACCTCAAATGCACAGGAGAAACGGGTTTTTTTCGGCACTTGGCTAGCAGTTTCGCATTAGGGCAATTGCATCTCAGTACTAAAAGTAAGAATATAGCCAAAACAAGTAAATTATGTTTAAAAAAACGAGAAACACGGCTGTTTTTTGATCAAGAACGATAACTTTTTTCTGAAAACTTTGTTTCCAAAAGGAGTACACCAAGTAAAGTTTGCGAGTTCTCGGCCGCGGCCAGAACTTGAAAGTTTCAAAATTTTCAGTTGTTTACTCAATTTTTACACATTAATGTGCACATTTCTTGTTTATCTCTTCCACGTCGTCTTCATAAACATTTCATCCTAGTCCTTGAACACTTTTTCGCTCTTTTATTCTCATAAAACGCCTCATATATCCATTTCCACCCAGATATCCCGAACTTCTCAAATTTCAGCTTTCTTCTTGATATGGAACATTTTTTATTTTTATATTCAAAATGTGTCCTCCGCTGCTTTTTAATTTTTCATTTGTTTTGACTATATAACCACTTCTGTTTCAGGTGATAAAGCCAGAATTCCGCGCAAAAATCACGCTGGAGAGCAGTCGGAACCGGGCGCCGGAGACACGAGTGTCCCACCGAAACCACTTGGATTTCATAGCGGGATGGGGTGCCGGATGCATTGAAACGTGCATACTGTACCCATCGAACAAGATCATCTTCCGACAGCAACTGCACGGATTCCACGTCAAAGATGCCATCCAGCAGATCAAACTGGAGGGAGCCGGCAAGCTGTACAGGGGACTCATGCCGCCGCTGATAATGAGGACGACGAGCAGAGCGCTCATGTACGGACTGTACGACGAATTTCAGGTAAGCGTTTTATAAAAGCTCATTATGGTTGTTTCATTTTTCAGATCTCCCTAAACTGCCCCCACGCACCGCCCAACTCCTCATTCTCCATCTGCCACGCCCAAGCCGCCTTTCTATGTGAGTTTCTTCGGAATTTCAAATTGAAACAGCTCATATTGCAGCAGGAGTCTGCGAAGCGATGTTGTGCCCGCTGGAACGGGTCCAAGTTCTATTGCAGACGACCAAATTTCACGACAAGTTCAAAAATACACTACACGCTTTCAGTAGGCTCAAGGTTTGTCAGAATCATGGAAATTCATGTAAAACTTGTCTCTTTTCAGGAATACGGCTACCGGGAATACTATCGTGGGTTTTCTGTAATTCTCGTCCGAAACAGTCTCTCCAACACCGTATTCTTCACGCTCAGAGATCCGCTAAAGCAGAAAGTGAGTCAGAAGAGCCTCATATTTCTGGAACAATTCGTTTCCAGGTAGTAGAACTGCCACAAGCGAGTCGTTTACCCACATCTCTTCAACAATGGATCGGAGATTTCATAGCAGGCTCCCTGCTCGGAGCCACCATTTCCACGGCGTTCTTTCCACTCGGAGTCATCAAAAATCACATGCAAGCCAAGGTACCCCATCATTTCTGATATCCTCCTTATCACTAATATCTTCAGGTCGGCGTCCCCTACGAAAACAGTCTCCACGTGTTCCGTGACGTGTGGCAGCTGCGGAATCGCTCGCTGCGCGGTCTCTATCTCGGTGTCCACCTGAACTTCACGCGGTCTCTCGTCGCCTGGGGCATCATCAACTCAATGTACGGAATCCTTCGAAGAGGTCTCTCGTCCTTCGAATAGCGCCCCGTCTCCTCCCCATTCTGTGCCTTTTCCCTCGATTTTTCACTTTTGAATTCTAGGAATTCGTCTACTAGGTCAAATAGTTTCTCTCGTTTCTAGTGCCAAACCTCTCCGATTCTGAAACTTTCTACCCGCTCACTCTCTCTCTCTCTCTTTCTGGTCGATTCAATAAATTGTGTGTGACCCAAGTTATTGAAAAATTTAAAGCCTTCTTTTCATATCACGTGTCAAATTGTTGTCTCCGTGTGTAAATAATAAATTCGAGCAAGCTTCGATTTATTTACAGAAATACTACTACACTCTGTAAAGGATTAATAAGACACCCCCCTGCATACGCAGTTATGGCCTTCGAAAGCAAGATAGAAAAAATCTGTGAATGCAGTTATTCTTGGCTTGGTCTCAAACCTACACACCACAATTTTCATACCAATCGGTGCTCCGTGGGCTCCAGGAGCCAACATGGGTGCTCCGCCGAGTGTAAAGTTGAATTAAGACACCCCTATTTTTTGAAATTTTTTGTGATTTTTTCAGGTTTAGATGTGCTGAAAATATAGTTTATGTGTTCCTTGTTGAAATTTCATAACAAAATACCGATTACGCCGCTCGGAAAAATTCATAAAAATCGTGAAAATTGCTGAAAAAGAGCGATTTTTTCGATTTTTGGCAGATTTTCGAGATTTTTCAAGAAATTTAAATTTCTAGGTGCTGAATTAGATGAAATATGTAATTTGACATGTTTTCATACAAATTCCAGCTCAAACCCTGCTCTCAATAATTCCCAATCCGTCCCCACAGTCACTTGTTTCTCCCAGTACTGAAAATTTTCAAAATCGAAGAGCGGATTTTTTCTCAGAGACATTAGACAGGAGGAAACAATGTTTCAAATTTTCAACAAACGTGAAACTCAATTTCCAGCAGTTTCTGAATGGTTTCAGTACGATACACTATCCTTTCTCACAAAAAATCCAAAACACGACAACAAAAGTAAAAAAAGTGACTGTGGGGACGGATTGGGAATTATTGAGAGCAGGGTTTGAGCTGGAATTTGTATGAAAACATGTCAAATTACATATTTCATCTAATTCAGCACCTAGAAATTTAAATTTCTTGAAAAATCTCGAAAATCTGCCAAAAATCGAAAAAATCGCTCTTTTTCAGCAATTTTCACGATTTTTATGAATTTTTCCGAGCGGCGTAATCGGTATTTTGTTATGAAATTTCAACAAGGAACACATAAACTATATTTTCAGCACATCTAAACCTGAAAAAATCACAAAAAATTTCAAAAAATAGGGGTGTCTTAATTCAACTTTACACTCGGCGGAGCACCCATGTTGGCTCCTGGAGCCCACGGAGCACCGATTGGTATGAAAATTGTGGTGTGTAGGTTTGAGACCAAGCCAAGAATAACTGCATTCACAGATTTTTTCTATCTTGCTTTCGAAGGCCATAACTGCGTATGCAGGGGGGGTGTCTTATTAATCCTTTACAGAGTGTAGCTAGAACAAGAGAAGAAGTGCGCTCTACCGCACGAACTTTTTGTATGATTTACGTATGATTAACTGGTGCTGGTGGCGGAGTCAGTGAGACGAAGTTGGCGGGTCCTTTGGCTGGAGCACGGAGAGCCGCTTCTGGGGAGGCAAAGTTTTCAAAAGTTTCGAAACTCTTCAAAAGCTGGGAATGACGAAAGTTTGATATTATCTTATCAATTGTCATCATCCCTGCTTCTGCATAGCTTATCAGTTTTTTCGGATCCTGTGATCATTTCTCAGTGTCGTGTCAGATCGGTCGTGTCGGACGAAAGGTATCCAGTATCAAATAGGCCGTATCGTCTACCGAATGCTTTCAGATGGAGCAAGTTGAACTGTTGAAGAACAGAATTCTTAACTTTGAGGAAGAACAAGAGAACCACGAGCTGAAGCTGTACAAATTGGAAGTTGAACTCGATAAGGTGAAACTACGAGCAGCAATATTGGAAACGTGCATCCAGGAGACAAAGGACGAATTCGCCAATAAGGAGATCGCACATCGCAAGTTGATGGCCGCTGTGGAAGGCGCTCTGGAGGATCGTCGAGATGAGCGTCGAGACGAGATGAGCGAGATGAGCAATGAGCGGCAAAGAGCAACGAATCCGAGGAAAAGAAGGACTGAGCCTGCGGAACGATCGGGGCAACAACGAAAAAGGAGATATTACGTGATCGATAATGCAGACCGAATCAAACAGGCGCCCTTGCTTGCGTTCAAAAAGGACAAGACTGCGAGGTTGATGTCCAACAGTGACATCTCGAGGGAAGTAACCAAGAAGTACAGCAATAATTGTGCGGGATGGCACAAACTGATGAAAGACACGGGTTGGAAACAAGTTCTTCAGATTCGGAATATAATCATGACGTTTTCAGGATTAGGGAGACAGTTGTGCACGGCACTCGTATCTGGCACTGTGGGTCCGATTCAACCAGAAACACGCATGATCCTATCGAACACTCTCAAGTGCACCGAGACGCTCCGAGTCGACGGAAGTGATGGAAATGGCCGAGACGACGAGTGAGGAAGGACGACTCCACCACCACCTCTCGTGCTCACTCACCTCAACCACCAACACCAACTCACCAATCGTCATATGTCAACTCGTCGATAATTAACCATGATAACATCAATGTATAAACTTGTCGAACATTTTAACAGCACAAAGCATTTTTTCTGGCCCGAACAGAAAACAGTAAACTTTCTGGTGGGCCCAATAGTTTTCTTCGTTTCTAGTTCCAAACCTCTCGGATTCCGGAACTTTCTACCCGCTCACTCTCTCTCTCTTTCTGGTCGATTCAATGAATTATGTGTGACCCAAGTTATTGAAAAATCTATAGCCTTCTTTCCATATCACGTGTCAAATTGTTGTCTCCGTGTGTAAATAATAAATTCGAACAAGCTTTGATTTATTTACAGAAATACTACTAGCTAGAACAAGAGAAGAAGTGCGCTCTATCGCACGAACCTTTACGAATGATTAACTGGTGCTGGTGGCGGAGTCAGTGAGACGAAGTTGGCGGGTCCTTTGGCTGGAGCACGAAGAGCCGCTTCTGTCGGTGCTCCGATGCCGAACATGACGGCTCCACCGACGAGTGCGGCCACTGTGAAGCCCTGGGCGACGACACGGCCTCGCATGAAGTACTGCGCGTCTCGGGAACTTCGACGCAACGTGGCAACCATCATTCCTGGAAAAATCGAGTCAGAGAAGTGCTCAGAACTCAAATGACCCACCGACGAGACATCCGACAGTGGAGAGCATTCCGAGTGGGACAAGCGGGTTGTTGAGAGCCTTCTGGAGCACTGAAGAAGAAGTCGGCTGGGAGCGGGAACCAGCTGACATGTCCTGTGGAATCAGCGGAACGTTGGCTCGGATCGCGTCTCGTTCTTGCTGAAAATTCAGATGTTTTGGGGAAGATCCATCTGAGTTACCGTCCATTGCATGTGTGCTTTGTGGTCTCGGAAATCGTGCGGTGCAGCGTTCATTTTCTGGAAGCTGCAATGCGAATTGGTATCTGTGATCAGAGGAAAGTTGCAGTTTTAGAGATAACGAGATTAGAAACTCAGCAAAAACAAGATATAACATATCAGTTTACACTTGACAGGAACTTTATCTGAACCATAAATACGCCGGGAGAGATAAAATGTGAGAAAACTGGGAAAGAAGGGGCTCTGAAACTGTAAACAGTTGTGATTACTTGATGGGATTAAAAAACAGGGAAACGGTATGCAACGGGAATCAGAAGAAAATCAATAAATAGGGGAAGGACTAAGTAGAAGTTGATCTGGAGGTTAGAATATTCGGACATTGGTGGGTTAGCACTTGAATCACAGAGTGGCAATTTATGAAACGGGCGGCGGGAAATCGGAGTTTGAACATATACGAACACTGGGATGAATGGAAAGAAACGGCAATTATGATGAGTCCGAGTTGTCGTCAGGACTCGTAGATCCGCTCTTCGGATCGGATCTTGGCGATTCTGGTTTCGGGTGCTCAACGACTGGCTTCGTGAACTTCTGCGTTCCCGGAATGCTTGTCGGCGCATCCTCTACCTCGTCTGGCCCGCCACGTCGCATAACCTTGTCGGCTTTCCTCCACAGCGTCACTTCCTGAAATGATTCTTGATGAAGAGAAGATTCAGCCTGATTGTCATACCTGCTGCTTGAAATATCTGCGATCTTCCTCGTCGACGAGCACCAGATTCAAGAAGTACTTCACCGAGAACTTCTTTCCGACGTCTCTCATTGATGGTGCCAACTCATATCCGGCGAGGAACAGTCTGATCGGAATGGACTCTCCACGCACCGGCGCTCCGTCCATGATCTCGAATTTGGCCACCGTCTCCGATTCCTTGAACGTGTTGGGCCCGGATCCGACGACTTCGGTCTTCAGAATAGCAATCTCCATGTACTTGATCTTGATGCGAACGAGCAGGAAGTAGATCTTGCCGACGATTACGTCCTGGAGGTGGTACTTGTTCTTGTTGTACTCGAACTCGATGTGCAGACAGTCCTCGATTCCCACTTCCATTTTAATGCTGCTGTCGCTGTCCGGGTAGCTGCTGAGAGCGTGCACAACCAGATCGAGTTCCTTCGTCAGATCCGTCAGTCTTCTGATCACAGTGACACGAAGGAAGTACCTGGATTGAAAATTGTTGTTACTCTTGACAGAAACCTCTAAATGTGTACCTCAGCTTCACGTTTGTACCCATGTACGACTCGAACGGCTTCTCCACATTGTTGAACTCAAACGGAAACTGCGCATTCTGGGTCAGATCTCCGGGACGAGCGAGTTCCCGGGTCAGCGAAATGAAGTCCTGCTGGTTCCCACGGTCGTAGTACACTTCTGAAGCTGACATCACATGATTGTTCGGTAAAATGCTGCATGCAGTAATGATGCAGTTGTTCCTAGGAACGGGCCGGGACTAGCTACGCGGATCTCGTCGGGAACTAGCAGATGTTCTTAAGCTGTTACTCAAGAGAAATAGTGAGAGACACTGCTTTTGGATGATTTTACTTTCATTTTATCGTCGTCACACATTGCCATTATGAAACTCTACTTTTTCGCAACAACTCGCCCGTTTATTGTTTGATTTCATCGAATTTTAAGTAATACTCACCAATTTGTCCAATGAACTCTATGCGAATTCCTTGGTGCTCAAACTTCTGATTCGCCTTCTTCAGGTTGACATGGACGGTTCCAGTCACTGATTCTCCGTCGTAGTACAGGAAATGATCGTGCATGCTGCCATCTTCTCCGCGAGCTTTCACAACCTGAAATACACATTATTAGTCTTTCATTCAACCATCCCAAAGCGAAGGCAACACAAGAACTCACTTTCCGACTCTCCTCGTTCGTCAGCCGAATCTGAATCTCGGCCGACTGTCCAAAACCAAAAAGCATAGCCATTTTGTCGATTTTTTTCTGAAAATAGCGGAGAGATTTGTGGAAGCCGAAGAATCGATAAAATCCAAGGAAATGAGTCACTGAAAAATACGAGCGCAAAAAGGACGGGTGAGTGAACAGAGAAAATCGCCGAACAGGAAAACGACTGAACCGAGAAAGACTGAATGGAGAAAAAAGAGACTGAACCGAGATTTAAAGAGAGACTGAATAGAGAAATAAATCGAGACTAACTAAACAGGGAAAAAACGAGACTGAATGAAGAATTTTGAAGAAATATGATAGAAAAACGAGAGTTTCTTCATTCAGTCTCGTTTTTTCCCTGTTTAGTCTCGATTTATTTCTCTATTCAGTCTCTCTTTAAATCTCGGTTCAGTCTCTTTTTTCTCCATTCAGTCTTTCTCGGTTCAGTCGTTTCCCTGTTCGGCGATTTTCTCTGTTCACTCACCCTGTCCGCAAAAAGTTTTTTTGATGAATTCGCAGCGGAGCGCGTTTGCTTCTAAACGGACGCCTCGAATTTCTTGCTGTTCCGACTTTTTTCACCGAAGAATCGTTTATTTTTTTAGTAAATAAACAAATATGAGTTCAAACACTCAAGTAGAGAAAAAATTTAGTTTTAAGTATCTTCTTTGAGTGCAGAAATTTTGACTGTTCTTTAAGATATTGATAAGCTTATTCGATGAATATCAACGAAAGTGCAGCAGAATTTGATAAGAAGTTTTCGGGAAATAAATAAAATTTTCATTAACTTAGCACATAAATACAAGTGGAGGCTTGAGCGGAACAGCTTCGTCCCAGGGACCGTGAATGGTACATTTACCGGTTTGCTTGAAAACGAGAATAAGTGGGCAGATAAAAAGGATAAAGACATGAAGAAGGGACCAGAATACGGCGAGTTCAAAAGAGAAGGAAGAGATGCAAAAAACGGAAAGGGGAACTAGGAAAGTGAAGGCGACGACGGAGCACGACGGATACGTTGAGAACAGCCGGTTTCGGAAGTCGGCTCCGTAGGCGTGAAGGGCGAACGCGACGACAAGCAGGAGCAGGGTCGGAATGTCCTCTTCGAGTCGGGAGAGCAGAAAGATGGCAGAACTGAGTCCGGTGCTCACGGATGTTGGATAGGAAACTCTACAAAGATGGTGGTTCGGGAAAGTAGGGAGGTCCGGTGCTTACACAGGCGCCTTGACCTCATAATCATGGAAGAAACAGCTGAGAATGGCAGTGATAATGGATGTCGAGTAGATTGTATCCGTACTGATAGATGTCGTCAGAGTTCTGAAATGAGGTACATTTGGGTACTATGAGATAGCAGAAGAATTTACCTTATCACTGGAGTGAAGGTATATGCGAAAAGGAACAACGTCACGATGGTCCGACTGTGTTCCCTTCCGTCGGACGGAGTGGGGGGCGAGAAATTTGCAGAAGAAGAAGTACAACAGGATGCAGACAGCGAAGATGAGATGCAGAATGATTGGCGGCCAATGTGAGTGCAAAATCTGAAATTTGAACAAACTGTTTGTTGGAAAAGACAAATTTCAAGCGACTACGTTTAGAAAAAGAACGAAATACATTGTGATCGTGTCCACGTGTGCCAGAAGATTCATATATCCGAAGACGGCGCTTTTATAGTTATAATGAACGGCAGGCACGGCAGACACACAAATAAAGCAAATTTGAGTTGAAGCATTTTTCAGTTTTTTTTCAAGCTTTCATTTAATTTTCAGCAAGCACTCACCATTTTTACGGCAAACTTGCGGAAAATAAATTGATAAAGTGAAAGAGAATTGTTTGAAGATTTTGCGCGCAAACATCTTGCGAAAGAAAATATGTCAGTGACATAGTGTCACAAATGATAAAAAGAAGAAAGCCAGAAAGCAAAGGCTGTGCGTTGGCGGTGGCCGAGTTCCCGCAATGGAAGAGAAACAAGGATCTATTCTATCGATATCGATAGATCGAATCGAATTCGATCTGATAATTATCCCACACTCAAACGATGATGAAATTTCCGGAACAGTACCGATAAAAAATTTCGAGTTTCTATTTCCGAGTAACAGGTTATTGTCCAATCATGCCGTCCACTGATGAAAACCCAACCGCTGGCCCTCGATGCGCAGAGCTGTCTTTCCATTGTCATCCATTCGCTGAAAATCAATTTTGTAGTACCGGTCCAACTCGAATACGTTGGTTAGATTCTTACTCTATAGGCAGACGTTGAAAACGTTTTGAACTCATCACTGAGTGCCTCTCTAAAGTCGATTCTTCTCCATCGACGGCGAATACTGATACGTACATCTTTCGGACTGCATACCGCGTTTCTTCCGATAGTCGACAGCTCCCTGGAGTTGGAAGAAGTTTCGTTGGAAAGTGTCATAACTTACATAGAGAGTAAATTGAAAAAGGCACACATTGATCGAGTTGCACGAGTCGGTTCTTGGAGTAATTGCAGGAATCTGTTTCTCTGAAAATCAACGATACGATCAAGACTTGGTGATTGGAAAAGCTCACAGTATTCCCGAATGCCTTCTTATTTCTTTTTGTAATACGACGGACATAGTGAGGATGTCCGAGGAATTCTTTGAGAATCCTTTCCGATCTTCCAATCGCGTCAAACTCGGACACGACGCATCCAAGGCTCATTCCGTCTGTACAGTTTCTTCGAAAAGAGATCTCTGTCTCTTTGAGACCGAAAATTCTGAAAGAAAGCAAATTATACTTGAAATGTTCTTCTATTTACTGAATCTTCGCCATCACTCTCAATATTTCGGCAGAAGAAGCGGTTGTATGGTTATCCATTCGGAAAATTCCAAAACGCTGAAAATCGTGAATTTAGAGAGATACAATAAGAAAACTAACAGTTCCCGCCTGAACAATCTCTTCTTCCTCGCTGGCTTCTTCTTCATCGCTCCCATCTTCTTCCGTTTCTTCATCTTCTGATCTTCTTTGCGTTTCATCGTCTGTCAGATCCTGAGAATTGTCTTCAGCAGCACTATCATCTGCACCTCCGCCGTTTATGAGATTTATTGCAACTCTACGAGACTCTAAGAGTTGGTGTCGGACCGCTCGGCCGGCTGCAGAGACAAGTTCTTCGATCTGCTCATTGCTGAGCATTTTGTCAGACCTATAATGAAATAGCACTGCGCTTTGGAGGAAAATAAAGAAAATGTGAAGAAAATATGAACTCAAAAAGGTAAAAGATATGAAAAATTAATCGATGAAACCAGATGAATCAACCTTTTTGGCATCATATCTCGTGGCATATATCACGTGGCTAATTGCAAGCTGTGAGCATTTACGTGACCTTTCAAGTTGTTCATGGTATTGAAGCGAATGTTTTTTGAAGAACAAATCGGAGAAATCCAGTTGGTCACCCGGTTCTCAAGAACGATCCGCTTTGTCATCCTGTTGCCGCAATATTCAGATTTTGTGTTGATGAGTTGAAAAGAACGAAAGAGCTGACGAGGAACACCTGTGGAACAGTTTTAACGTCATCTGTGAAACCTGGACTTCCCTTGGCACTAGCGCCAAAAATATTTCAGATCGGGACTATACTTGGTGTATACATATATACCAGAAAGCTTGCTGCCGGCTGTCGCCGGCAGCGCCTTCTGGGTGAGCTTGGGTGTGTGATTTCTAATGGGTATATGTGCATTGAAATTAAGGTTTGACTTAGGCTGGCGAGTGAGAAGTGCTTCACTTTGAGGTTCTGCAATCACTGATAAGCTCCCCTTTTGGCCTATTGGCCTTGGCTCCTAATGAGATACTGATAGCAGGATGTGTCTAGAGTTGAAACACCTCCAAACTGCTGCGTTCGTACGAAAGAAAGAGTTTGGGTGTGCGATTCCTAACGGGGACAGGCGCGATGAAACACAGGTTTAACCTAAGCTGGCGAGTGAAGGGAGCTTCACTGTGAACATTTGCAATCACTGATAAGGTCCCCTTTCGACCTATTCGCATTGTCATTGCTCTTGACGAGTTTCTGATAGCAGGATGTTTCTAGGCTATGCATGGGCATTCGAATGACAATAATCACGGTCTCTCTAGCTTCAATTCGAACTTCAGCAATCACTGATAAAGTTCCTTTCCGGGCAAGTGGCCTTATCAGTTGCTGATGGCAGAATGTGTCCTCCTCGACCTCTTGTCGACTCGCACGGTTCCATCGCGGCGTCTTCTGAAGCCTTCCATCGATGAGTCTGAGTCCCATTGCCTCGTGAGTTCCAGCTCGCGTCTCGTTGGCTTTTTGAGGATTGGATATTTTGGTGGAGGGTTTGGCTCTGGCTTTACGAAATCCGGTAGGTTTGTCCTGCTATACATTTCGTTGACCTCTCTGTACCTGTCACCATGTACAGGGTGGTCCAAAATTACCCGCACAAAGGTTTGGCGCCATGGCGCTTTTTTGCTCGCCGATAGTTGTTTTTTCATTCATTATATTGTTTTTTATTGTTTTACTAAACTTTCATGTCTCAATGTTGTGTTTCAGGGAAATGGTCAGAGCAAGTGTCCACCGCAGTTCTATTTTGGACCTGCACCACCGAGGTGTCAAGCCACCATCCATCATCAAACTACTCGGGATTTGACACCAGAGTCGAAGGAATGCGCATCGGAGCATTCGATCGATGGCTTCCGATATGAAAATCAGCCGTTCGTCAATGGGAAGGATTGTCAAAACGAAGCTGAATATAACCCGTTCTCTGTAAGACTCGACCAACGTGTGCCTCAGGGAAAGTTATTGACGGTGGTATGTAGTAGGGGATTACTGTAGTCCATGTGCATCGACTTGGGTCACAGCTCCTTATCAGTCGGGCCCCGCGAGCCCTGATAAGTCCGAAAATCGAAATCTGTCAAAATGGGTGTAGAGACCTGGGACTAATTTTGTTTGATAGACATCAATAAAGTACACATTTAAGCAAAATATCAGAATTTTTTTTTTCGAAAAAATTGGATTTTAGGAGAAGTATTCTACGTGAGTGACTAGGTGTAAAAACACCCAATATAGTCAGTATTGTAATCAGCACTTAACATTGAAAATAAACCTTGAGTGGATAGGTTTTAAAAATTATCAAATAATCACCACTTTTTACAACTTTTTTCTTTTGGGTCAAAACATGCAAATGAACACGCCAATCGACGCGTAATTTTATGCTGAACAACTTTGTAGTTGATCACTTTCTTCGTGGAGTTCTCCTTCCTTACAGACAGACAAAAATATAAAGTTGATTTGGTGGAGTGGCGGTTACTGGGAAGAAGCGGGAAAAACTACTGTTTAGTTATTATCGTTGTATTTCAAACTGAGAGTGCAGCGCACTTTTTTCCGAACGACACTCCGCGATATCTCGCCACGAGCGAAAGCGCCTTTCGGGCGGGATACTGTAATTTTTTTTGCGAATTTCCTGATTGTAACTTTTACAGCAAAAATGATCAGCATAAAAAGCTTTATCGAACGGTTTAACTTTCAACACTGTCTGTTGAAATTTAGTCAAAGTTGATAGCCATGTAGTTATCAAATTAATAATCAGCCATTTTGTGGTCTGCACTGATCTAATGATATCATTAGTATTTTATCTATGAAAATACAAACAGTTCAAACATTTCTGTAGTTGACAACTTTTTTCGATCGTTACTGCTTCTGGAGTTAAAATTTTCCAAAGAAGCAATGGTTTCCCGCCACTCCACCAAATCAACTTTATATTTTTGTCTGTCTGTAAGGAAGGAGAACTCCACGAAGAAAGTGATCAACTACAAAGTTGTTCAGCATAAAATTACGCGTCGATTGGGTGTTTACTTGCATATTTTGACCCCAAAGAAAAAAAGTTGTATAAAGTGGTGATTATTTGATAATTTTTAAAACCTATCCACTCAAGGTTTATTTTCAATGTTAAGTGCTGATTTGACTATATTGGGTGTTTTTACACCTAGTCACTCACGTAGAATACTTCTCCTAAAATCCAATTTTTTCGAATAAATCCAAAAACGAGGTCAAATTTCCACTTCAAAAATTTTATAAAATTTATCGGAACCTCTAAAAATCTGATATTTTGCTTAAATGTATACTTTATCGATGTCTATCAAACAAAATTAGTCCCAGGTCTCTACACCCATTTTGACAGATTTCGATTTTCGGACTTATCAGGGCTCGCGGAGCCCGACTGATAAGGAGCTGTAACCCAAGTCGGTGCACATGTACTACAGTAGTTCCCTACTACCTACATACAAAATATCTAAGCTCTAGCTTCCTTCTAAGACCCTAAGGCACGGCCAGTTATACCCCAGGTCGACTCTTACAGAGAACGGGTTATATGACCCCATACCGAGTGAGAAAAACAGCCATCTTATCGGAAATGAACAAGGCGAAACGACTCGTCAAAGCGAAACTCCTTCTTCAGCGCACGCGCCGGCACGAGCATTTGGTCACGGTGTTCTCGGACGAGAAACTGTTCACTGTGGAGGCGGAGTTCAACTCTCAGAATCATCGAGTGCTTACCCAGGATGCTGAACAAGCTGCTCAGCGAGGACGGACCATTCACCGTGTGTCCCACCCGGCCAGTGTGATGGTTTTCGGTGCGATTTGCTCAACTGGAAAGTCACCACTGGTTTTCATTGATCAAGGAGTCAAAATCAATAAAGAACTTTACATTTTTGAGATATTGGAGAAGTCACTGCTCCCCTGGGCCCAATCCCACTTCGGAGGTCAACACTGGGTGTTCCAACAAGACGGAGCACCTGCTCACACGGCCAAGATCACACAACAATGGTGCGAGACCCATTTGCCCGGCTTCATTCGCAAGGAAGAATGGCCTGCTTCCTCGCCGGATCTGAACCCGCTCGACTACTCCGTCTGGGGAGTTTTGCAGAGTAAGGTCAACGCAATTCCCCACTCAAGTGTGCAAGCCCTGAAGAAGAAACTTCTCGAGGAATGGGACAGTTTGTCTGTCGAGTACCTGCGTGCCACAGTGGATGCCTACCCCAAACGATTTCGAGATGTCATCGCCAAGAAAGGAAGTCGCGTGGAACAGGACTAGCTGATAAATAGTTGTTATAATATGGATAAAGTTTTAGTTGAGCCTCATCTTATTCTGACTTCTGATTTTCGAAATATTCACAAAATAGTTTGTGCGGGTAGTTTTGGACCACCCTGTATGTGTCTCCAGTAGATGTTCTTGGAGCATTCCACTGTGGTACGGGTGAGTTCCAGAATGAGGTTCTTGATCTGGCCTGGTCCCAGTCCGAGCTCCTTGAATGAGGCACTGGTTTCCGGCCAGTAAGTTAAAAGCGATCCAACAACTAGTGGTAGTATCTTGGCATTCTTACCGAGTCGCTTGAAGTAGGTGACCAGGTGGGCGTACTTGTCCATCTTCTGGTCCAAAGATCGCTCCATTGCGAATAGTCCGTTCTCATACGAAACTGTAACATCTGCAATTAGGACCTCTTTACTTTTCTGGAGCATGATGCCGGACTCCGGACGGTCCCTGCTGTTCGCAACTTCCGTGTCAACCGTCATTGCGTAGTCCTTCTTTGAGCCTGTTTCGATCTGCTTCAGAATCAGCTGCAGAACCCTGTCGTGACGTTCCGTGATCGTGGTTGCTAGCTGGTAGTGGCAGTTCTGTAGGATGTGAACTTGGGATTCCCAGTCACATCCGCATCTTCGGCAGTTCTTCGGAAGCAATTTGTCCCAGTTATTGGCATTGCAGTGCAACATGTTGAGGCGTGCTTCGTGTACAAACTTTTGGACGGCTATGCTGGTATTCTTACCTGTCCTGACAAAGCTGTTCAAAGGCGGTTGTCTTTGGAGCATTTTCACAACTCGGCTCTTTACTTCCTTGTATTTGAGAAACCGGTGGAACAGGGCATTCCGTATCACTTCCGTCATTTTTGTTTGCATCCTCAGCGGGTCACCCTTTGAGAAGACGTGCGGCTTCGAATTCTCCATGGCTCGCACTTCGACCGCGATCTCCCATCGATCGGGAGATGCTCCATGTGCCAGAGCGGCGAGTCTCCATTTTCTACCAACGTCGTTCTCGCTTCGATCATCCTTTTGAATACATGGTACGCTCCCTTCGGAGGCGTCTTTTCTTGGTTCAGGTATTCGCATTGTTCCTCAATCGTTGCGCTCCTCTTCAGCTGGAGATGTTTCGCTGCGATCCTTGACAGACTGTTCTTGTACAGCCCGGAGATGTAGCTGTCCGCGTGCCAGAACTTTGTCATCATCGAGCACAGGAATGTTGCCACGGCGTTGAATCTTGGCGAGAGCACTCCTAGGCCGCCGTTCTTCACGGGAATTTGACAGTATTCCGTTGGAACTCCTGATTGTGAGGGGGATCTTGTGGTAAACCCTGACGACCATGTTGAAGGTGTTGGTCTCCAACTCACGTAAGTTTGACAGCATCGGCGTTGTGTTCCTATACGTGTGGGTCATTGGGGAAGATAAAGGTCTTCAGAGCATCCAGCTTCTGGTGTGGAGCCAGGTCCAATAGGTTCACCTGATCCATCTGTGCCATCATTTCTTCCAGTTTGTCCATTGCTGAGGTCTACCCATTGTACCTGTAGGTACTCCAAGGTACTTGTAGGTGCCGTCCCTCCAGTCTTGCCGCGCCTCGAGGTGCTCTTCGGGAAAACGTGAAAAATCTTTCACGTGATCTCACGTAAACAAGAAGATACCCAAGAAATGATGAAAAGCCAAACTCACATCAAACAAATTATTCTCGTTTCAACCACGATGTCAACCCGAAAGGAACGCGCCGCGACCCCACTAGAAGCTCCTTCTGGGATCTATAGCGGACGTATCACGAGACGGTAAAACTCTCTACTGTATTAATCGGTAAAATAACCTACTTTTAGCGTTCCGGTGGTAAATGAAGAGGAGTCATCTTCCAGTGAACCACCAGAAAAAAAAGCGCGCCAAAGGAGTATGCTGATTTCCATGGTCATTCATCATTTGAATAACTTCTTCTTTCAGATGTGCTGGTTTTGAAGATTTGAAGTCAGCGAAGAAGATGTGCCAACGATGGAGGCTCAAGAGGACATGATGTGACAAGGAGGTAGGTTTGGGAAGACGAGGTGGACCGTCTTGGAAAGTCCTCAGGCTCATGCAATTGGCAGGAATGCCGCCCTAAACGGCAAGATTTCCTGAAAAAGCAAGAATGCCTCGGAACAGGCAACTTGCTGAAACTTGCCTACAGAGGTGGGCGAGGGGCGTCTTTCACGGAAATTTTTTTTTTGACATTGTCAAAGTTTTAATAGTGTGCGGAATGAAGAGAGCGCAGAGAAAAACCGGTGAGTAAGTACTGCACACAAGGTAGACGCAGAGAAAACCCGCGAGGCGTCGGCCGCTACGGCATGCTGAATACGGTAGCCACAACGGCAGCAACTGGTGATTTGCTCTAAAAACGAGTATTTCTCTGGTTTATCGTTGATTATTGTTAGTAAACAATCTTATTAGTCTGAAAACATGATTCTCCCTCAAAACTTTGCGAGAAATGTAGAGTAAACGGTATTCGTCGCCGCCGACTAGTCGCGACTGCTGCGACGGCTGCCCGTCGTCGCGTCAGAGAACGGTTCGCTCGGTTCCCTCGCTTGCTCTGCGGGCAAGGTAGACGGAATCGAATTATTTTTGATACAGGAAGGTGCTAGGGTGTCTTGTCGAGGTAGGTAACATGTTTTCCCGGAAATCGCCTCATTGGCCGCCTGTAAAAGGCACTTTTCGAGTGTTCTTCTTATTTTCTTCGATTTTCGCAAAATTTGACTTGTTTTCTAGGGTTTTTTCATCGGAATGGGGGAAGGGACATATGAATAGCGACGAGAAATAAAATCTCATCACTCGACTCCGCTCTATCACTGATATACTGATAACGAAGTAAAACCAGTGATAACAGGTGATCCAGTTGTTATGGTAGTGGGAGAACAGGTCAGGGAGGTGCAGAATTTCATGGCGAACAATTCTTCAGTTGACCGTTTTTCTCTATCTCCTCTCCATCGCGAGCTACAGTCGAATCGCCGACTCGCACTTCGGCGGCCGCCGTCTTCGTCATCGCTGGCGACGAGTGGGCGCCGTCACTTGCTTCGTCACTGTTTTTGCGAGATTTGACTAATTTCTCAGGATTTTTTTATCAGAATAGGGGAAGGGATATATAAAGAGAGACGAGAAGTAAAATCTCGTCACTCAGCTCTGCTCTATCTCAGGTAATTTTCCGCAGAAGTGCCGGAAAGAAAAAGCACTAATGCCGCCAAAATCAGGGTGGGCACAGGGTCGCACACGGTCGGCACAGAATTTTTGAACACCGTCGACAGTTGCGGGGAAGCAGGCACAAGAAGCACATAGGCGGCAAAGCAGGCACGAGAAGCACAAAGGCGGCAATGCTGGCACACTGTGCGCACAGGGGGCACAGCGCGCACAGAATCCGCTTTGGCACGGCACTGACGGCACAAAAAAAGCCGGGACCAGCAAAGGTAGCTTGCGCAAATGAAAAACTCCATCAAAATTGTTTGAATTTTGCTTCGTTTTCTTTCTTTATTCTGCATTATTTATGATTTTTTCTGAGAAGTTCGATCGTCTTTGCATAACCAGACGGTAAGCTGAACATGAGCATCAGGAAAAATATAAGGAAAGTTCAGGTTCGCTCATACTCATTGGTTGCAAAAGCAAGAGAGGAAATTTCAAGTCAGTCACAGCGGGGCCAATACTCGTCCACAACCAGATCGCCCAGTCTAAACGGTAAAAAAACCTTGTAAATTTTATGAATGAGTACATTTTTAGAACCGTGTTTGGCGACAGTCTGGATTCTTCTTCGTTACAAACTGCAGTCAGCTACAAACAACCTCAACAACTACACTTCCCCCTAACACTTATAATTAGCGATATTCTTTTTTTCGTGTTTTGTGTGTACTACCCCCTCAATTCATTATTTTCTCTGTATTTTAACTCGGTGCGATGTTCTATTTGAATGAACGCACTTTTTAAACTTTGTTTTTTTGAAAGTATCGCAGAATACAAAAGCACAATGAAGGCACATGTGCCTAAGCGGCAGTGATGGGCGAGAGGTGGCGGCGCCGCCGAAAAATTGACAGGGCGCCCTGTCAATTTTTAACAGGGTCGAGAGAGTGTGCGGCAGCGAGAGAGCGCAGACAGTGGCGAGCGGGCGCGACGGAATGGCGCGGCGGGATGGCGTAAAATGACGATTGCGCGAGAATTAAAAAACCAATTTGGGATATTTCGACAATATTCGATAGAGGAGA